>OX596017.1:39200017-39668907 GCA_951394055.1 Villa cingulata | reverse complement strand
ATCCCCCCCCCCTATCAATCTACAGTGCAATTTTTTGTTTGTTGGCCTAGGGCCAGACACCCTGTATATCCGATATTGATGATTATTTTATTTACAATGTTCTCATTAGAATTATCATTGTACATATCTTAATACATATTGCATATTACGTATATATGTATATATACGGAATGGCAACATGTTATATGTACGTACATATAAATGTTAGTGTTTTTTTTATATTTTTCTATAACACATATTATAAAAAATTATATTTCACAATTCTTATCAAAGTATCTATGTTTAAAATTTCATTGAAATCGGTTAAGTAACTTCGGAGATATGTGGTGCACAAGAAAGCAGATATCTCGAATCCTATTCTTAAGAAAAATTGGAAATTAATAAGAAGAATAATGTATGTATTTAGGAAAAAAAAATAATAATACTAATAATAATAATAAATAAAATGAAGGTACAATCAAATATTGAGCTGATATTCTAGACCAGCCTTCCGTTGTTTCGAGTATCTTATAGAAAATAATAATTTAGATAAAATAGAGGTATTCACTCTCTCTAGTATTTGGCCTTGTATATTTATACTCGAAGTATTTTTACTACATTTTGCTAATATACTACGCCTTGTTATTTTCTCCCATATAAAATCAAGTAAGCCAATCATTGTAATAAAACAATAGGGTTAAGGCATGTTTTTTCTGTGTAGTATTTCGTAGTAAATATTTTGACAGTTGAACAGACATAGTAGTCATTTGGTATGCATGCAGTATTGAGGAAGTATATTATATATATATATATATATATATAGTAGTCATTTGGTAAATTTTGATAAAATTTAAATTTAAAAATTTTAAAATTTTGATACAACAAGAGTATTTACAAAGTATGTTCACTCCACACTAAATTTGATTATGTATTAATACACAATAGCTAAAATACTAGCCTGAGTGAATACCTCTAATATTAAGAAGAGTGAATGCAAAGAGAATGTATATTTGTAAGAAACTGAATGTATGAATGTTATGAAATATAAATATAAATATAATTAAATAAATAAGTAAATTAAAATAAAAATAAAAAATGAACTAAAAATATTATATAACAAAATCAGCAGGAATAAAAATAATAACATTACTATTAGCTATTAGTATAAAAACGCCAAATAAAATCGTTCATAAATATATTATATGTACATATTTGTATAATTTGACTTGATATTTATATGAATATACATACATATGTATATTTAATATATATGTATAACTCGTAGAGTCCATCGTTTCGTCGCATTCTCATGCCTTATTCTCGTTAACCCATAGATTCTCCTGAATATTTTCCTCTTAAAAAACTGAAGAGCATTTTCATCAGCTTTAGAGAGAATTCAAAATTCCGATGCGTTCATGCTCATACATAACTACAGATAAGAGCAATGTTTTGTATAAACGGCACATTATACATCTTGATAGCAACTTCTATTTCATTGACTTGATGAGTCTAAATTGGGGTATATTTTCCAGTATAATTATTCTTCTTATTTCTTCGTTCATACTGCTCCCGCACTGTTCACCGACAGTCCTAAGTATATGAACTCCTTGACCACCACGAAATTGTATTCGCCGAATATTATATTTTGTCCAATGTTGTGTCCTTGGGCTCATTCCCTTCATTTATAGATAGGCCCATTTCCGGTGTACTTTCCTCTAATTGATTGAATGTTTGCTTAACATCCGCAATGAATCTTTCAATTAACACAATGTCGTGAGTCCCTTGTTTGTATTCTAGCCCTTATAATTGCTCCCTCTAATGTGATGTTAAATAGTAAGTATGATAATGCATATCCTTGCCTAAGTCAGTTTTGGATCTCAAATTCATCAGACATTTCTTTTCCTATTCTAACCACACTTTTCACACACCTCATAGTCATTCATTTCGTACTAGCTCTATTATTTCCTCTCGTATTCCGAGCAGCTGCATGGCTTTATATGGTTTTATATTATTGAGTTTATCTTTTCTGAATCAGTCCTGATAAGAGTCGTATTGGCCGTATGCAACTGAGAAGTCCATAAATACGTAGACAATTGGAATGTTGTGTTCTTACAACTTTTCAATCATTTATCTGAATGCGAATATTTGGTTTATTATTGATTTACCAGACTCCAGACTCTTGTGTATAGTCAATAATTATATAAATTTTCTTTAAATTTTAAGAAATTTTTAACAGAATTATTTCAGTAAATTATTTTAATTAATTGAAATTTAATAAATTCAAAAGTTGCTTCAGTTAAATGGCTTCAACAAAAAGAAATTTTGCAAATATTTCGATTGTTTTGATTTTTTAGTTTGTTTTGAAATTCGAAACAAAAAAACATAATATAATTTGTTTTGTAGAGAATTAACGAGGCAGATTTTGGACAAAAAAAAATTTTTTTTTTGTGTTTGAGTTTTATTTGACATTTGATATTTTATTTTTTATGTGTAATATATGCAGAGGGACTATAAGAGGCTGGTAAGGAAATCCAAACTAGTCTCCTTCAGAACCTACTGTGAAAGAGTAGAAAATATAGTTCTGTCTTGGCTGAGAGAGGAATTTCGACTCTCTCTCTCAGATGCTTACTGATAGCACCATCCCTCAGACCATATTCCGACAGAGATATCGCGTAATGTGCCCACATAGGAGTTTGTGGAACAACACGCTCCAACTTGACGACTGTACATATACGGATGTCTTTTACACAGACGGCTCAAAAATAGACAATAACGCTGGGGTCGGCTGGTGTCTGGAGTCTTCTGATTCTAGACATGCGTATCCACTTGGATCGCATACCTCTGTCTTTTAGGCGGAGATATATGCTATTCTTAACATTGAACAGCCCAATCGTCTCCTCCAAAATTGTTCTCGAATACAGATCTAGGTTGAATTATGTTGCAAGACATAATTCCGTGGATCTCATTTGGATACTAGGGCATCAGGGCTTTGAAGGCAATGAGGAAGCCGATAGCATCGCTAAAGAAGGCACCGAAACGCGTTTCATAGGCCCTGAACCAGTAATTGGTATACTCACGACGGTGGTGAGAAATGTTGTAGATGCACTCACAGGTAATCTGCATGAGAGTCTATGGCAAAATCTCCCAAAGTGTAGGCAAACCAAGTGCTTTATCAAAAAGCCAAACCGGGCTCTAGTGGCTTTTCTACTTAAACAGGGAAGGAAAGACTGCAGAGCTATGGTCAACGCTCTTACAGGGCATAATTCCTGTGGAAAGCATCTCGCTACCATAGGAATCATCAGTGATGCACTGTGTGCTTCTTGTGGAAAGGAGGAAGATACCACGGAACACTTCTTGTGTGAGTGCCTGGGCTTCTCCTCTATTAGAATGCGCATTTTCGGCACTGATGTCATTAGACCCGAACAAATTGGGCCTGAAAGTCGAGAGTATCTCCTTCGATATCTAAGAGCAACGAAGTTTGACTAGACGGAGGCTTCGAATACAATGGACAGCGTTATGTCTGAGTGCTCTGGTTTCATACCTCTCCCCTAACAAACAACAACAACAACAATATGTGTATGTATGGGAAATTTTCATTTTCAATTTCAATTACCACACCACATATTTAGCATATTTAGAACAGATAAAATAGTAAATTCAGTCAGTAGTAAATTTTTAAGACAAAAAATTATATAAATTTTTTTTAATTAAAACATAATTTGTACGAAGATTTTTATAAAGGGAATGTAACTACCCAACTCAAACTATTAACCACAAATTATGTATAATAATATAAGTACACTGTACACATACTATGTACATAATATATAATAAATGTACTTTTTATTTAGACGATATAATAGAAACTATTTATACATAATGGTATATACGAACGAGCACATATTCTAAATCATCAACAACAAGAAAACTTTTTAAGTGCAATGAAATTAAATTATTGTTTATGCATTTAATGTAGAATTGATACGCATATAATGTAGGTAAACATATAAATTCATATGTTTAATATGAGGGTATCAATTATAAAAAGAATGTATACAATTTTACATGTACATACTTAATATATAATATCTATTATTATTATTAGTTTGTATAATATCGAATAAATTGTTTATTACTCTGTTGAACATATAGTAATGTACAACTATTTTTTTTCAAAATCATTTCCCATGTCCAATATAAATTTTACTTTTGAATTATTTATTTATTTTTTTTATTCTTCTTATACTATAATAATAGGGAATTAATAATTTTAAATAACAATTAGAAAGTTTATACGTATTATTATTTGTTTTATTACATTTTACAGATTTTATTAAATACATTTCATTATAATAAAAAAATTCATATGTTGATATTATGTAAATATGTAATATGAATTTACAAGCAATGTAAAAGACAAACGAAAAATTAAAAATAAAATGATACAAATAATTATGTGAATACCTTTGAAAATATTTTATTTATTTATCCATTTTTTTTTTTTTTTTTTAATCATAATTATGGATTTATAGTAGTAATAAAAATATTAGTGAATATTAATGGATATTTTTATCAATCAAAATTAGTGAATATCGATCAATTAGAATCAAAATTAGTGAATATTTTTATCAATATTCTGTTATCATCTAAACACTATTTCTGATACAATAAAATTATAGAATTAAAACTGAAATTACAAAGAAAAGAAATATATAAATATATATGTTATCTGAGAAAAAAATTTATTAATAATATTATTAATGCCATAAAACCTGATTGGGACTTGTAATCGTCGCTGCTTTTTTTGAATATTTTGTTGATGTTGGTGTTAATGCGGTTGTAACTGGAATTTGTTGAACTTGTGTTTCGGTCGGTTCATTATCATCAGACTTTAAAACAGTTGCGCACTTCCAAGTTCGCATGTAATTCACTATTATAATAATTATAAATAATGTAATGTTATATGAAATTTAATTAAGTATTTAATTTGTTTTTTTTTTTTATTATTATTATTAATGTGAATTATTCTTACTCTTCCATATTCTAGCACATCCATCATCTCCTGTTGATGCTAACATTGTACCAGTAATATTCCAAGAAACTCTCCAAACAGTACAATTATGATCTGTAAAATGTGCTGCTTGTTGTACATCAAGACGATTTCCTGAGTGTTCACTAAACATAAAAAAAAAATTTTTTTTTTGCATAAATTTATTTAGATATATGTAGTTTAATTATAAAATATTTCATTTTATATTTACGGTATAGGTTTCAAATGAAATATATATAAATCTTTACTGGCAACTGCTAAAATATGAAAACTTCTTCCGCAACTAGGAGCAAATGATATATCATGAACTGGATCTGTAACATTACTGATTGCTTCTATTTTAGTCCATTTTCTTGAATTTTCACTATATTCAAAAATAAAAACTTTTCCTCCTGCTGCTGTATCATCACTTCCAGCCTAAATATAACAAATTAGACAAAAAAAAAATAATTGATTATGACAAGCATTATCACTTTCAGTGAAACTTCATGCAAATGGAATGAAACTTTGTACAAACCAAATGAAACTTTGTACAAATGAAAGATTTCATTTGATTTGCACAAAGTTTCATAAAATTGCATAAAGTTTCATCATTGATTTGCATAGTTTCATTTAAATTGATAATGCTATGTATATACAAGGTATACGGACTCGGCTGGACCACTCGCAAACAGTAGATAGGTCTCGCCGAGGCAAAAAAAATCGTATGGCAGAGGGCGGAAGGTTTAATTTCAACCGTTTAGCTGCTACAGGGCGTTGAAAATTGTTCACATTTACTCTACGAAACACTATAAGAACTACAGTGTACTACCTAGAAGAAAATAGTACTGTGGGTAGCTCCCCTTCTCTAATGACACCTTACATGCTCTTCTACGTCCTTTATTTCAAGAATTATTGTGTTTCGAAGTCGGAATTTAGTAATTTTTTTCCATTTTTTTTCAAAGAAAATACAGATTTTGGAAATACAATGCCTGTTAACTTAATTCATAATTACATAAGCGATAGAGGATAATCTTTACTGTAAAAGGCAAAAATGAAGCAGGTGGGCTTTTTGATTATGTAATTAATTAGAAATTAATTTAAACGGCACTGTACTTCCACAGCCTGTATTTTCTCTGAAAAAAATCATTAAATTCTGACTTTGAAACAAAATAACTCTTCAAGGATATGACATAGAGAAGCAATCATTAGAGAGAGCGGGGAGTTTCCTACAGATTTCTTTTAGATTACTTTCTTCTATCTAGTCTAGTATACCGTAGTTGTTATAGGTTGTTTCGTAGAGTAAATGCGAAAAATCTTCAACTTTCTCTAGCGGTTAAACGATTGTGATTAAAAACCCCGTCCACCTCGCTGCCAGACAATTTTTAGTTTATCTCGACGAAATCTATCTGCTGTATAGGTGCGGACCACCCGAAGTCGGACACCCTGTATTATGATTATAATTCTAAGAAATATGAAATTTACAGCTATCATTGGTGCATGTAATCTAAACATTGATTTGTTCCATGATATACAACTCAATGGCATTTTACAAGATATTTCATGCTGTAATGACCACTGTGATAAATTCATAATATCTGGTGCTTCATAAATTCTTAAAGTTCCATCAGCAGATGCTGTTGCTAATAGTAAACCAAGATGTTTTGGTGCAAATTTAATATCAGCCACGCTTGTTCTTGAATCAACTAAATTTGCACGTCTTGCCCATCTTTTTATTGGTGTCATTGTCGCTGTTATTTTTTCACCAATTATTTCTTCCCAAATAGATGCGGTACGATCAAATGAGCATGTCGCTAAAACTTGACCAAATTCTGGATGTGCCCATGATAATCGCCATATAGAACCAGAATGTGCTTTCCAACTTGATGATATTGTCCATATGTCTTGCTCATCTAAATCCCAAACCTATTGTTATTTATAATTTTATTTTCATTTATTTATGAAATTAATTCTGCATATGTAAATATAATTATTTTGCTTATAGATTAATTTACCTTTACTGTATGATCACTCGAACATGTTGCCATCCGCTTTCCATAATAATCATGCACAACATCATGAATAACATCTTTGTGATCAGCTCTAATTGACTTAACTTCAAACATATTTGTATTCAATTTTATAATAAATAATTTATATATAAAATTTGAAAAAAAAATATTATAAATTCAAAATGCAAACGATAACTTAACGATAAATTAATTTGTGATGCACTACATTAAAAATAAAACTAACCTCAACACAATCAAGAATCAACTGCAATCAACTATGTATATTTTCTTCATTTTATTTGTGAATTACTCATTTATTATGATTCAATGAAATATGTCCTTAAAGCATTGCCAGGTTAGATAATTTGGTTGTAACAGTATATATCGAAAAGTTATTCATGTTTCTATCAATAACTTTTATAATATTAGGCCGGTAATTGATTTAAATTTTAAGTAGATTTTAAGAATAAAAAAAATAAATTAAAAAAAAAAACATAAAAATTAGGAACGTGTAAGCGAAATTTTATACATGAAAACAAATCGTCAAACTCGTTTTACATTATCACACCGTTAAGTACATATTTATTTTAGTCGTTCAAATGATTATACATACAGTGCGTTTCACTTGAATAGGGCCACCTTTTTTCAATGAAGTTTTATGATTTATTCGTATTTTTTTCTCGATAATTGATTTTTTTTTTAATTCAAAACTAAAGTACAACTTCATTCTTGAATTTCAAAACGAAAAAAATAACTGGTTTTATATGTTTAACGTTAATTTTTACTGTTTATTGTCTGGTACTTAGAAAAAGAAGAAGACTCTATTCATTTTGACAAGTCATTTTTGAAAAAATTTCAGTTAAGTACTTTTTTGTTTTAAATTTTTGAATTTTGAAATGAAAGAAAAAATGATTATTTGTGTAGAATAAACAGTGTTTTGAAAAAATCTGCATACACCAATTAAAATGCAAGAAAATTGAAAAAAGTAATATGACAGGCTTGTAGTTCAAATTTTTTCTTTTATCATAAAAAATAAATGTACATTAAATTTACTTCAAAAAACAAGAAAAAAAAACAATTTTAAAAAATATACAGTTAAAAATATTCATTTATTATATCTAATTTTTATTATTCAAAAGCCTGTTGCAGTTCAAAAAATCTGTGCATACAGTTCAATAAATGAAAGTTTAATTTCTAGCTGACCATTTTTCAATTACTAGCCGCATTAGTTGTAGTTTGTTCGATATTTCTCTATGCCTGAATCTTCCTCATAATTTTGTCCATATATTTTCTAGAAGATTTATGTCGGACGATTGAGGTGGAGTCCTTAAATAGTGTGGCAAATTGAAAATTATCCATTACTGTACAACATAACCTGTGTGTTTCGAATTGTTGTCTTGTTTGAAAATTTCATCATATTACTTTTTTCAATTTTCTGAATTTTAATTGATGTATGTAGCCTTTTGCAAATCACTGTACATATGGCAATGAACAATGACAAGACAAAACGATTTTATAGCCTTATTTAATTCATAGCAACGACATTTCCTGATCATCTGTTTGTCGTCTGTCGTCTGTCGCTTTGTTGTTTAATTGTATTTATGCTATTATAGCCCAAGTCCAATACAAGGCAGCAACAGCGACAGCAACAGCAAAATAGTTTGCCACCATTGGTTTTTATGTTGTGAGGTCTAATACGGCAGCAGCAGCAATAGCGACAGCAAAATATGCTGCTCGGTTAGTGCTATTTCTAATTTTGCTGCTCTGCTACTTTGCTGCCACATGTAATATCGCCTGTTTGCCTGGCTGTCATAAGTAGAGTTTTATGTTTATTATGCTGCTGCTGCCATAGCTTGCATTGGACTTTAAAGGGCAGCATTTTCCCTAAGCAGCATTGTTTGCTGTCGCTGTTGCTGCTGCTGTTGCTGTTGCTGCCGTGCATTGGACTTGGGCTATTAGAATTAGAAAAGTCAAAAATATTGTGGTGTTGGTGTGATTGTGTTTGATGTTTGCTTGCGATTGCGTTTTGATTTTGATTTTTATATTGAATTTGGTCTAGATTTGGATGTATTTTGTATTTGTTTGTATGTATACTCTTGTTTTTTTAAGTGTATCGTATCCATCCTGTACAAAATACTTATTTTTGTACTTAAGATATATATATTTATTAAAAAAATTTTTTATTTTATATTAATTTATTTATTTATAAAAAATAGTAGCAATTAATTTAATAATATTATGTTAAAATTAAGTTTGCAATAAAATAAAAATTCATATAATTGCAAACCACCTATTACCATTTGAAAATTATAATACAATAAAAATATGAAATGTAGTAATTTTTGCCTGTGATGTTTTAATCAAATATAAAACATAATTTTTTCATTTAAAAAAAAAAAATTAATAAAAAAAAATAGTGAAATATAAATATATATTTTTTAAATAATTAAAATAATTAATTACAAACACAAAATTAATACCTACTCAACATTATTATTATTATATTTGTGGTCAAATAAAATTATACAAAGCGTTTGGTTTATAGTTTATAGTTTTACATAAACCAAGAAGGAAATACATAATAAAGAAATTATCAAATACAGAACATAACAATACAATTTGCAACAATAAATTTGTTTTTGCAATGGAATCAAGTATGTATATTCTTCAATAATGATGATGATACCACATTACATATTATTAGTAGGTGTTTAGGTGATGATAAATAAGTAGGTCTTGTTTACATCCACATGCCTTGCCTACGTATTATCTGATAAATTTGAATGATTATGATTTAATAATAATTTTATTATTATTTGATACACTTTATCAGCTTTTTTTGTTTGTTTGTTTTATTTTGAATTTTTTTTTTATTATATGCATGAATTAATTAATTGTAATAATTTCTTACTTAAATTGAACATTATTTTTATAAATTTTTTCGAATAATGTATAATTTGTGATACCTAATGCTTTTTGTTTTTTTGTACAGCAAATTTCAAAATGTATATATAGAATATACACATATGTATATATGTATGTACACATACTACGATATGATGGCTTAAATATCTAAAGTACGAAAATAATACCATTCTATGCTATAATGTTCACCTTGAAACGTATTGAAAGACAAATAATATAAACATATACATATCCTTTAATATTTACAAAAATTGGTAAGTATAGTAGTCATGTTTGAATAATCACAACTTAAGCTAACAGCACAAGTATATATAGATCGAAGGATAAAGCATGGATCAGTAACTCATTATATGACTATATCCATATTTGACGTCAATTAGTAAGCAAAATTGGCTTAAGATTATGAAGCTCTTGTCCAACCAGAAGGCCTCTAATTTAATTATAAATAAAAGCTAAAAATATTAAAGTAATCGGTCATCAGGAAAAACAAATGCCTCATGACTGATAATGATTCCTAATATAATGTTTTGTGTGTTGAAAGCTCGATATGCTTATAATCCTTTCCTTACCTACTCACACTCTTTAAGCAAAAGTAAGGTGTGTTATATAAGTAATGCTACACATATCTATAGCGTAGGCCGTAGGGTAAATAATAAAATGTTATTACCAATTTAATATATAGCAATACACTAAAGCATCATAAAATCAACAAAGTATTATTTGATCTGAAAATGGCTGTGAACGTGGGAGAGTAAAAGGATAATTATGTAAATTAAATTATTATTTAGAAAAGATACAAAAATGACTATACATTTTCTTTTTTTTTATATTAAATAAATTATTTACATTTTATTTTTAATCAAAACAGAAACACACAGAAAACTATAGGCTGACCGAAAAGATGTTCCCGCCTAACTCCTTGAAATTTTGTCCAAACGTTCTATTTGATAATACGAGAAAATTGAAAAAATATTTTTATACAAATCTATTATACATATACATATATAAGAGAAATTTGAATTAATAATATATACTAAAATTAACATTAAGACTAGGATCTAGATATGAAAAATTTCAAAAACAGCGACGATTTTACACTAGAAATTTTATAAAAATGATAAATGATTGAAATTGAATTTTTAATGATTTTGATAAAAAATACAGTTTTATTTTGTTTATAAAAATAAAAAAAATATACAGGGTGATTTTTTTCTAAGTGCCAATATTGGTACTATGGTATTCTTTAGACTGCTTTATGAAAAAAATTGTACTAACAAAAATTTCTATCGACCCTATTTTCGACGCTAGAGGGCGTTAAAAAAATTGATTTTTTTGTTGGACCTTCAAATACAAAATCATGTGTAACTTTTTGTACACCCTACTTTGAAAAATTTAGTGTTCTAGAGAATAACAGCAAATAAAATTACCTTTCTTTTCATATACTATAACAAATATTTTGAAATTCGGTTCTAAGTAAAAAGAAATCTTGAATTCAAAATTCTTGACGAATTTTTTAAAAAATTTTGAGTATAAATTAGATTCCTGAAAAAAATTTGCACTACGAAAAATATTTTTATTTTTGAAATCGCAGTAGAAAAATGTTGTTTTTCAAACAAAGAAAACCAGAGGATGATATATTTTTCCGTTATCGAGGTATTAGGGATCAAAGGAGTGCAGAAATGGTCAAAAATGTACCTTCTAATAACTACAATAAGTTTTGTTGTGTTGTTGTACGAATTTTTGATAATAAAAATACAAATTTTTTGTTGGTATTTTTCTGATTTTATCTATTATTTTGCAGTTATTTAAATGCTGTAATATTAGAGATATTTGTTACAGAAACTATTGTAAAAATGAAGGTTTGTTGAAAAGTACCTGCAATTAGTTTTTGCATCTAGGTAATTAGAATGTTAGTATAAAAAGGAATTAGATGGGATATTTTTTTTAGTTTTGATAAGGTTTTAGTAGAAAATTGGAAATAATTAGATTTAATATAAATAATGCCTCAATACACTACAACAGAATTGGCAGATATGCATTTAATATACGGTGAAGCTAGGCAGTGCAGTCATCGAGCCAGAATTTTATATGCCGAACGATTTCCTGGCAGAAGAATCCCCAATCGTAGAACTTTCGACGATATACATCGTCGTCTAAGAGAAACAGGAAGCGTTGTTCCACGAAGAATGGATCAAGGAAGGAGTCCTGTTAGTACCAGTGTAGAAGAAAGAATTATAGAAATTGTACGACAAGATAGAAATGTTAGCACTAGAAGAATAGCCAGATCAATGGGAATTAGTCAAAGTTTGGTTTGGCGAGTTTTATCACGAAATGGATTTTACCCTTACCACTATCAAGCGGTACAGATAGAGAGATTATGCATTGCGATTGAGATTTTGTCAGTGGATTCAACAACAGGAACTTGGATTTTCTAGGCGAATTTGTTTTACGGACGAGGCTACATTCAACAGAGATGGTTCGCTGAATCTCCACAATATGCACCTTTGGGAAACTGAAAATCCACGTGAGAATGTGCAGAGATATCATCAGAGAAAATTCAAGATAAACGTGTGGTGCGGAATGATAGGAGATATACTACTATGGCCAGTAAGATTACCAGACAACTTGGACGGGACGAGTTATTTAAATTTTCTACGTAATGATTTCGAAGAACTTCTCGATGAATTTGTTTCTCTCAAATGTAGAAGACGTATGATATTTATGCAAGATGGAGCTCCACCACATTATACACTTGCAGTGCGCAATAATTTAAATGAAAGATTTTCCAATCGCTGGATAGGCCATTGCCTGGCCCCCAAGATCGCCAGATTTGACGCCTGTTGACTTCTTTTTATGGGGATATTTGAAAGCAACGGTATACACATCGATTCCTGATAACGTTGAGGAATTGTGGATGAAAATCCAAAATGCTTGTGAACAACTGACACAAGACAGTTCCCTTATTCAAAGAGCAAGACAATCTTTTAATCGTAGAGTGAATCTTTGCATTCAAACACAAGGACGTCACATTGAACATTTATTGTAAGTACTATATTGTAGCATAAAATTTTTAATGTAACTGTTATTTCTTAAGACTATTGCAAAATAAAACGATAGAGCAAAAAAAATTTGTATTTTTATTATCAAAAATTCGTACAACAACACAACAAAACTTATTGTAGTTATTAGCAGGTACATTTTTGACCATTTCTGCACTCCTTTGATCCCTAATACCTCGATAACGGAAAAAGATATCATCCTCTGGTTTTCTTTGTTTGAAAAACAACATTTTTCTACTGCGATTTCAAAAATAAAAATATTTTTCGTAGTGCAAATTTTTTTCAGGAATCTAATTTATACTCAAAATTTTTTAAAAAATTCGTCAAGAATTTTGAATTCAGGATTTCTTTTTACTTAGAACCGAATTTCAAAATATTTGTTATAGTATATGAAAAGAAAGGTAATTTTATTTGCTGTTATTCTCTAGAACACTAAATTTTTCAAAGTAGGGTGTACAAAAAGTTACACATGATTTTGTATTTGAAGGTCCAACAAAAAAATCAATTTTTTTAACGCCCTCTAGCGTTGAAAATAGGGTCCGATAGAAATTTTTGTTTGTACAATTTTTTTAATAAAACAGTCCAAAAAATACCATAGTACCAATATTGGCACTTAGAAAAAAATCACCCTGTATAAAAAGAAAACATGAAAAAAGTCCAAATATTATTTTGAGACTATTCTGTGATTTTAGTTTAGTTAAAAGATTTGGACACTAAAATCACAGAAATATGGTGATTGATGAAATATATGAAAACAGAAGTCAAAGTTGAAGGATTTTTCAAAAAACAAACTTCCTTTCCAAGAGCTGTAACTAAATTTTAAAACTAAAAAACAAAAAAGTGTTACATTTAAATACCACGATATTCTTGAGGTTATCTATGTATATTCAAAATATCAAAGAATTTGATCAATTGGTGATCGGTGTTTGCTGTGTACATGGTACATTTGGAAACCAAAATATCGCAATTTTGACAACTTTGACACTGTAAAAAGGGGAAACGAACATTTTTAATTCCTTTCAAAGTATTTATATTTCAAATTTCATTCAGTAACTTCAGAGATATCTGATGCAAAAAAAAAAATCGGATTTAGTTCTGGCTATACTCTTGAATATTTTATTGTAGAATATATGTACATATCTATTTACATATATTATATTAATTTTAATAACCAAAATTATTACCCTTAAAATCATTTTAATCTAGGACATTTTTCTCCATAACTATTATCAATGTTGCAACTGAAAAAAATGTTTGCCCTATATTCTTTTTAATATGCATAATAATAGTCCTTTTCAATAGTCAAAAATTACAAAATGTCCTTTATTATCCTTCTGGTTAGGACTTTTTGAAAAAAAAATTCTTTTTACAATATAGACTGTCTCGAGATAGAGACGCATCTTTTGAGCTACATATAAGTATATCCGTATATCATATCTATTTTACGTACCGTTATGAAGTTATTGAAAAAAAAGATGTTTAGCAAAAACCATTTAAAATTCGAATTGCAGCTGATAGCTGGCGCGTCACTTTAAAAATTCAGAATTTCATGCTACAGGTCGCTGGAACAATCTATGAACAAAATTTCAAGGTGATTGGTAGAACACCTTTTAGAAACTCCAGCCAAATTATTTTACACTTATATATTAAGATCATTTCATTTGTAGTTGATTGGTGGCTTCAAATTATATAAACACAAGTTTTTGTTTTTTGTTTTTATACATATATATATATATATATATATATATATTTATTAAATAAATTGTTTTTAATTTATAAATACATCTAAAATAAAGTTTTCTTTAATAAATTTATTGTATTAATAAAATGCAACAAAAAGTTATTGTTTTGTATAATACACTATTATTATATTATTATGTATTATTTTTATTATGTAAATTTTAATTTTAATAATTCAACCTATTATTTCTTTAACTTTATCGTTTTTTTTTAATTGACTTCCATCATTCCACTTCCGTTTTGTTCGCCTTTTTTCATTTCTAACGGCTTTTACGCTTTACTTTCGTGTATAGTTTCGCATTTTAGACAGCTTGCTTTCATATACCCTTCAAGTATTTTATACCATATTCGCTGACTAAAGTTTCATAAAAAAAGGTTACTATTACTACTATTATGCGTTTACATTCACATTTCGTATTAATAAAACGGATGTAGTTAGATTGATACATTTCCTTTACTTAAAAAGTTTAAAAAATGCATAGAGCACTCTATGAAAATGGTATGTTATTGATATTATATTTATTATCATATCGTGATAATAGATGTAGTAGTAATCTAAAAAAATATTTCACATTATAGATTAAATTTATCGCGGCTAAATACACAATTACTACATATGCATTATAGATACATTATATAGTATAGATGTGAATGAATAATTATTATTTTTTTATATGTATACATTGTATTGTGTGACTGCCTGTCATTTGTCACTGTCAGCCAGGCAACATAAATAAAAAAAATTATATTAATATATGTATGTATATATATATAAAATAGCCTCACATATAAATTACATATATCGAAATGAAATCGTACGATATTAAGTACATATATAATATATTATTATATACACATATTATACAGTGCAGTACAGTACAATACAGATAGATTAAAGATTTTTTAAAGTGCACATTTTTTTTTTTTAATTTCGTAGTGTGTCTATTATAAATTATTGTTCTCATTCATTATTTTCATGAATCTAACATAAAAATTACTATGAATGTGGTAAAAGGTATGTAATTTTTAAATTATTTTTTCAATTCAATATATTTCTGTACATATTTATTATATTTACATTAATATTTTTTCTATTGATTAATTTATTGAATTTTTAACAATTATAATAACATTATGTACATATATAAATACATACACATATGCTCGTTATGAATATGAGAATAATTAATACAAAAAAAATTGTATTATAATAAAGTAAAAAATTAAAATTAAAATGTTATAAATAAATCATCAGTAATTGATTATTATTTTATTATCTAATGCATTTTATATATATATATATATATATATATATATATATATATATTATATATAATATAGATGTGTACATAGTATTATTATTAATAATAATTCTTTAACATTGTATCTAATTTAAAAAAAATAAACAAATTAACAAAATGCTTACTACCTAAATGTTATCAATTTGTTTTATTTGCTATGTTATAACATACATATTTGTTTTTCTCTTTCTTTTCTACTTAAGTATTATATTTGATTAGATAGTTATTAATATGTATGTATATAAAAATTATACATTGCATATATGTATTATTGCAATTTTAATTTTCAATTTATTATAATAATATTTTCTTTACATTTTGAAACATTAAAAAACAAAACTGTTTCATTTCTTATATTAATACTGTATAGTGTATAGTGTGTAGTGTATCTGTGTGTGTATGTGTATTATTATATGAGAAAAAGAAATCTATTTCAAAAAATTCATGAAATAAAGAAACGAGCATGAGTTGAGTGCATTATTATTATTATTATTATTATTATTATTATTAAGAAAAATTTGTCACAGAGAAGAAAAATAATTATATTAGTAGTTATTAACTTATAATATCCGATAAAATTGATTATGTATATATCTATGTACTACACATTTATATACTTCTACAATAGCAATAATAATTTATAATACATAGGTATATTATATGCATAAAATGCACATATAGAATTTCGGGTATAGATGTATTATAACAAAACATTACATTATAATACAATAGGTAATATGTAGTAATAATAAATGAAATAAAAAATATATTAAGTAGGTAACATACATATAATATACTAATAATATACATTGTATATACGAACAACGAACATCCTATAATATAAGTTATATCTAATAACATTTTATTTATTTTTATCAGTGTTTATCATCAACAAAAATGCATTATTATCGTACCTACATGTATGTATTATATGTATCTGTATCTACATATATTTATATTACCCGTGCATTGTGTATGTATTTATCTACTTCTACATAATATATGTATATTGATCGAATGATTTTGCAAAACAATAAATATTTATCACATCGTTTTATTATTTGTTATTATAATCATAATGTATGAAACACAATTAAAAAATAAATAAATAAAATAAATTATGTTTATAAATACCTAAATACCTATATAGTAAAATAAAAATAAAAAATCTCTCTATCTATATAATTACGATGTCGATGAGTATTTTTTTTTTCAACACCATCATTATAATATGCATATACAATATACATACATTACATATTATATATGTACATACTATAAATTAAGCATACATTTTGTACTATATATCTACATATATATGTACACCTTTCTTATAAAGTACATTAAAAACAAAATTATAAATTATTTTTGTAGTCACACTTAATTATATATTATATACCTATATGTAGGTAGATAGGGTAGGTATCTAGTTATATACATACAATACACCATTCTAAATAATATATGTAACTATTTCCAGAGAAGATTGCATTATCAGCGCAAGTAGCAATCTACATAATTAATACATATTACCAATATTACTCTGGTATGTTCATGAATGCACTATCGTATCATCTTTTTCCTTTATCATAATTTTTTATGAACAATGAACGTATAATATATATATATATATATATATATACGAGTATATATATGTATATGCATATGTGTATAATTAGGTACTCGATTTTTTTTTTTACTACACTCTAAAACCTACTCGATAATATTAAATAAATGTATAATATCATCAATAAAGTAATAGTAAATAATTATAGATACCATATTACAATTTGATGTATATGTACATATTTACAAAAATATAAGAAAGTATACATACATTATATATATATGTGTATGTAAAGAAAATTTTTACTTACGTATAAAAGTAAAAGCATGCATACTTGACCTTGGTTTCCTATTGGATGAAAAACTCGCGCCATCTAATACACACATAAAATACAATAGACTCATACTCGTATTATATGTATATACCTAATAACAACTTAAATACTGAAACTTATATAAATATATGTTAAATGTTTATATTATAATATATGTTAAATGTATTTAATCAAAGAAAAATGAAATGAGATGGATGGTTCAGATAATAATGAAAAAAAAAAAAATTAAAACTAAGTATGTGTACTGTGTAGTTTAGTATATAATACAAGATACAACGAGTTATTGTAAGGTGTTTGAATATCATTCATATAATATCTATACCTAAGTGAAATTTTGTTCTACTAAATTTTATTACATTTTCTTCATATAATATAAACACATCATATTGTAAAATATAGTATCCATCCATACCTAAATTCCTATTAGTAAATTCCATTATGCATTGCAGTTCCAGTTTGCAGTTGGTAAATAATAATTCATTAATAATATGTTGTATATGCATTTTTATTCAATAAAATTAATCAAAATAGCATAATATACCTAGTTATGTACCTATAATATATAAAGAGCATTAATATTGTAGAAATCATGTTTATACAATGTATTTATACTAATTAGTTATTATATATGTACATACATATATTAATATATATATGTACACCTATTTATAAATTTCATTTTATAAAAATTGGCAATAATTTAGATTAGTATTATACCCATTTATTTATTATTTATATGTACATATGTACATATTTATTCTTATATAAATTTTATTCTTACGTTTTTCTAAACAAATTAATTTGATGAAATAATTTCAAAATTTTGGACTAAAATATATCTACAAGCTACAACATATACCTAGTATGTGTATAAATAAATATGTATATATGCAATTGTGTGTTCGTATAATATAATGTAACGTATATGTATGTACTGTATGTAGGAATAGGATATGAGAATGAGATATGACCAGACATACTTTATTCATTGTATACAAATAAAATATAAAAATGTACATGTAAAAATAAATATGAAATACAAAAGAAAAAAAAAAGAAATTAAATTGCCTATGCACGGTAAATAATATACATGAGTCATGTGAGAAAATATAATATTATGAATGGTTCGAGTAAATGGTATATGAGTGACATGTTTTAACACAATAAAATATGTTATACATATTACTTTTCTATATACCTCTACAAGTATATGCACATTATGTGCTTGACATCACATATACCTAACTATAATATTTATAAACCATTTTCTTTGAAATCTATATAAATGTAAGTCAATTTTCTCATAAAATTTCAGGTTGTGTGCGAATTTTAAAATTTTCTTATACATTTCTCTCAAATTTCCTTACTCTCGAGTCTCGACTTACTTCCCCATCCCATGGTATACTCTTTTTAGGTGTGCGAATTTCATTTACGCAATTCACTTACGTCAACTTTAAGTAGACATCTGCTGTCAAAATTTTTCTAATACATATTGTTTTAATACCAAATCTCAAATCTACTATGTATATTTATGTACTTTTAAAACATAAAAATCTGGATGATCGTAGAAAATTGCTCGTTTTAACTTTATTATTTTTAAAATAAATTATAATATTCTTTTTGAAATTATTATTCTTTATTGAAAATTCAATATTTACCTCTTTTATGTCTTTCATTTTCATTTTGTTTATATTTCTTGGAATTTTTCATAAATAATATTTTTTTCTCAATTTATAAGGTTTTAATTTGAATAGATAATTAAAATAAACATCTTTATCACTGAACAAAACCAATTAAGAAACTGTAAAGTACTACAATTCTACTAAAATTCTTACTTTTAGAGTACTGACATATAAAAAAATTAAGAAAATTTTGAAATTCGCAAACAGCCTCAGTTTAAATAATAAACAAAATGAAGGCTCCATTACATTATGTTATTATGAGCAATTTTTTATAATTTTATCAATATTATATAGGTAATAAATTTACGTAGTTAATAATGTAAATTTCATTATCATTCAAATATAAAAATTTAAATAAATAGGTTAGTATGTATGTATATATATTTCCGTATGTAGGTTATATGAATTTAAAAAAAAAATGGATTTACATCACTTTCAAAGTAAACATTAATAATGTATTACATATCATTTAGTTTAGATACGTATACGTATCCATATTTATATATTTTGTGTATATATTTTTTTGTAAATAAATATATACACAATATACGAGTACATAATGTATATACTTATATAGTCAATTTATCATTCACACTTAATCTAGTACATATGGATGTATATAATTTTAAAAATATGTAGTACATCATATACCTATCTTTTCAATGGAAATTCATATTATATGTAGCTACATATCTACTGAATTTAACATTAGATATGTATTTTTTATTTTTTTGTTCATAAAGAAAAAACTAACTGATTTTTTTTTTTTTTTTCTTTTTACATGATATTATAATCATAAAAATTTATAATATATAAAGACCTGGAATATTATTTTAATTTAAATTTTATTTTTATCTATTCAATTCAATTCTGTCTTCATTTATAGTAAAATTTGTATGTTTGTTAATTTCATATTTATAATAATATCAGTGCGAAACCATACAACTCTATACATATCCATTTCTATATAAATATAGTTACGTGCTTACACACATAAATATCTATAATACATAAGATAACTATCATCATTCAACAATCAACACAACACAATCAATGGTGCTTAAATAAATTCTCAGAAAAAGAAGAAAATTTCATTTCATATATTTTCATTAACTTATAAAAGCTACACACTATTGTATATATGTATTATTATTATTATTATTATTTATTACAAAAGGTGGACAGTTAACTGCCACCCTTCGCATATATGTATGTATGTACACATAATTCCACTTACCACTATATAATTTTTCATACTAGCTATATGTATTTTTTTATGGTTCACATTTTGTAATTACATATGTGTCTATTAAAATCAAACAGCGTCTTTTCCATCTTTCAAAAATATTCAGCTTAACACGTTTTTCAATGGTTCAATACCCCATTTAAAGCATATAACCAAAAAAAAACTTTACAAAATTATGATTTTCCAATACATTATTAGCTCTAAATACCGGCGATATTTTAAAATCACTAGTAGTACTCACGATGTCTGTAGAAGTTGAAATTGCGGAATTTGGAAAACATCGAAGTGAATCAAATCATGAAAGACCATTTTCGAAAATGTAGAAATCAAAGAAAAATTTGAAAAATGTGAAACTGTCAGATATTCTTAAACTTCCTTGCTACAAATCAGCTGATGTTTTTCTACTTTTCTATTTCTCGAAAAAAAAACATGCTTTAACTCATTGAAATCATAGAAGAGTGGAGAACTGTCAAACTCATATTAAATATTTTCGACGTCATAAATTTTAACTCGATTTTCTACATTCTTCTACTATTTCCACAATTTTCGATTCACTTCCACACATCGTGCGAGTACTACTACTATGAGTCTTTTCCATTTTGTGTAATTTTCAAAATCATTTTCTAAGAAATTGTTAAAAGTTGAAAATATGTTGTTTGATTTTAATAGACACATATAAAGATGTATTATATTTAGTTTTGTACCTACATATGTATATAATGTGTGTATACGAGTTATATACATTATGTATTTATAAGAATATTTTTTTTTCTTACAAATAATATACACATAATGTTATTTTATATTTTTATAATAAATCCTTAAATTGAATATAATATATTATATTTAATTGAACATATATATATATTATGATATGCGTGTATACAATGTATTTGAATATATGATGAATGATATATAAATGATGTTTATGAACTATATATTGCTATACAGCACATATATTCATATGTACCTACATAAATATATAATGTAGGTACGTATGTATATATATATATGTATGATCTATGTATATTTAAATATGTATATACTTATGTACATGTAAATATAAAATAACATTTTTTTTGATTTGATAATAAAATGAATGAATTTAAAATGAAAACAAATTACATAAATGAATGAGCATGTACCGGCACCTGAATAAATCATGATGCCGGTCGGATGATTTTTCTTATACATATAAGTAATGTACATATTAAATACAGATGATCTTTTATACATACATAATCTCCTATATTACACAGTGTGTACAGTTCATATAAATATATAATATAGTACATATATATGTATTACATGTATACGTGAATACATAATGTAAAGTAAAAAAAATATATAATACAATATAACTGATATTAGGTACACTATGTATGTACATATGTACAAAACATGCTATTAGAGCACAAATTATTTAAATGATTAATTTATTATTTTCATTTTTATAATCTGCTATTTTATTTACATACATACATATATATTATATACGGACATATATTTATATGAACATATGATGTGATGTATGACTGTGTTGTTATGTTGTTTTTGTTTTTGTTTTTTTTATTTTATTTTTATTATTTTTTTTTTGTTTTTTTTTTGTATTTTTTATAATTGAATAAATATTTTTGTCGTTATCATTTTTTAAATTATATTAATAATTGTGTGAAAAACAGGGTGTTATACGCGAATGTTCATTAAATGATAATAATTATTACATATATTATTATTATTGATATTACACATACCTACATAAAACCATCCTACCTACCAAAAGCAAAACGATTATGTTTGCCGAAAATCGAACATCGATTAGGTGGTAATTATGTATACATTTACATTTATGTGTACATATATACGTAATTACACCTTGTTATTATTATTGAATAAATTAAATTTATAAAATGAAAAAAACTCTAAAATTGAATATACATACATAACATTATATCGTATCTATGTACTGTATACAGGGTGTCCGGAGTTCAGGTACAGGCATTTTGCCAGTCGATAGGTCTTGCTGAGAAACGAAAAAAATCGTATGGCTGGGGGGGATTATCTAATATCAACGGGTGAGGATCTAGGGGGCTCAGAAGTTTTTTTTTTTTGAGGTCAAGTGATTTGTTTCCTATTTGTGGTCATAACTCACGAAATCCTTGGTAGTTTACAATTATTTTGCATTCATTGGAAAGATAATCAATCAGTCTTTACTTTAATACTTGAACTGTACAGATCGGTCCAGTGATGCCAAAGATATGGTACATCAAATTCAAATTTCCATAGAATAAAATGCGAAATTTTGATTTCAAGGTTAAATAACTCAAAATTTTGCCGTATTTTTTTTTTAATTTTCTTTACTTATAATATTGCCCAATAGATTGCCTTTCATTTGCAATTTATTTTATTCAATTATCTGTCTTGGTTTTTGAGTTATGGAAAAAAATGTAACTGTGGGTTATACCAAGAAAGTTATCATCCCCGATATCAAAAATTTCATGTGTCTTTATGCATGATTTTATTACAAAGATTATTATACAATTTTATAATAATATGCATAAATATATACGCATATACGAGTATATATCAATTTGTGAAAATTATAATCAATAATAACATAATTAATGAATATGTATTGATAATAAAAGAAAATTTGCAAAGATTTAAAAATAAGAAATTTTTTTCTATCTAAAGATACTTATTTTAAAATTTATTTAAATGAGTTCTTGGTCAATTTTTCAATATCTTTATAATTTCGTAATAATATTTTCATTTTATTATTGTAAAGAAAATATGAGAATTATTTTTTTTTAAAATCTTACATACATACATTATATTCAACATGCGTTATACTTATTATAAATTAATATAAATTTGTGCATATTATTTTTATATAATTTTGATTTATTATGTATTTATTTTTTAAAATTTTTATTTTTAAATAATTAAGAGAAACCTCTGTCAAGTGAGAGTAATTGCTAGGTCCCGTGTCCGTCATTTTAACTCTCTAAAACCTCTGTAAGTAAGAAACATAAATATATATATAAGAAGAAGTAGTTTTTCACTTTTATAGAACTCTATTGAGACTGCAACTTATACGTGTATCTCAATAAGCGACTGTCGAGGAATGTATTTAACATCCTGTATTTATGACTCATTCTTAAATTTCGTGAAAGCATCTATGTCAAATGTCACTTTCTAATGAACAAAACCTAGACAATATATTTTTCATGTTTATCGCTACATATTTGCTGTATTTTTTATAAACCTCTTCTTTTTCAATGAGAGTACAGCTCATATCGAGCCTGGATCTTCACCGAAATGATGTTTAGACTTATTACTATATCATGTGTGCACCCACAGGTTATTAGACTTATCTACATCTATTATTAGAATGATGTAATGCTCTAATATCTAATAATTCTTTGTGTCATTTGTTGTCAACAAGTAGACTACTTTATCAGCATTTCTAAGCTCTTTTTACCAGCATGCAAATAATTATTCAAAGTTGAGCGAACTTTTGGGTTAAGAGTAGGATTCGACTTTGAAAAATTTTGAAAACAACAACAACAATTTCACATACAAACATTTTAAAAAATGCTTTTGCATAACTTTCAGGTGCTAATAAAAATTAAGATCAGAAAAGTCCAAACTTTATTTTGATACCAAAATCATATAGATATTTATGAAGATTTAATGTATGAAAATGGAAGTCAAAGTTGAACGATTTTTCAAAAAAAAACCCTCTCCTTTTTTAAGAACTATAACTAAATTTCAGGACCTAAAATCAAAAATTTGCTCTATTTAAGCACCACAATATCCTTCAGGCTACACATACATTATATTCAAAATTTCAAAGAAATTGGTCAATCAGTGTTTGCTGTACGAGGTGAGGTGCATTTGGAAGCCGAAAAATCGCAATTTTGACAACTTTGACACCCTGTAAAAATAAAACAAGGACATTTTTAAAAAAAAATACTCCATTCAAGGAGCACAATTCCAATTAAAGTATATATGTTTCAAATTTCATTGAAATCGGTTAAGTAACTTCGGAGATATGTGGTGCACAAGATAGCAGATATCTCGAATCCTAATCTTAATGAAAGATGGAAATAGGTAAAAAAAAAGAAAACATTTTTCTTCTGCCGTGAGCAAGAATCGAATCTACAGCTGCACTTTGAGAATAGTAGCAAGTTGCTCTATTACTTGCGCAATCGAGCCTTTTTTTATAAACCTCTATAAGTGGGAAAGAAACTAGAAACTTGGGTTAGCGAAAAACCTCTATAAACGAAAAAGTGATCGCGATCCTTTGAACTCTCGCTTATCCAGATTTTAGTATATATGCGCATACATATGTATATACTAAATACGATATTTTAATTTTGTTATATTGTATGTTATAGTATTAATGAAAATATTTCGTTTATAATTTCTACATCGATGTGTATAATAAGTATATAGATACATAAAATAAATGTTTATAAAGGTACAGTTGCTCACAATCAAAGTCTGACAAATACATTTCCGACAAAGTACCATGTTTTTTTTGTATGCATAAAGAAATAAGGAATGTTCATAATTTTTTCAATATTTATTATTAATACATGTACAATATATTTTAACAAAATTAGATTAAAATTATAAATAATAATTATTATAAAAGAAATTAACATTTCTTTAAATTTTACTCAACTTTGATATCACACTCAAAGTCGGACATGCGTTCATTATTTTATCACTATATATGATTTTCGTCGTTTATTAATTTATTTTCCATTATTTTCCATAGACTTTTTTTTTTTAAAAATGTTCAGCTATTTCATTCAATTGTTTTGTTTATCACTGTATGTGTGTATAGTATACATATATATTTAAGAAATACATAATACTTATATTTTTATTATTTTTATATTAACAATCTTCTTCATAAGCATTTAGATCTACAGAAGATCATATATGTAGACAAATTTATCATTATTAAAATAATAAAATGCATATAGAATTTTATATACTATTTTTATACCATACCTACTGCCAATTACTACTATACGAGTATCATTGACTCATTGATAAAATATGATTTCGATTGCTATGGATAAATATGTAAGTCTTATAGGAATTTTTTATTCATACTTACTATTTATAATGCAATTTTTAAGAAAAAAATATACATATGTACATATATATGTATTGTATACACTATACGAGGGTCGTTTGAAAAATTCGTGCAAAAACTAAAAAAACTCGTTTTTTTTTTAAATTTCATTTTTTATTTTTCGACGTAGTCACCTTTAAGCGCAATACATTTTGTCCAGCGGTTTTCTAGCTTTTTAATTCCGTCACTGTAGTACGATTTGTCCAGCACTTCAAAATATGCATTTGTTTTGTTTATTATTTCGGAATCGGAACCAAATCTTTTTCCAGAAAGCCATTTTTTCATGTTTGGAAACAAATAATAATCTGATGGCGCTAAATCTGGAGAATAAGGAGGATGTGGAACAATTTCGAAGCGTAATTGAACCAATTTCGCAGTCACAGTTGCACAGGAGTGGGTCGATGCGTTATCGTGATGAAAAAGAACCTTTTTTTTGGCCAAATGTGGTCGTTTTTCTCTTATTTTCTCTTGCAGACGGTCCAGTAATGATTCGTAATAACTCCCTGTTATGGTCCTACCTTTTTCTAGGTAATCAATAAAAATTATGCCGTGAGAATCCCAGAAGACAGTAGACATTACCTTCCCCGCTGATGGAACCGTTTTTGCTTTTTTTGGAGCACGTTCACCCACTGCAACCCACTGCTTTGATTGCTGTTTTGTTTCAGGCTGGTAGTAATGAATCCAAGTTTCATCGACAGTAATAAAACGACGCAAAAATTCATCACGATCACGTTGAAACATGTCCAAACATTGTTTTGAAATCTGTACCCGTACACGTTTTTGATCAAGGGCAAGCAAACGCGGCACCCATCTTGCGGACAGCTTTTTCATACATAAATGTACATGTAAAATATTATGTACGCGTTCATTTGAGATGACCACAGCCTCGACAATTTCACGTACTTTTAATCTTCTATCACTCATAACCATATCATGAATTTTTTCAATATTTTCTTCGGTAGTGACCTCAATAGGCCTTCCTGAACGTTCGGCGTCACTGGTACTCATTTGATCACATCGAAAATTGGAAAACCATTTATACACCATTCTAATAGAAGGTGCAGAGTCTCCATAATGTTTATCAAGCTTTGATTTTGTTTCCATTGCCGATTTACCTTTCAAAAAATAATGTTTTATCACCACACGAAACTCGTTTTGATCCATTGTCTCTATTTATTCTAAACTTATCCACTTCTTATAGCTGTCAATCATAAACTAACCTGTCTATCTGCATAAAAATGTGCATTTGATCTTTCAAGACTTGCCAGATGCTAAAAAAAATATTATGTCATTGCACTACACAAGCTCTTCGATTTTGCACGGACTTTTCAAACGACCCTCGTACATATAGTACAATACTTATATGCTCATACATACTAATAAAATAAAATACAAAAAAAAAAAAAAAACGATTTCGATAATATATTATAAGACGATATTGTGTAATTTTATTTTTAAAGTATGTATGTATATGTATGTATATATTTATTAAAAAAATGTTGTTTTATTGTATCATTTTAATATATAGCATTTTAAATTTAAATTCAACTTTTTCCAACTTAAATTAATCTTTGTACAAGTTAAATTAATCTTTGTCCAAGTTAAATTAATCTTTGTACAAGTTGAATTAAACTTTGTACAAGTTAAATTACACTTTGTCCATTTTATGCTTTTTCGATGGAATTGAACATTGCAGAGTATGGTGGCAACCGATCTCTCGAAGAAATTAGCTCTCTATTTTCAGAAGTTTTATGGATTCTGACATTATCCAGAATAATCAATGTATCACTCACATTTTCAATCTTTTTCAACTGTAATTAAAAACTGACAAAGTTTAATTTAAAATGTACAAAATTTAATTTAAAATGTACAAAGTTTAATTTAACTTGTATGTACAAAGTTTAATTCAACTTGTACAAAGATTAATTTAACTTGGACAAAGATTAATTTAACTTGTACAAAGATTAATTTAAGTTGGAAAAAGTTGAATTTAACTTGGACAAAGATTAATTTAACTTGGACAAAGATTAATTTAACTTGTACAAAGATTAATTTAAGTTGGAAAAAGTTGAATTTAAATTTAAAATGCTATAGATTAATATACAAAAATAATTTGATGTATATGGTCATTTGTTTTTATGGTTTTTATTGTTAAATTTAATTTATGCTTTAAAATTTAATTGCACATTTTTTTTTTTTTTTTTTTGTTTCAATTTAATAAATTATTTGATAATTAATTTTTATATATGTTTGCGTGTATTGTGCATTAAAGTTTAATATTTTATCGTTTTAATATTATTACATACTCCAACCCTGCTCCTGCTATTCTATTTTATTTTATATAATTTATAGAAGTGGAATATATTAAATACATATATGGAGTATAATGTATAAATAATGTGTCTTTAAGTATATAAGTACATATTTATATTTGGATATGGGGTGATCAAATCATAATTATATATAATACATACATATACTGTATTTTTAATTTGATTTGAAATAAAAAACAAAACGGTAAAGATCAGAAATATATTCTTCGTCTCTTCAGTAGCTCCACAATCCAGTTCGGATTCGGATCTTGACCTCCATCATAGACAATCGCATCAACTGTCTCGGTCCTGTGTGCGCATTCTCTAATTTTTTAAACTCAGTAGAGATTTACTGTCTGAGCCTACTGAGTATTACCTCATCGTTTTCGAGGTTTTCATTGTCATGTCATGTCATCTAACTGCATTACGCTCATATTCCCCATTCAATAATCGCATTTTGAGATTGTATCATCATTCATTCTTACAATATGACTTACCCGTTGTATAGCTTCAATTACCCGTTGTATAGCTTCAAAATTTAATATAATGTTAATAGTTTTGGGTTGTCATAAATGTTGTACAACTCATTGTTGTACCGAATTCATCATCTTCTCTCTTTTCTTCCCGATCCAAGCATTCATCTTAGGATATTTTTTTCAAAACTGTTTAGGCAGTTTCTAGGTAATTTGAGTTAAGATTCACCGCCTCACATCCGTAGCAGCTAGCAGGTTACAGTACAGTTCTTGATAATTGTTTTATACATATGTATACATAACATCGTTTTTCTGTGAATATTTTTACATCTAATTATAGTAGCTACAACACGGAATATGATAAGCATTGATTTCTAATACAATTTGTCTTTTTATTTTATCAACTGATCAACATTTTATAGAATATATCAATACTCATATATTGTTATATTTTGCCTTATATACACCATGCATCGTTAAACTGTATAGATGTAGCTCTGTCAAAGATCATAATTAATAATAACGTAAATAATACTGAATATCATACATTTGAATATGATTTATATAATATTAATTTTGAAATTATTTTCATTTATAAAATCTAAAAATCACTAATTCTAATCCCTAATAAAATTTAAAAATCACTAAATTCTGTATATGAAACACAATAATTCTTGAAAGAAAAGACGTAGATAGACATGTAAGGTATCATTGAGGGGGCAGTTCTCTACAGATTTCTCTTAGATTACTTTTTTCTATTTAGTACACCGTAGTTGTTATAGGGTGTTTCGTAGAGTAAATTCGAAAAATCTTCATCGCCTTCTAGCGACTAAATGGTTGAGAGTATCCCCCTCTGTACAACGATTTTTTATTTGTCTCTACGCGACCTATCTACTATGTGCGGGTTGACCACCCGATGCGAGACATTCTGTATAATTATAATTTTTTCTTAGGAGTATTTTATGAAAAAAAATATACATATGTATTTGTTATACACGCTTGAGTTGTCAAATTAACTAAATTTCACATATTTTTGTTGAACAAATGATTATAGAAATATTATTGACGTAAAAAATAATTTTTTAAATTTATTTATTGGTACATATTTACAAGATTGAAAATACGATAATCTTAGTAGAGCTGATTCCTATTAGCCCCATAGGCAGAGCCTATTTATAAAAAAAAAAAAAAAAAAAAAAAACAAATCAAAATTTTGAAAATACAGTGGAACCTCTGTCAGTTGAAATTCTATGACACAAGATTTTAATTTATAGGAGAGTAAATCAGTAGAAAGTAAGAGCCTAAATAAATTTTGTTAATAAAGAATTTCACAAATTGAGATTTTGATCTTTTGAGCTCAACTCAGAGAAATACCATCATAACAATAAGAAGGGACAAATACTTCTTCTTCCTTTATGGCGCTACAGCCCATTCAGGGCCCTGGTCTCAACTAAAATTCTCCTCCAGTCATCCCTATTAGAGGCTTTCTGCCTCCAACACCGACTCCATCCCAGTTTTTTGAGATCTGCTAATTTCTCTATCATTTCTGGATTATCTTCTTGTTTCTTCCTAAAATGATCATATAGGGACTAATACAAAATATACAATTAAAACTACACCTGATGAATACGTGTTGAGTCGACTGGGTATTATCTTGTTCTCAAATCACAAAGGCTATTTATTAGCAAACTTCGAAAATAAGGGGCAAGATAAATATACATAAAGCATAATCGATTTATGTAAAAAAAAAGAATTTCATTCTCTTAAGTGACGTCATCGGAAGTCAAATTTAGTAAAATGTATTGAATTAAAATAAATTAGAAATACATATTAATATAATAATATAAATAAAATTAATTAAATTAGCATTATACTTAAATATACAATAATTTAAAATAAATTATTTTTATAAATAAGTAAAATTACTAAAATATTTTTCAGTAAAAATATACATAATGATGAAAAAAAATTGAAATTAAATGAATAAAAACAGCATTTTAATTCATATTCCCGATAACGTCACACTCTCTTAGAATATTTCTCGATCATACTTACTTTAAAGAGTACTCTATTTATCTTGAAAGGGGTGATAAAATAAAATATTGATTTCTTCAAAATGAAGAAGTCAACAAATACATTTTGTTCGAGTTAAATCTACTGGTATTGAAATCCGTTAAAAGGAATAATGTATGGTTTCGAGAAACAAATGTCATATAATTTGAGTTATGAAGATTTTTGAACCTGAAGTGAAGGAAATGAAGTTTTTGTTTTTCCCCGTTAAAGAGAAATTCGAATTAACGAGATTCGAGTTATATAGAGAATCCACTCCACTGTATTTAAAATCATAATAATAATAGTATGTAGTTATAGTATACAGAACGGAACAACGACTATACGATAGGTATTATTCTTGTATGGGATAGATATGTAGGTACGTTAAACAGAATCGAATAAAACAGTAAATAATAATACATTGTAATTATAATTAATATGAAAAAATAAACTGCGTATTAGATATCATATGAAATTTTATAATAAACACAAATAAAATATGCTTTCACATTATCACCATATTACAATAATAAAAGGTGGGTCAGATAAATTTTGGAATTTTCGTTCTACCACCACAAATCAAAAAGTTTAACTCCGATTTCAATCAAATGAAGTTTGATTTATTTTATATTTTCAACGATTTTTACAAAATATTGGCACAATATAATTATCTGTTACAAAAATGTTTAACTTTCCGCTTGAGGTGCTGCATTAGCACCCGGACAGACTCATTTGTGATCACTTCATATGCTTTCCGCCATCAATTTCTGAAATCAATATCATTTTTACAAAATTTTTTTATTTTTTTCTATATATACTTCATTTTAGTCCAATATCTTTCAATTGGCCTTAGTTCTGGGCAATTAGGTGGATTTGCCTCTTTCGGGACCGCATGGACCCCATGTTGTTCATACCATTGCCTCGTTGTATTAGCATAGTGACTAGTTGCTAAATCTGGCCAAAATAACACTGAACCTTGATGTTGTCTTATAAAGGGTTTCAATCGTTTTTCTAAACATTCTTCAATGTACATCTTTGAATTTATTGTTCCCGTCGTGATAAATTCCCTGCTCCGTAGACGACAATTACAATTAATAGTCTGCCATACCATGAACTGTTTAGGAAATTTTGTGTGTTGTTTTGCTGAAATTGTTTTATTAGCTGTCTTCTTATTTTTTACAGTATAATACACAATTCCTGGAATCTGGTTGAAATCTGCTTTGCAATATGTTTCATCGTCCATGATAACACAATCCAATTTCGTTAGATATTTGTCATATAACCTTCTTGCTCGTGTTTTCGCCAGATGTTGTTTAGCCTCAGATCTATCAGGTACTGCTTGTTGCTTGTATGTTTTTAGTCCACTAAATTTTTTATATCTCATTACTGTCTATTGTGACGTACCTGCAATAGCGGCTATATCCCTTGTTGATTTCAGTGGATCATCTTTATAGGCATTTACAATATTTCTTAGTACCTGCCTATCAGAAGGATCTTTCTTTCTCCATGATCCTCGATTTATTTCAATAGAATTATCTCTGTTGTAGTTGTTGATAACATTGTAAACTGTTTGTACACTAGTATTTGTTTCCTTAGCTATCTCCTTTTTCGATTTTTTCTTATTATCTAAAAATTTGTCCAAGATAATTTTTCTTATTTCTTCTTCTTTACTGCACATATTTTTTATTAAACGTTTTAGATACAAATGGAAAAAGTTAAAATGTTTTGTACTATTTATAGAATAATTTGTCTATGAACATCAATTCGCTACCTCTTTTAGGTTTTTCAGTTATAACACCGTAAAAATTCCAAAATTTATCTGACTCACCTCTTAATTATTATGAAGAAAAATCATATTAGAATACCATATTGTACATTATTTACTTACATTACATGTAATATGGAACACATGTATACGAGTATTTATGTATGTAAGTAATTTATTATTTATTAATCGATCTATATATTTTTATTCGCGGGAAGTATAAAAAAATATAAATACATATACTAAATAATAAATAATACTAGAAAATATCTACAAATGTATCTATACATAATATTGTATGTATAGTAACAAAGTTAAAAATATGTACAACATTACAGAAAAAAATAATAATAATATGTAATAAAAATAAAAATAAAAAAATAAAAAAAAAAATAAACATGTCTTTGACCTTATCGTCACTCTACGTCGTCTCCTTCTGATTAAATGTAAAAAAAAAGAAAAAAATAAAATAATTTTTTTTTTAATTTTTTATTTAAAAGAAAATTATTTTTCTTCTATTTTTTGTTTTTGTTTGTTTTTTTTTTTTTTCATTTATTTTCAAATTATAAAATGTTTTTGCTGGAGCTGATTTGATTAAGAAAGACGATTACGACGTCGACGACAATTCAAATTCAAAGTATATTAAAAATTTTTGATTTAGTTTTCAGAGTTCAGTTCAGTTGGTATTGATCGTTCGAATTGTTAATATAAGCTTAATTTTAAAAAATATATATATGTACATATATTTTATATATAATATATATATAATATATATATTTTTATTGTTATTATTGGCTTTTCTATATACTATATATACTTACTATACTATTAGTAAATATATGTAATATACATACTCGGACTAATATATAATATTAAACTCGAAATTAAAAATATACAAAAAATATTTTAATTAAAAATTTTAATTTAAAATTAAAATTAGAATTTCAAAAAAAAATAAAGAAAACAACAACATAAAAATAAATTTTGTAATTTTGAATTGTACGCATAAATATTTTATGAAACGTGCGTAGTGAAAAAAAAAAAAATATTTAATAAAAATTTATTTTTTCAGATACATATTATTTTATTATTCTATATTCTGTGTCATCATTAACGCATATTATGTGTACATATTTATATTGATTTAATTTTAATACTATATCTACAAGCATCACGCACCGTCAGCACAGCATTTAATTTACAACAAAAAAAAAAAAAAAAAAAAATTTAACAGAAAAAAATTGAAATTATAAATTTCAAATCTGTTATATTTTTTGTGTATGTTTTTGTGTCAGTGGGTTTTTTTTTGTGTGTTTCTTTCATTTTTTTTGATTTTTTTAATTTTGTCACAATAAAGGGATAATTCAATTGAAAAGAAGGTACATATATACATAGATATGTAATGAATATGAAATAATTTATAAAAATATATAGGTACATATATACTTACATACATACATACATACGAGTATAATACAATGGTCAGTGATTTTTTTTTTTTGTAAAGTATATATTTATGTAAATTACATTTGTATGCACAATACATTTAATGTAACATTTATTGATCTATTTATTAATTGATTAAAAATATTTACATATTTCAAATTTACGCACATAATCGCCTCCCCGCCACCCACAAAAATAGATAATACATATAGCATAATTGAGTAATTTTTATTTAAAAAAAAAAAAAAAAAAAAAACAAGAAAAATTTAAAGATGTAAATGCAGCAGCAAAAATGCAAGATATGTATATGTTCACAAATATTGTAAATAAATTTTTCTGTCACTTGATGTTTTTTTTTTTTTTCAAATTGAAATATATCTATACATGTTTGTGATAAAAAAAAAAAATAAATAAAATAAAATAAAAAAATTCAATAAAATTAAAAGTGATTTGGATGAAACAAAAAAAAAAATGTATATATTATCATTGAATAAAATATTTTTATTGTTTTTGTGTTACAATATACGATATGAATATTATATAATATTGTATCGTCTTTTAAGAAGAAAAAAAAAAAAAAAAAATTTTTTTTTTCTTATACACTGATACAATAATCCTATATAATATATGTATACACGGTTTGGGTCACGGTAGCGTTGTACCTAATTTTCTTATTTCCATACTTCTTTTTTTATTTTCCCTTTTTCTTTTTATATATATATATACATATATGTATTATATCGTTATAATTTTTATTTATTTTTGTTGTTATATGTATGTATGCTTAAAGGTAGTAATAGTAGTAGTAGTATGTAATAATAATAATGTATTTCACTGTATAAATTACATATATCTACTTATATAGACTATAGGATGTACACAGTAACCTATAGATGATTTGTCATTGAATTTTTAATTTATAAATAATAATTTCTTTACTTCATTTATATTGTAAGTAAATATATACATATGTAAGTACATATATATATAAAAAAATATAATATACATATTACATATGATCATACATACGATAAAATAAAAAATCAATATAAATAATTTTCTTTTAATATTATATAAATTACTAATAAATATAAAAATATATTTTACAATATACAAATTACATACACCAAGTACATATTTATATAGTTATGTATTATGTTACTATATATTTTTGTTAGAAATTTTTCATATTTACATAATGTAAATATAGTATCATGAGCAATGTAATTATGTAATAGTTTACTATATAATACAGAATTATTAATTTTTACATTTAATTAATATCCCAAATTATAAATTAATTCAGTAAAAAACGTGTTTATTTATTTTTTTTTTTTAGTGTTCTTAAGAGTAGGTTTCGACTTTGAAAAATTTCGATAAAAACAACAACGATTTTACATAAAAAAAATTTTTAAAAAATTACTTTGCATACCTTTTAGGTGCTAGAAAAATGGATTTTTGAATATTTTGATTAAAAAAAAAAAAAAATTTATTTTGTTAATAAAAATGGAAATAGAACAAAGATTTTTATACTTTTTTTTTGTAAAAACATCAGAAAAGTCCAAACTTTATTTTGATAACAAAATGATATACATATATATATACATATATGAAGATTTAATGTATGAAAATAGAAGTCAAAGTTGAATGATATTTCGACAAAAAAAACCCTCTCCTTTTTCCTTTTTTAAGAACTATAACTAAACTTCAGGAGCTAAAATCAAAAATGTGCTCCATTCAAGCAACACAATATCCTTCAGGATAACTATATTCAAAATTCCAAAGAAATTGGTCAATCAGTGTTTGCTGTACGTGGTCCATTTGGAAGCCGAAAAATCGCAATTTTGACAACTTTGACACCCTGTAAAAAGAAAACAAGAACATTTTAAAAAAATAAATGCTCCGTTAAGCACCACAATTCCTATCAAAGTATCTATGTTTCAAATTTAATTGAAATCGGTTAATTAACTTCGGAGATAATTGGTGCACAAGATAGCAGATATCTCGAATCCTAATCTTAAAGAACACAAAAAAAAATTAATAGGTACATTATCTAATAAGAATTTTTGTAAATATAATTTCTTCAGCATTTTATTCTATTTATTTATTTATTTTTATATATTTTTTTTTTCATATTTTTAATATAGTATACACATATTATGTATTACTTAAGATCGTTATCGATATATTCAACTACGTTTCAAAAAATTTTCCTTCTTTATAAAATTACCTATATGTACATATATCTACTTTTATTCCAAAAAAAATTAAATTAAATAACATTTTCACAGATATTTATATTATGTGAATTTTGAAACGATATAAGTAGGTAATACGCAATATACATTGAAAAAAAGGAAGTAAAAAAGACTTGAACGGTACAAAAAAATTTTAAATTACCTACTTTTCTACAAAAAAAAAAGTTTTGTTTTTGTTTTGTTGTTCTCATTAAAAGTATAAATATAGTACTTACATATTTTCGATTTTAATTCATTTTTATGCTATTTTATATTATACATAGTATATATTTATATTATTTAATAAAGTAAATTTAAATATTTATATATGAAAAATACGTTTGTTATTTATTAAATTGGATATACACTACACACATGCAAATAAAAGCCCTGTTTGGAAATGTCAATTGATCGTCAAAAAATGATTATTGTCAAACTGGAGTGCGTTCATAACCATTACTTTAACCATAGTCATGGTATAGTATAGTTTAAGCAAAGTTATGTTGTACTACAGCCATAGTTATGTTAACTTAAAGTAGTTTTTGAACGCAATTTTTACCATAGTAGTAGCAATAAATTGTCATTCAGCTGTCAAGTCAAGTTTAAAAAATTTTCAAAAAAATTTTATATAATTATTATATTTTTTATTTGTCAAAAATTAATTAATACTACTACTTTTTTCAAATAAATAAAATTGAAATTTTCACAATTCACAACACAAAATTATATGACAAACGATTTTTTTATTGTCAATGTGACAATGTCATTACCACTTAAAGGCTTACTATCGTTAACCATGTTCTCGAGCAGGGTTAATTTTTGACATCAAATAGTTAAAAATTTACTTTACTACAAATGTTTATAAACGCTAAAAAGTTATGTTGGTAGTTATGTTTTACTATACCACCACCATTCTGAACGACAAATGATAACTGTGGTTAACCATAGTTAACTGTAGTAACGTTCATGAACGCACTCCTAATTAAATGTCTTTTGACAATCAAATATATGTAGACTCGTATAATACAAATTGTCAATTGACGTGCAAAATGAATTTGATCGAAAATTAGTTTTAATTATTTTTTACAAACCTATATTTTTCATGATAAATCTATACATACATATAACTTCACGTCAAGAAAATATAAAACTACCCACCACAAAAGTCAAATTTTCGAGGTGTTTTTCTTTATTGTATACATCTGCAGGCAAAAATAACGGTTATCTGCATTCATTTGACATTATAAAATTTTTTGATTTATTGTGATCTGCATTACCAACCAAACTTCAAAATGCAGTCTGCTTCCGCAATTGACATTTCCAAACACAACCATGCTTGAAGTTATACAATGTATTATATATAAATAGGTATAAATATATGTAATACATATACATAAATAATATGTATTTGATTAAAAATATAATTTAATATCGTTTTTTATCAAAATTATATTTAAAAAAAAATTGAATTTTTTTTTTCTTGCAAATTTTTCAGAAAAAGATTTTAAAATGTATTTTAAATATATTTAAAATAAAAGGTACGCAAAGTGCTAATTGAATCCGTTTCAAGAAACTGGAACAGACGATCACTGATGCATATTGCAACCAACCAACCAACCATATTTAAAACAAAATAATTTTATTTCTTATTATTAATATTATGAAATGTGTTCTCCTATAGCTTTGAATATACATATATATGTAGATCTAGATACCTATACAGAAAATTCTACACACCCTCCTAAATAATTTCAATTAGGTACCTAATACATATAATATCGATGGCTTAATCTAGAAAGGCCCTAACATCAAATTTTTCAAAACTGAGTTTTTGATGCTAATGGCTGCTACTCACATCGAAAGCTAAATTTTTCTCTATATAAAACCTATGTAAAAAAATGTCGCTAAATTGTTAGCTAAATGTTTAGTTTCAAATTTCGTTTTCTGGTACTCACATCCAAACTAAATTATCACAGTGGAACTTAATAGTGAAGAGTTGTGGAATTCATTTTTCACAATCATTTTATATGGTCGAGCATATAAAAGGCAAGCGAAATATTGACAGCTCAAATATTTTGACAAATAAATATTTATTTATTTATTTTTACTTAATTTAATTTCACACCTATATTATATTCATATATATTTTTTTTTTCAGTTCTATTTTGAATGTTAGATTTTTCTTTTATATATAACTATACTCGTATAAGTATATAGGAATAAATAACTTCCTTTTCTTATATAATGTATATTGTATAAGTATATATATTTTAAAGAGTATAATATATCATATATATACAGTGGATATCAAAACTCTTTGTACACCTTCAAATTTAAACTTTGGATATCTGATGTAAGTCAAAATCAAATGAACAGACATATCTCAATTTTTTGCACAAATGAAACCCAGATATGTATGTTCTTAATATTATTCCGAAAATTCATATACATGGTTAAAGAAAAATATAAAAGAAGTCCCAAAATTAAGAGTCCAAAATGTTTGTACACCAATTTAATTTTATGCAATTTTTTATTTGGTTTTTTACAAAAAAAAAAAAAAAAAAAAAAGTTTTCTTGTAAAAACAATTTTTCGATTTTACTGTTTATTAGTATACTTAATTAAGACACTTTGGTCTTTTATATGCGCAATTTAATTAATGACTCTTATCTTTCCCCTTTCACAAAAATTAAATCTAGGTATATATTAAAAATGAATCTTAGATGATTTTTGATACCAACATTTCTTCACGTCCGATAACAATAAATTATGTATTTTATTTCAAAAATAATAAACATTTCTATACTATGTACATTAATGTAAAACATGTACATATATGTACTTATTTACTTGTCAAGATTTTATTATGGAGAAATAAAACATTTTACAAAAATTTTTAGGTGTACAAAGACTTTTAATGTCCACTATATATTTATGTATGTATGTATATAATTTTTACACATAACTATACATATATACATTATACTTACATATATGTATTTGGTGTATATATAAAATGTTTCATATTCTGAATATTATACGATTGATTTATTCATTTTCGAGGTCATACAGGGTCATTTCAGTACATATAATTCAAACTATAAAATGAAATCAAATGAAAAAAAAAACGAACAAAATAATACATAATTGATAATACATATATACTTATACACTAAAAAAAATAATTAAAAAAAATATCATAATATCGTACTATACAGACCATACCTATCTATATTTATTGAAAGATTTGTATATACATGAAAAGTACATACACAAAGGCGTAAAAATTATGAAACAATCATGAATATAAAAAAACGTAATCATAAACTGGATATATAAATATATATAATATGCGATCTTTAATGATTTACCATACACATCCATACATAAAAATTAAAAATATAATTGCCCTCATAAGATAGAAATTCATCCATATAAAGTCCATTAAGTCCATCCATTTTTAAAAAGAAAAAAAAAATTAGAAAAATATATCAGGATAAGTCAGTTCCTTAATAAAAAAAAAAAAAAATATTTAGAAGAAGAATAGAGAAATATTCGACTAATAGGTTTTAACTAATTGACTAATAGGTCTTATAATTTTTTTGACACATATCTGTTTGATGCATATGTAAGTCCTATTATCATTTTTATTTCTATATTTTTTAATTAGAGAAGTGAAAGAAATGACGATTATAAAATAAAAATAATTTTTAGAATAATTTTTCTATATACGATTTACCAATAAGCGCGTCAGAAAATTAAAATGAAACACAATCATAACCACAAGTTATATTTACTAGGCTGATTGAAAAGTCCCGGGACTGACAGAGAAGGACACATTTTTTTTTTAATTTTAAAACTATATTTCAACGTAGTCACCTTTTAGCTCGATATAACGATTTCAACGGTTTTCAATCAATTCGATATCTTTTTATAGTAGCCTGCGTCAAACCCCTAAAAATAGGCTTCCGTTTGGTTATTACTTCGTCATTCGTGTAAAACCGCTTACCAGCGAGCCGCCTCTTCAATTTTGGAAATAAATATTAATCGAACGGGGCCATATCTGCAGAATAAGGGGGATGCGGAAGTATTTTGTAGCCTAACTCGGTCAATTTGGTCATCGTTTTAGTGCCTTATGAGCTGGTGCGGCAGCCAACGCGCACACAGCTTTCGCATATATTCAAATGATGGTATAAAATGTTAAACACACGTCTGATGAGATATTTACGACGTCAGCTATCTCACCCAATTTTAATTTTCGATCGTCACTCTCGAGAAGTTCGATTTTTTCAATCATTTCGGGAGTAGTAACCTCTGACGATCTACCTGAATGCGGTTCGTCTTTTGTACTAAGTAGTACGGCCAAACTTAAATTCTTGCATCCACCTCTTGACTGTTGTATTCGATGGAACAGAGCTACGCTTTTCTTTTGTTTCTTTCGCCGATTTTCCCCTTAAATAGTAATGTTTTATGAGGACACGAAATTCACTTTGTTCCATTTTTTTTTTAAAATCACTGAAGTAATACACTTTTAAGGGCTATTAAACACGAACTAGTTGACAGGTATTCATGAAACTTTAGAGATGATTTTCTGAAGAAATGTACTTGTCAAAAAAAAAAAAAGATTTTGATATATAGTGCGCCACCTAAAAGTCAGGCCCGGGACTTTTCAATCTGCCTAGTATGTGATTTTTTTTTTTTTTATTTGAAGAACATTCAATTACATTATGTCGTAAAAATAATATCGTTTAAATGTCCCTGCCCGTTTTTTCTGGCTAAAAGACAAAAATAATGTTCTTCATCTGAAAAGATGATTTTTTTTTCTGAAAATCTGGATCGGTTTCTATAACTGCTCAGTATCAGCATGATCAGTTTTTTTGAATTGTCAAGTAAGTCAATTGAACTTTATAAGCCTTCAAATGAAGATCATGATGCATATTTCTCAAAATTCTTCATAAATTTCTCGTAATAAAAGTACAGTGATAATAATAAATTCGAATAATTTGTACACGTTGTTGAATCATAGACTTTTCCATAATTATTTTTTATAGAATACTGAATACCAGACATCAAATTTTTTGTTTAGATTGATTTTTCAACCAGTGTTGTCTTTGTAACGGTTGAAAGTTTTGAAATTCCTAAGTACATATATGGTGAACCCTATAATATTTTTACAAATTTTGTAACATTTGTTGACGTATAATACGAGTATGTAATTATATGCTTATAAGAATAAAATAAATATTTGTTTATTTTGTATTTGTTCATATTATTCTTATTATATTTTTTTTATTATTTTATTGCGTAAAGGTACATGAAAACAAAATAAATATATGCATTTACATATGTATGTATTATACATATACTTACGTAAATTTATATAGTACCTATATGTATGTATTTTGAAAAAAATTTTAAAACGCATACTATACTATACTCGTATAATATGAGCGAATATTACGATGAAATTGAGAAAAAAAAAATTTAATAATATTTATATACTTGGTGATCGTTATTATTTATTCTTTTTATTCTTTTTGTTTTTTTAAAATTCAATTACGAATACAAGTATGTATACATAAATAAAATAATAATCGAGTATGTACATATAACATATCTTCTTCTTGGCTCTCTAGTCCAATTTGGACCCGGGCCCACTTCAAACTTGACCTCTACTCTTCAGGATTTAACACTTCACTTTTCTAATTGTTAAATGTTTGCCATTTTATCCATCCATCTCTATTTTTGGCGTCCTGATAGTTTATACCATACTTCAGGTTTCTGCCTATTCATCAGAATCTTCTTTGTGGAACTCGATTCTGAAGCATTCGATATAACAAATGCATAAATAAATTCAATAAATGAATAATAAATATTCTCAGATATTATACATAGTAATATCATATACATATACTCTTGTATTCGTATATATGTAAAAGCACAAAATACAGATCATATATCGGTTTTACATTTCATCGGATATCTGTTGTGCTTAGCCTTATCTTCTATGCGGATCCAAATATGCTTCTTAAAACTCCTCTTTAAAAACATGCCAATTGTTTTGCTTAATAAACAGATAAAAATTATTTAACTTAAATCGAAAATTTATTTTTAATAATCGAGACTCAAAACATTATAAATAACGAATGAGGTTTCAACTCTATATACGAGTATAGTCTATACTATACATACTCGTATATGTATGTACCTATACTATTTTCAGAAATCGAAGTCAGTATTGTGCTTATGGAAATAGTTATCCGATGAGGTTCTGATAACTTCACATATAATATTTTGTAGGAAATTCTGAATAATATATCTCTGTCAACCCTGAAGAAGGTACTTTCTAAAATATGTTAACAGGATGTTCCAAATTGTGCATAAATAAATTTATAATTTTGTTCACAAATAATTCTTAAAAGGGAGATTCTGTACAAATTTCACATTCCTGTAAATTTATATTTGATAAAAAAGTAGCATTATTTGAAAATATCATAAAAATGTTCGGTTTTTAAGACAAATTTTAATTTTTGTTTGCTGATTTTTTCATTTCTAATAATGAATCACCCTGTTTTTTGGGAAAAAGAAATACACCACCCCGTTTGATGTTGCCTATCACACAGCGTGTCGCGTGAAGGCAACTGATTTAATCAGTTAACACCATTTTGGTTATATGAAAAATAAAAAACCGAACTATAAAATATGAAGTCGTTGCGCAGCCGATGTCCACTCAAAGTATAAAATGTTGATTGATTCGTGTCAGCGGGAAGATGGGCATAAAAGAAAATGATGATAATTCAGGGTTGACGTAGCTACTGGGAGTATTGCTTAAATTTATAAAAAAAATATGAATTTTTGATTAAACCATATTCAGTATTTTTAATTTTATTTATAAAATGATGTGTTCAGTATCAATTTGATATTAAATTTTGTATACATACGTACAAACATTCATTTTCATATTTGTTTATTTGTCCATTTTCTTCTATTTTGTTTCCTTTATGCACTTGTTAATGATTTCGTTACGTTACCGTTACATTCTGAATTTTATTTTTTGTTTTGTCTTTTCTTAGAATAAGAAAGAAAATTATTTACAATGCAAATTGCTATCATATTATTCAAATCAGCTTGTTATTATATGTTATTTTGTAAAGAAATGAACATATTTCATAAAATTTCCCAAAATGTACAAAATTACCTGTTTTTTTGTAAAATCTAAAAAAGAAGTTTTTTGCTAACTGGTAGCCCTTCATAATATACAATTTAAAATATTTTCCTCGGATTTAAATTGAGATCTGATCACCCCACACACGAGACAGATTTATACAAACGCAATGTGAAAGAATATAGAAAAGCATGCCTATCTTGCCTGTACTGACTTCGATTTCTGAAAATAGTATAATATACATATTTAATTATTGATTTGAAATGAAATTATTATTTTTTCGTAAAATAAAATTTATTCAAATGGACATATTTTTAAAATTAGTATTTTTTTTTAAATTAACTGATAAGAGTAATAGTAAACATTTTTTTTTTTATTTTTCAAAAATAATATAAACATGTTGCATATAGTCTATTAAATATATGTACATAAAATAGTTTAATATACGTTTATATATATGTACATACATACGATACATATGTATATAAGAATGTTACGTATACAAATAACATCTACATATATACCTTAAAAAAAGTTTAATTATACAAAAATTCATTAATTTTTGCTATCGTTATATTTTTTTTAATTGAATTAATTTTTATTCAATCAAATAAACATTTCCATTAATAATGCCTCATTTACAACCCAACATAGATTTTATGCTAGAGTATTTTTAAGTATATAGTATTCACAATTCACCGTAGACTACCGTATGCTTTTACAAGTATATAGGAACATTGGAATTGGTACACAAACTTTCAATATAATTTTCCCATCTCCAGCGTCAAAATTTCCTATTACAAACTAATTTCACTCTGACTCTGGTGAAATCCACGCTGTAAATGAAGAGTAAAATTTTACTTTATTAGGCTTCGTTCTCATACAAAATTTGTAATTGGTGAAATACGTTAAGGATGCATGCATCTTATATTACTGTCAAAATATCAGCTGTTTATTGTGGCTGTTGTTGACATACATAATTAAATGTTACTTTGTTTAATTGTGTTGTGTAAACGGAGGCTAAGGAAGGTGGTTATTTCACGATAAAAGCATTAAACCAAATGTTAAGATCAATTATTTTTTTTTTTTTTTTTTTAGAAATACGTATAAAATTTCTCCATTTAATATTTTAATTTTATTCAACTACACACTGTGCACTCCTTTTTAACTTCAATATTATTTTGACAGTTCTGAGATGTAAGAATAGATTCCTGTATGAATGTGCTGAAGATACACATGAAAGATGTAAAAGTGACACGAACACAAACGAATACTGAACAAAAATTGTCCGAAGCCATTTTGCTTCCAGCCAGTCAGCCAGATGTAAATTTGGTATGAAAACGTAGCCTTATCATTTAAAATTAAAAAAAGAGAAAGAGACATCTAATTGCATTGCATTAAATATTCAAAAATACTTAAAAAAATCGTCAATTATAATTTTTACAAAACTATTTAACAATTTTCAACTACTTTTTTAAAACATGGTCAAAACGAATGAAGTAAAATCATATACGAGTACATATTGATTCACATTTCATTATACAAAAATTTAATAATAAAGTTCTACCATGTTCTACTTAATAATGAATATTGTGATACAGTATAATATAATGAACATTGTATAAAATTGAATTGTTTTTTTTTTTTCGATTTTCAATTTTAAATAAAATATAATTAAGAAAAAATTATGTACATATATATGTGTGTGTAACAAAATAATATACCATTCGAAATAATTATGTATTTATATATATGTATGTGACAAAAAATGATGTGTTAGCATAAAATATTAAAAAAAAAAAAATTGAAAAAATAAAACTGATACATACATATTAATTATAAAGATAAGAAAATCAATATAAAAAAGAATGCATATATTGAACATAATAATGTATATGTACATACATATATGTACTTATACGAGTACACGTATATTGATACTTATAATAATGTACATATATGTAAATATTGAATGTATCAGCAAAAATATTTTTATATGCAAATTATTATACATAATAAAGTATGTAATAAATAAATATAGAATAAATGTAATATTAAGTAAATAGATTATTTATATTATTATAATTTTTTTTTTTATGCATCATACATACGTACATAATGTGCATGTGTATGTATATAGAATGCAACAATATGAAACAAAATTATCAGCATTAATTTTTTATATTATACTAAAAAACAAACAATGTACCAAATGTACATTATATGTATGTAAATATATGTATAGATGTACATGCACATAGATATTATATAGTATATACATATTTCTATGCATATAGATAGATTTATACATAAGGAAAATTTTTATATTATTTAATTAAGAGTAGATTTCGACTCTGAAAAATTTCGAAAACAACAACAACGATTTTACATGCAAAAAATTTAAAAAATGACTTTGCATACCTTTTAGGTGCTAATAAGAATGGATTTTTAAATATTTTGATGATTAAAGAACATAATTTTATTTTGTTAATAAAAATGGAAATATTACGAAGACGTTTATACTTTTTTTTTTGTAAACTCTTCAGAAAAGTTCAAATTTTATTTTGATATCAAAATCATATAGATATATGAAGATTTAATGTGTGAAAATAAAAGTCAAAGTTGAACGATTTTTCAAAAGAAACCCTCTCCTTTTTTAAGAACTATAACTAAATTTCAGGACCTAAAATCAAAAATTTGCTCTATTTAAGCACCACAATATCCTTCAGGCTACACATATATTTAAAATTTCTTAGAAATTGGTCAATCAATGTTTGCTGTACGAGGTGCATTTGGAAACCGAAAAATCGCAATTTTGACAACTTTGACACCCTGTAAAAAGGAAACAAGGACATTTTTAAAAAAAAAACACTCCGTTAAACACCACAATTTTTATCCATTCAAGGAGCACAATTCCAATTAAAGTATCTATGTTTCAAATTGCATTGAAATCGGTTAAGTAACTTCGGAGATATGTGGTGCACAAGATAGCAGATATCTCGAAACCTACTCTTAATGTTTTTTTTTTTTTCTTAAAATATTTTTTATATGATTTGCGTATAGATACACATACATATGTATTACACTGATTAGAAAAAAAATTTCATTTTTTGTATGTAACAAGAAAACTGTTAATTAATTATATTTAGAACAATGTTAAGGATGATAGAATTGATACTATAGAATATTTCAGATACCTACACGAATAGTTTTTTTGTAATAGAATTTTGTTTTTTTTTTTTTTTTTTTCAATTTTTAGAAAAATACAGTTTTTATGAACTAAATTTATATATTTTATTTTATATTATTAAATATATACGTATATCTATATATTTTTATGGTTTTCTTGTGTATTTTACTCGAGGGACGTTCCGTCGTATAATGTCCAACAATAATTAACTTGCATAAATGTGGGCTCCACTTGCCCTGATATAATTTTTCTATATTGAGCAAAAATGTCCTGGTAAACTGAAATCTTTCACCGTGCTTCATCGTTGACGGCGCCCAAATTTTTAGAAAAAAAGTTCAAAAGTTTTCTTATAAGTATGTAATGTACTTAAAAGCTCGTTGACAATAGTTTTATTTATAGTCATCTAGATCGGTGATTTGTAAAAAAAGTTTAAAGTCATTTTCATGAAAGATTCCTAAGCAGAATTATTACTTTTATAAAATATTTCCAAGCAGATTTTTCCAGATCACAAAGTTTTTCTTTGAAAATTTCATATTTCATTAATCTCGTGATCTGCATAGACTTATAATAATATGGTATCTTTAAATTTTGCATCAGGAAATTTTGATTTCATGAAATTTTTCATTTAAGTGTAGAAATCCATCATTATTTCGTTCCATTACTTTAACAATAAAGTTTTTCATAAAGCCAAGTTTATAATAATCAAAGATGGCAAAAATATGTACATCAACAGGTTGCACTATAACGGAGCATATTTAATATTTTATATGTATATATTTACTACATGAAGAGTTTTTATGCATATTTTTGATAACAATCATTTCTCATAGAGAAATATATATAGTCATATAGTTAGAGCTGTAACATAAAAACAATTTAGACCTGATCGAAACAAAATCAATACGATCTTATAATTAGGGTAGGATAAGTATTTTTAAAAATTGGTAATCACTTATTTTTATACAAAAATTAGTTGATCAATGTTACATGTATACACATATATAGTACATATAATAATGTATAATTATATTGAACTAAATTTTGATAATATGTGTCAACTTTGTCAATATGTATGTTTGCGTTGTTATAGTATTTAATACATATACATATATTATATTTATATAGGATCATCAAATAAGCAGTAGATATTTTTGAAAAATTCTAGCAGTCCAAATATTTGTCCGATTCCCGCCAAATTTGACATTTGTGTTCATTATTGTTTGGCAAATCATTAAGGAAATATATATACAGTTGCACAGCGTGTAGAAATTGTTAAAACATATTACAAAAATAATGAATCTATAAATTAATTATCAACGATCTATAGTAATTTAAAGAAATGCTGATGTGAACTGGCCAACAAGATCATGCTATACATACATATATGTATATACGTACATAACTCCATTGGACTTTTTTCTGTGGGGTTGTGTGAAATCATTTGTGTATTCAAATAAACCACAAACCTTTAGTGATATCAAAACGCGAACATTATTCATATAATTAAATTGATGAAATAAATGCTGATTTGTGTGAAAAATTGACCAAAAATTTGGTATTCTAGAATTAAGATTTAAAAAAAGTCTATAGGGGCAGAAATTTAAACGAAATTATTTTTAAATAAAAAATGTCATAAGCTAACGTTTAAAATAAAAAAGAAAAATCATAGTTAATATCTTAACACCGTTTCAGTTTTTATTTCAATTTGAAAATATACATATGTACTCCTTATTTGATGACCCTATATTTATAAAAATTTTTATTAATTATGAATACATAAAAGAAAAAAAAACTCCAATATAATACACATACATAAATATATGTACATATTCTAATATTTGAATGCGATCAAAGTCATAATTTATATGTACATGTACATATATAAAATTATATTATTATCAAAAAGAAAAATCTCTGTAGAAAATATACATTACATACGTTATAATATTTCTCTCATTATACAAAATGAAGGTGACATTGAAAATTAATTTTTTACTTTTAAACATTTTTTTTTATACAAATTTACAAATCAACAACAACAACAAAAACAGCAAAAAATGTATATATATTTTTTCTTCTATTACATATGTATATGTATCATCATTACAAAATTAGTTACAAATATTTAGTAAAATATGTATTTGTACATATACACACATAATTTGAGTTTGAGAATACATATGGTATATATATACATATATACATACATATATACATACTATATATATACACATACATACATTCATATATTAAATGTTAAATCAGCTGTTTTCATTTTATATAACATCAAGGTTTGTTATAAATATTAATTTAAATATGTAATAGGAAAAAAAAAATGAAATCAAAACAAAACAATATTAGATATATATTTAATCTTTCTTCTTTTTTTCTTTTTTTTTTAAATGAATGTAAAAATTTTATTATTAAGTAATATGTAATATATAAAAACTGAATTATTAGAAAATATACATATTGGGCCCTATTATGAGTATCGATAATATCGTCTCGTCATCGACTATCGCCTCGACTCGACAAATTTTATACTATGAGTGTCGATTTGAGGCGAGAATATTGACATTTTGAGTCGATCAGCTAAAACTAATCGACAGGCATATAGTAGTCTATGGTGATTTGACATTTCATGTATGCTTTGTATATAAGATAAGGTGTATTTAATTATTCTGCTCAATTTATTTAAGTTTAATTTAATTAATTAAAGAAAAATCACCAAAAATGTTGTTTAAGCTGTCTGAAAAAAAAAAAAAACATGAACGCATCTCTCAATCCTCTTCTTTTATGCAAAAAAATCATTATTAAATAAATATATTTTATATTTTCGCATTTAGCTACAAATTACAAAAATTATAATTAAATATTTATTCAAAATTGAAAAAAAAAATGAATTAAAAATTTTTATATCGAAATATTTGACAACTTTTGTAAACATTACATGGTAAAATTGAATGAAAATAAAATTTGATATGGCAATATCTTACTGTCGAGGCTACCGATTTACATAATACAAAATTTACATCGTCTTGTCTCGTCTTAATTTTGTCGATAGTCGATATGATCGACACTCATAATAGGGCCCATTATTAATTTATAATATTATTTTAAAAATATTATGTACATATATAAATACTTATAATATGTATGTACTTAATTCGATAGTATTTGCATAAGTATATCATGTTATAGATTATACATTATGTACATATGCATATGTACTACTTATGTACTTAATGTACTAAGAAAAAATATCGATCATTTTCATAAAAAATAAAAATACTTAAATGAAATATGAAAAAATATAATAAATTTTATATGTTTAAGTATAAATATGGAAAAATAATATATACTATATATTCCTTAAGGATTGAAAAACATATAAATGTATATGCATATAGTGCGTTTCATATTTATAGCGCCACTAAAAAAAATCATGTGAATGATCATTCAAAAATTCATCCCCTATATATAATACACGACACAGGCACTTCAATGGCCATTTTGTGAGTGTAAATTTTTAATTTTTTAATTTTTTAATTTTTATTTTCAACAAATTTTAGATTATTACAATCTGTATTATGTATATCCTTGTTATTATTCTCATTTTTTTTTTTTTTTTTTTTTTTTAACCACTATAGTAATTTCCATTTCATTATGCCGAATGATGTTTCTGAATTATTGTCATTCGAACTTCAAATTAAATAAAATTACAGAATGAAGAAGATATCAATAATCATTTTAACTTAATTCGTATAGTGATGTTGGTGATAGACGACAAATTGAGAATGATCACATTAGCTACGAATGATCCTATTGAAACGATACGATGAATTAATAATATCATATTATACATTTCATTTTACAAGTCCATTATATTATTATTATGTACTCGTAAGTGTCGTTGTTATATAATTTATGGAACAACTATATGTAGATATCTTATTTTTAAATTACTTTCTAAACGAATTTTGGAGCAATGTAATGTTTAAGAACTCATCAACCATTGAAAAAAAAAAAATCTAAAATTGAAATTATTGAGGGTTTAAATAACTTGGTTTCCTATATAAAATTTTCAAGTACATAACTAATATATACAAAAAAATATTCAACATTTGTTTGTTTCATATATCATAAATGTTGGTAATTTACTTACCCATATATAGCCCATATTTACCTTATATGCTTATATCCTACATCCATTATACGTATTACATTACATATAAAATACATATATCCCTACTGGACACAATTTGATGAAGTAATCGGTCAGTTCATGATGAGACCTTCGATGAAAATCATCATGAAATTTGTTCCAGGTTTGGGAAAAAACTCACTTATATATCTACCTTCACACAGATAATGTATGTGAAACAAGTTAATAGTGAGAATATCGATGAGTTTTCGATGAATATACTGATGAGTGATGATCACATCGATATGCTTTCGTGTAATTCATCATCAGTAGAATCATTAGATACATACTGATGAATATACCAATGATCATATTGATGAGTTTTGGTTTAGTTCATCAGGACAATCATTAGAAATGTATTTAGTGGGGTAGGGTAGGGTATCAGTAGAAATGTATTTAGCTATGAAAAGAAATAATAATATGCATACATGTAAAATTAAAAATCATAAACTAAGCTACAAAAATGGAGTATATTTTATTGAATTTAATTTATTTCACTAAATTTTTCAAACACTTTTTTAAATTATTCTGAACTTTACTTTACAAATTCTCCAATAAAAGTGAGTGTTAAACATAAAAACAATATTAAGTCACGAATAGTAAAACTGTTAAAGTAACGATGTTACATTAAAAAATTCCAAGACGTCATTTATCGTGAACTTCATCAAGAGAATTATCGAAACTCTCATCGATTAATTCATCACAACACTCACTCAACTAGAAAATATCGGCATTGATGATCGGATCGGCATCATCAGAAAGTTCATTAGGATATTCATCGAGAAGCTTATTTTACAAAAAAAAAAAAAAAAAAAAAATTTTTTTTACCCAGATATAAGCTCTTACAAAATATAATTTCTGTCATCTCTCTTATCAGAAAATTATATATGAAAAAAAATCAAGTTTTTAAAATATACCCACATAAAGTTTTGAAACAATTTTATTTGTAGCATCAATTTTTTTTTTATTCATTATTCTTGTGTTTAACTAATTGTTTATTTGTTAATTTTGTAAAATACTGTAAAGCATGATAAGACTGACCAAAAATAAATAATAGTTCTACATACTGATTCTATTGTAATTTTCTATTAACGGAACGTAATATTAATATAAATGATAGCAATATTAGTACATATACTAATACTAAAATGAATGCAAAAATCATCTTTCAATCATATACAAAAAAAAAATCAGTCTTATCATATTACTAATAAAGGTTGGCACAAATTAAAAATATTTTTTGGTCCCCACATAAGAAAATTTTTAAAGGATTTCAATTTTGAACGTCATTTATCCAGTATTGAAAAATATGCTTGCGTTATTCTTTTAAAGAGGTAGTGGTAAATTTTTTAGGCAGGGGATTATGAACAAATCGTATATCGAAATTATTGCAGTATTATTATAAAACGGGAGTGACTATATATATCGCTAAAAATCCATTTTTTATTTTTACACTTGGATTTTTTCCCGTAAACCTAGGGAATGTAAGCAATGAACATGGTAAGCGTTTTCATCAAGATCTGAAGTGCTATGAGGAAATATACCAAAGATTTTGAGATGAAAATATGTTAACCATAATTACTGCTGGGATATACTGTCAGAAAAACTGACAGTAGTAAATATAAAAAAAATTAATTTGTGTAATTTTTGATTTTTATTGGATTTAAATGTACCTATATGAAAAATGTGAAATATAATAAGTATAAATATTTGAAAAACATGACGTCCTAATTATTTTTCCACCTCAATATATGAATAGGGGTGGCTTACCCTACTGAGGCCCAGTTTCACAAAGAATAGATAAATCTAGGGATAACTAACTCATTGATAAATTTATTCAAGAGATAAATTAAAACTACTGTTTCACAAACAAAATTATGAAAGTTATCTAGTAAATTATCCATAGTTAACTAACCAAAGCTCCGTAGTTTCAGTGCTGTAATATAGATGGATTCGTCTTATTATATACATAATACAAATGTCAAATCCATATATATTTTCAAATTTTGAATTTAAAAATTCAAATTTCAAGATACGTTAATACATACTTGTATTTCTTTGGCAGTCAGACGAATTGTTTATTGTTTATAATGTAAGTTTAATTAAATAAAAATATTGAAATATTATAATTATTATAATTTTATTTAAATATTATTATCGTATGTACATTTGACTTAATTTTAGTTTTTTTATTTATAATAAATAAATGAAAAAATAATAATAACAATAAAAAATATAGAATATTTAATAAAAATACAAATTTTTGATTTCTTTTCAAAATTATTTCTACTAAAAAATTATATTATCTCACCATTATATCACTCGATTTACAAATTTATCACCGTCAAAAAGTTGGTGATAAAAATTCTTCGCTTATGATAAATTTTTGAGACTTGTTTCTATTTTACTAAACGAGAATCACATTTTCAGTGATACCGTGATAAAGTGTTATCATTTTATCGTATCACAGAACGGAAATCCATCGCTGATATTGAAAAACTCCTTAATGTTTGTGGTGTAATGTGGATTTGAATTTTATTATATAAAAAAAGTACGGCCTGTTTGGACAATCTAAACCTTGCTTTGAATTGTCCCCTGTCGTATTTTTGAAATGGGTACGTTCGTGCTCTCAAAAATCTTGAATAAAATCTATGAACACTGAATATTGCCTTAACTAGAATCCTGTGAGGTATCTGAATCAAAACTATCTGTAGAAACAGATGGAGATGATACTGAACTCACTGAAGATACTAACCACATTTTTCAAACAAAACACTATATACGTTGTATATACTCGTATACTCGTATACATTAATATATATTTCACTTTTTTTTCTATTTTACAATCTATTTATTTTATATATATTATTTTTAAAATTCAAATAGTTTTTTAGTATAAAACTTCAATCAAAAACACTTTATTTATTTTTTATATATTATTTTTAAAATTTAAATGGTTTTTTAATATAAAACTTGGATCAAACACAATTCAATAATAATTAAACATATACTTTTACCAGTACAGTGGATAAATGTCAATTGAGCTTTCCATTTATCTATAGATAAGCAATTTAACCTGCAGAAATCATGAAGTTAAAATAACCTATAGATTTATCTATAGATTAACTTATCAAACGTTTGTGAAACGCAAAATAGGCTTAAACTTGAGATTTATTCTATGGATAGCGAAAGCTTTGGAATAAATAATTTATCTATTCTTTGAGAAACTGGGCCTGATTGTGATAGATTACATCAATGGATAAAAATCGTTGTAAACTACATAGTGTAATTAGTCAGTCAATAGTAATGTATTTTTATTTTTTATAAAAATGATATTGATATTTTTTCTTTAAATTTTTTTCAAAATCTGTATTAGATACTCTTAATTTTATTGATTTTATTAAAAATTATTAATTAATATTACAAAAGAAAAAAAATTCTAATATATAAATAATACATATTTAGATATGTAATTTTTTATTCTTCAATAAATTAAATGAAATAATAAAGTATTTAAGATTTGATGAATATGAAAAAAAAATTTACAATTATTTTTATTTTTATGAAATTTTCAAAATGAAATTAACACGTGTTTTTTTCTCGATAAAAGTTCAATATTTAAATCAAAATCAAAATCAAAAAATAAAAAAAAAAATTGTTTATAAAAAGCATAATTTATGTACATATGTACATACATGTATGTATGTATCTTAAATTGTCTGTGTGTATTTTTGTACGTAATTTTCTTTTTACTTTTTTATTTTCGCATATTATTTCAAATAATTAAAAAAGTATAGGTACTAACTACATACATATTTATACATATATGAGTACGAGTGTTTCTATACATTGATACCATTGTCGCATATTATCGGATCGCATATTAACGTGTTTTGTTTTTGTTTTCTTTTGTTTTTATAAAATTTGAAAAAAAAAAAAAAATTATTATCACTAGATATTTTTTTTTGTTTTTTTTGAAATATTTTTGATTTTAATTTTTTTAATTTACGTATTTTGACCTTAAACACCTTACACTTTATATTTTATTTTATGCTATTTTTCTTTAAAATTTTGTTTGTTTTGTATATGTATTTGTAAAATATGTATAGTATGTACATTATATATATGTACATATATAACCATTTTTATATCTAATAATAATATATAATAACAGTTGTTATAAATATGTAATATACGCGTGTATAAGTATATGTAATCGTAAAAATATATCGAGCAAGTTAATAATTTTAAATATTTTGTTATGTACTTACTACTATTTAGAAGTATAGTAAGTTAGTATATGTGCAGACTTATTAATTACTCAAAATTGTGTTGCTAAAATAAATGAAAAGAAAAAAATGTTTATATATTATATGTGTGTATATAAATTAAAAAAATAAAAACATTTAAAAAACAAAATAAAACAACAGCAACAACAATAAATTAAAATAAAAATTAAATATAAAAAAAAGGTGTAAAACAGTTCAAGGAGAATTAATTTTTATATATTTTACTTAGTTGAAGAAAATTTAATTAGTCGTTTATTAGCTCTCGTTATATGAATATATTATTTGTATATGTACTAGAAATCGATTTTTTTCATCTTCTTGGAATAATAATTATTGATGTATATTATGTGTATACTGGTATGTGTTGTGTTTGTGTTTGTGTTTGTGTGTGTGTGTTTTTTTTTTTGTTCTTATTAGTTCTTACGCGTTTACTCATATATAGTACATAGATTTTATATAATTTTTTTTTAAATATTGCATCTGTATTATATCATGGATGTGAATCTTAGTGTATATATAATAATACTAAAACATAATTTTAAAATTTTGACAAAATAAAATACAGAATAATTTATCTTATTATCTACATGAATTAATAAAGTCTCGTTACTAAATACCATGACAATGATTTCTTGAAAACATTTTTATTTTTTTCTTTATTTATCAACATTAGGTCATTTGCATGTCAAATCTCAAACGTTTTTCAAACTTTGTCATGAAAAAACTTATTTTTCACAAGAGTGGCCGCATTTTGCTCTCAATGAAGCAAAAAACAACAATAACAGATCGATTATGACAAAATCGTACGAATCGGACTTTGAATTAAGTACTTCCATACCCAACATATTCTCCAGATTTGGCCTCAAGCGGTTATTGTCTGTTCGTTCGCATAGACCTAAAAAAAAAAAATGTTTCAGAGGAGAAAGATTTGATTCCAATGAAAAAATGATCACCGAAAATAATGTCTATTTTAACATAAAAGATAAATCGTTCTATACGACGTGGCATAGAAAATATCACACTTACAAAAGATTATGTTAATGAATAAGGGTGAGTTTCAAAACACCTCAAAAATGTGTTGTGATACCGCATCAAAACAGTCGTGATGCGAAGTTTTAAAACAGCATTAATGCTTCGCATCGATATTGCAGTCTACAACTTTGACCTTTTGAAACGAATTTGTTGCTTTGTTTTGACGACAAGAAAAATGGTTCATCTCCTGCAGTACATAATTTTAAAATTTAATTAATTCATTCTCTACACTAAATCAAAAAAGGTGAAGCAATTTTTTAATAAAATTAAACAATATCAGAATGACATATTTTATAGCCATTTTCGAATGAACAAAAACACCTTCAGTGTAAGTGCTCGTATTACATAATACCTACTCTCCATTTTTTTGGAATTTGTCATTAATATTGAAACACTACACATTAAAAATTCAATTTATCATCATAAAAGTACAAAATGTTTGTTTAAAACAGATTGACCTTTGGTCCAATACAACAAAATTCGTATAAAACTAAATCATTAAAATGCTACTGAGAAAAAAATCTATTCAAATCTATTTTGCATCATAAAAATTCTGGATGCGTAGATTGCTTGACAGATACGTATCATATGCATTCACAATGATTTTTGAAACTGTAGACATTGCGTTATCGATTTAAGTGTTATCGTTTTGAAACTGTTGATTATGCATCGAGGCGGTCTTTAAACGTTTTGAAACTCACCCTAAATAAAAAAATTTTTTTTTTTTTTTCAAAAAACTGTTGTTCTGGAAGAGTTAGAATCGAAACTAATTGATCCATGTGTTTTATAAAAAAAAATTTTAATTCTAAATTATCACATGGTATAGTAATATGGTGGGATATTACTGATTTCATTGATTTGGATAAATTTTCTAATTTAATGTTTATTTTGTTTTTGTACAAATATTAAAAAAGTAAAAAAAAATTTTTTTTTCTTTTTGCTTTATAATGTACATATGTATGTATGTATTTTCATTTCATATATGTATGTATAAAAAATGCAGGAATAAAATGTGGAAAAATTATTGTAAAACGTACTCGCATATTATTTTATTTAAATAATTTCAATTTGAATCTAAGGACAAAGAATAATTTTTATTTAAACACATCTACTACTCGTATTACTACTACTACTACTACTACTACTACTGCTGCTACTACCGCTACTATTACTAGTTGTAGTACTATAAATTCTACCGTTTCTTATTATTTTACTTATTCTTGTAAGTATACAATATATGTATGTACTAATCGTAGTATGTGCACATATAAAGTTTATATGATCCTTTATAAATCTTTGAGTTAAAATTAAAATAAAAAACTTAAATACTCTTAACTTATTTTTATTATGAAAATTTTATTATTTCTTAAAAAATGTTATTTTTTTAAAAATGTGTTTTTTTAAAATTATGTATTAAAAATATTCTACAGTAAAATAATTTTTAAAATGTTGAAAATTTGAAACTAATATATAAAAAGAAAAATAACTCGAAATTTTTAAAATAAATTTAAATTATGGAAATTAAATAATATATGTTATGTATGTATGTATGTATGTACAGTGTGTTTCACTACAGAAAGCCTGCAAAAAATGAAAAACGAATGATTGTTTTGACTAGGTATATACTTTATTTTAATCAGCTATATAAACTCTAATTCGCGTTATATTCAATAGCTCGTCCAGTCTCCACTCGCTTCAATAACATAACGCATCTTTCATCACAACTTTCCACTAATTTCTTGGCATACTCCTCGCTAAGGTTCTTCCAAATTCTTTTTAGCACTCGAATTAAATGATTTGTGTTTTTTATTTTTAACCCCCGCAATTTCTGCTTCATGTAAGCCCACACATTTTCAATAGGGTTACAATCTGGGGATTGTAAAGGCCAATCCATAGTATTGATCCCATTTTGAGATTTCCACTGGGTGCAAAGTTGACTGCGATGTTTGGGGTCATTGTCTTCTTGAAGAATCCAATCTCGATTTCCATGTCCAAACCAGTTATTTGTCCCATCCAGTATCCCCGTGAAGCATATCAAATAACCGAATCCCTTTTGACAAAAGGCCCCATAAACGTGTACCTTTGCAGGGTGTTTTACAGTACGTTCTATGTACCGTTCACCTTTTTTCGTCCAAGCACGTCTCAAGAGATTTGAAACGAGAAAAGAAGCCTTATCCGTGAAGACTACATTACTTCAATCTCGGTTAATATTCTTTCGGGCCCATAGTAACCTCTTTTCTATATGGGAATTTGTCAATAAAGGTTTTTGCATCGTTGACAAATTTTTTATTTGAAATTCTTTGAGATGTCCGCTGAATAGTTGAAGTGGAGATGTTTACTACACTCTTTTCGATATACCCTAGTTTCCAGGTAACGTTGATTCCATATTCTAATGAAGAATCTTGATTTTTTCAGATACTTAGCTGCTTCTGCTACGGTCATTTTTGGTCCCTTAGGATGGCTAACTAAAAATGCTGCTTTAAACCGCACCTTGTAATATGAACTCATTTCACTTTTAATATTGTAAAAACTAATTAATGCCACTTACAGCAAAAAAATTATACTGCGAATTAGAGATTCGATTGCTCCTTATATAGGCAAAATATTTTACCTGTAACTAAAAGGTTGTAGATAAAATCGAAGGCTTTCTGTAGTGAAACACACTGTATTCACTGGCTATATTATTGATAGAATTGCTATGATTAACAAAATATGTGTATCAATTAAAAATGTATGGCTCACCTATCACCTATATGTATTTGTATTCAGCAAACACTTTAACGAAGTCTTGATTAAAAAAAAAAATAGGTATCTAAAATCCTTTATGTTAGCAAAACTTCAGAAAAATAATAGAGATGAAAAATAATCAGCAAAAGAATCATTTCGAAAAATATCCAAATATAAATCGCTATAGATCGAATTCATTTTTCGGTCACAATTCGATAACAATCTGAAATCGAATCAATATAGCCAAGAAAAAGTAATATTCGAGATCGAATTAATATCGATCGTGTTAATATTTGTTTTTAATTCGCAATAACGAGTCGAATTCGATTCGAATTTTTTTCAAATCATACAGCCCTGTTCCAGATTTCATTTTTTGCGAAAATGAAATTCGAAAACGAAATTAGGTGTTCCGAATTTCGGTTCAACCGAATTGATATGCGAATTGAAATCGCTTTAGTTGTTAGTAATGAAATCATTTCGGTGCTTATATTATTAGGTAGAAAAGGAAAAAAACAGTTTGTTGTTACAAGAAAAAAAAATAAAATTGGCACAAAATGTAAGTATATTTCATTACAAATAATAATTATCATTAATTATATTTAACAATAAAATAAAATTTATTTATCTCTTTCACTTTGAGATTATTTCAATTTAACTTATATGTGTGATGTTACAAAACATTGTTCTTGCTAAATTCACATCATAATCTTTACCAACAGATCTTTGATATCCTCCTTCAGCAAGAAAACGAATTGTTGCACCTACTTGCAAAACCAAAGGAATTGAATCTTCTTTTATATACGGTATAATTTCGTTCATCACAATGAAAAAGGCTTCTTTATTCAAATCTCCATCAATCAAATCAAAATCTCAATCAAAAGTCCATTTAAAATTTAAACTTTTAGATTGCAATTAATACAAATTTAAATATTTTTAAACAAAATAATAAAATTTTCAAAGTAAAATAACTCAATTTTAAAACTATTTAGTACCTTAAACGTCAATCAGCTAACTTCGAATTGAATTTCGAACGATTTCATTTTACATAAATTCGTGTGAAATTTGGAACACCTTTTTTGAATTCGCACGAAATTGATTTTCGCTTACGATTTGAATTCGCACGAAATTGGGAACAGGTGCGATAAATATCTGATGCATTATCGATAGTGAAAAAGTAATCATAGAGAAATTACTTACATACATATATGACTGTTTTGATTTTATTAATATTAGATTAATTTGGAGCGTATCAGTTTAATCAATTTAAAAAAATATATATTTCTTCTTATACATTCATAGCACTATGTGTTCCTATTTAAAACATAACGAAACAGTTTCAAAACTTTTTTTTTTATTTTTTTCCAAATTCTATTCTTCATGTATTTCTCATTATGTATATATACAGTGGTTACAAAAATTATTTGTGAGTAAAAATTTTTTTTTCTTTTTGTCCCTCTTTCTGCTTTATTTTGTACAATACCTTAATTCTAATTTTTTCGAGACTTAATATAGAATGGTATTTCTATGAACTTTAACTTTTTAACTAAATCCTTTAAACAGTAAAAGCAGGAATATCTTTCATTATATTTAGCAAATATAGCAGGTCTCTTTTCAATCGATAATTCACTTTTTCGTGGCATTTTTAATTCCAATACTCACTAAACGCACTTGAAAATTAAATGAAATGAATTACATATTTTCATCTTAGTATTCGTGTTATTGACCAAAATCAATATGTAAATAAATGAGTCATGTTACTCCTCAGAACACTTTATGCACATATACAAATAATTTTTGTAAAAATCAAATTGTTTTTTCTTTGTTCTAAGAATAAAAACTCTAATTTTTTTTTCTTTATAATTGTATTGTACGAGTATTTATAAGTGTCTGAAAAAATAAGTGTAAAAATTTCAAAGTATTACAACCATTTAAATTCAAGTTACAGTACTTCATTTTATGAACAAATAATTTTTTTAAGCACTGTATATGCAATGAACATGTATGTACCTCTTCACCAAAACGAAACCACATCTAATCAATCTCTTAAAAATAGTTTGTACGATTCATTATTGAATTCGTTATTCTAGCGATACGAGCTCGAATTTTCCTCGAAACGATTCTTTTGTTGGGTATACATTTTTATCTCTATTTCTTGTGAAACTTCGCTAACGTTAAATAATCGAGATTTCGCTAAAATCTTTACTACGGATAAATTTATAAATTTACATATTATGTAAAATTTCAAAAGGATATAAGCTTTATTTGGTAAAAATGTTAAGAATTTTGGATTAGAATATTCATATACGTATACATATTATGTGTAGGTATATTGTAAAATAAATTTTGATAATTAATAATAACCACAATACATACGTAGATATTATATAAACTAGATGTATGTATTATACTTACATACATAATCTAATATTAAATTGTATGTGAAATATTTATTATTTATTTTTAAATACATAGGGTGGTATTCATAAAGCAGTAGTATGTCAGTATTATTATTACTACCAATTTAATCATTTACTACGTTTATGCGGCGCAATTAATTCGCTTTATCGCTATATCGGTTTAACATTAAATCGATTCAAGGAGGTGTTTATGCAACACGATTTAATTCGCTGTAGCATAAATCGAATTGAAAAAACAAGTTTACCAACTTTAAAATTTTCGGTTTCTGATATCAACTGTTTCATGACTAATTCCACCACTTCTTTTTCTTTCCAAATTATTCTTTTAATCTTTTTTTCTTCCATTATTTCTCTTAATACAATAATTTATTTTAATTTAAATATAAAATAAATGGAATAAAACGTCTTTATAAACAAATTACTTGCACTTTGTAGTACGTCAAAAAGTTAAATTTCATGAAGTTTACCAGTCTGCTTTTTAATGCGAATTGTGTGTTTATATCCGTCACCTTAAACCGATTCATAACCGTTTAATGCACATATGAAAAGCGATTTAGCTTATATCGAATTGAAATTTATAAATCGAATTGGCATGTGTTTATGCAGCATTTTAAATCGCTTTAAACTAAATCGATGCATATTAAAGCGAATTAACTCCGCCGCATAAACGTAGTAATTGTTCGTATTTCTATATTCATATGAAGTGGTAGTAAATTCTGTACACAAACCAATATCGAAAATTTTCGATGTGTCAAACGAATGTGTCATCTGTCAATTGTATCTATAAATTTAAATAAACATGTGTAAACCAAAAATAATTAACCTATTTCTGCTGTGTGTATTCAGATTCGAAATAATTTTATTGACGTTTCGGCGATTAACTTTGCTACTACTATTCACTGGTAGCAACTTCACTAATCCAAGATTAAACTACTACTATGAATACATTTACTTCAGTAATAATCTACTACCGTTCTATGAATACCACCCATATTGTATTATTTGTATAGAATATTGTATGGTGTTTTATGTTATATTTATAATTGTTTGTTTGTTTCGCTTTTGTATAATGTTATTTTTATTTATTTATGTTTTTTTTATTTATTTTTTTCTTTTTTTCATATTAATATCACACTTCTACTACTACTCTACAACAACAACAACAACATCTATTATTATTTTATATGAATGTACATATTATATTACACTGAACTTTATAACATCTTACAATTTATACAATTACTGCAACACTACACTATACTACTCTTATTATATTGCTGTAAATATGCACATAAACATATGTATGTATGTATATGTAGCTATTAAATACCTACATATATTTTATCCTGTTCTGTGAATGTGTAAATATTAGAAATAAATTATAATACATATATAAGAACGAAAAAACTAATTTTATTACAAAACAAAAAAAAAAAAAAACAAAAAATGAATGTGGTATTATATCATAAAATTGTATAAAATATATTTTTGATCTGAATGAGATTACTTATCAAATGGTATTATTCATTATATTTTCTTGTTTATTAATGATTTTGTTGACTACATTACTTGGAAAATTTGTAAATAAAATAATAAGTAAGAATTTAAAATTTTTATTTAAAAATTTAAAATTAAAATATGTATACGCACATTTAATAAAAATTAAATTAACAAAAGAAAAAAATTAATATTTTTTTATTTTTTTTTTTTACTTCTATATTATAGATAATATTGGTGCTATAGCCAATAATCGAATAAGGAAAGTAACATTTTCAAACGAGAATTTTATCTTAACAAACGGTATAAGTGAAGAAACAAATTGTAATAACATAATGGCTACAGCAACATCAGAAAGACCAAGTTTTATGGTAAAATAAAATTTTTTGTACATTTAGAAGTTTTGTTTTATTGTGCGATTCAAAATCATTTAAATAATAAAATTTTTTATGTACATATGTATACATTTATATATACATATATGTATATATATATTTTTTTTTAATAATAGGTTGGAGATGAGATGGAAAATAATGTTCAAGAAGCAACAGAAGCAGTTGATGATTTTCCTCAAAAAATTTCAAATGATTTCCGTCACACCAATGGAGATTTGGCTGAACGTAGAAAAAGATTACGGTAAGTTTAAAAATTTAAAAAGAACAAAAAAATTGTATTCTACTACATAAATTATTTATACATATTTAGAAAAATAAATTCAAGTGTAAAATACGTTAAGGAAATGAAAAAAAAAAAATATATACATATATGTACTTATTTTATAATGATCTCAACAATATTCTAAAAAAAAAAATTCTGATACAATATTGTGTTAAAAAAATAAGATGAATTTTTCATTTAAATCATGGGATGGGGGCTTAACCAAACGATATGATTTTTTTCCCCTTAGATTAGTAATGCCCAAATAGATATCGATGTTAAATTTCATGTTAATATTTTGAGCTAAATTTTTGACGATAGTTGTGGAATGAATTTTAGTAGTCGAATTTTTGATGGAATAGTTATACGCATAATCAATGCAGTGTAAAACGGTGCATTATTGTGATGAACTTTTTCACTCATTTTAAATTAGCTAAGGGCAAATAATTTAATCGTTTGATTAAGCCCCCATAATGTAAATGATAAATTCATCTTATTTTTTGAAAACATTAGATTCTCCTATAATGGATGAAGATCTTACAGCAAGCCTTGGTCCACCGCGGGGCTGTTAAGCTATTGAAGAAGAAGAAGAAAGTATCCCTTATGACTAAAAATTCTTAAATGTGTTACATATTATAGATTATTTCAATTTAAAAATATTTGTGCACTTATAAATAATTAATTAATGTGATGATGCGATCAAATTTTTATTTCATAATTCTCTGCTTTAGAGACCTTAAGAGATAAAAATATTTCTAGTCATTTAAAAACAATCCAAAAAAAAAATGTATTTTTAATAATTTTCTAACAATATGCATGTATTTGAAAATTATATACATATGTACCTATATATTATATTATATTAAGTACATAATGTAATACCTGCAAATATAATTTTCACTACATTATAAATCTAAACAAACATTAAATCTTTTGAAAAGTAATTTTAATAACGTATTAAAATTGATTATTTTCTTCTTCTTCTCATCGAAACGATCATCATTTAAATTCAAATTTTAATTAACAAAATTCACCAGTAATGTTAATATTGGCTAAAAACTTTTATGAGCTTTTGTAACATTTTTTCAGTTAACGTTTTTCGTTTTTCTAAATAATCATAGTATCTTATATAATTTTTTTAAAAAAATATTTTAAATTTTCCAGCACTGGAATACAAAAAATAATTAACAAACATTCTCTAAAGAAACTTTACAATTCAATAAAACTAATTCCACTTAATTATTAATTATTATTTTAAATAATTTTACTAAATACAAAATATTAATTGCATTTAGGTAACATAGATTGCATCTACATAATATGTAGACACAGTGATTACAAAAAATATTTGTAACTCTTGAATTTAAATAGTTGTAATACTTTAAAATTTTTATTTTTGTAACTTACAATTATTATTTTTTTTTTCTTTTTAATTTCATTGTACTATAATTAAAATTTCTTATCTTTCTTTTCTATATACATTCATATGTATATATTTTACATTAAAATAAAAAGAAAAATAAAAATTGAAAAAGACGAAAGAAAAAAAAATGCTTATAGACTACTTAATTATTCACTGACTATGCTAAAAGAGTAAAATAAATAAATTATGGCTACAAATATAATATTTTAAGTATTTAAGTAAATTCCTATAAAGTACATATATATTATATATGTGTAGATATACAGGGTGTTCCAAAAAACGTGGACAAGCTTAAAATCGCGGAAAAAAGGAATTTTATATGAATAATGATGAAAACATCCTTTTTAATGCTTATAATGTGCGATTTTAAGCACATTTTTGACCCTCTCCGCACATCTTTGATATTTAATAACTCAACAACGGCTCATGCAATCGACGTGAAATTTTTTTTGTTTGAAAGAGGACATTTTCCACTATTTTTTATTAAAATTGGAACATTTGTTATACCAATTTTTTTCAGGAAACCTGTTTGTAATAAAAGCGGGTTTTAAAAATGAATCATGAATTTTGACTTCAGGATGTTTTTTTACTACGAACTGAATTCTTAATTACCTGTTGTATAGTATATCAAAAGAAAGATAATTTTGTTTGCTATCATTGACTATAACACTAAATTTTCATACGTGGGTGGGATGTACAAAAAGTTATACATAATTTTGTGTTGAAAGTTCATGATAAAAACTCAAAATTTAAAACGCCCTCTAGCGTCGAAAATAAAGCGCAAACGAAAAAATATCATATGGAATTTTCGATTGCAAATCGCGTTTACTTTTACCCTTTTAAATATTGTCCAGGTTTTTTGGAACACCCTGTATATGTACATGTAAGTATGTATTATAAAATACTCTGACATACATACATATATGTAGATTTAACTTTTGTAACGTGCATTACCAATTTAAGTAGAAACAGTGATTAAAAAAGAAAACATTTTTTTTTAATTTTTTGCTATTACATATTTACTTTTATAATTTTTTATTCAGCTACATGAAAAAAGAAAATAAATAAAATAAAAGTTAAAAATACATAAAATAAAACGTAAATTAGTTTTTAACTGATTTTTGTATTTATAGTATCCATCCTCTCTATCTATCTGTGTATATTTTTAATTATATTATACGTATGTATTAAATTACATATACATACGTATGCATACATATGTACTAATGGTATATAATAAACATTTTTATATTTTTATTAAATTAAAGTAATAAAATAAACATAGTCTAATAATACATTATGATGATTATGATGATGTATGATGTGTATACAAAACACCTAAAAATATTGAAAATTAATTTTTTTTTTTTTTTCGTAAAATATGTTCATAACATTTCATAACATATATTCCCTTTTTTTTAAAAAAGTCGTGTAAATTCATTTTAAATTATGTATAGAGATATATGTATTTAAGAATTATATATTTGAAGGAGAGAATTCGGTGGTTCAGTGGTACTGGTAATAGATCAACTGTACTACTGATCTCGAAGTTGTTGCTTCGATCCCCGCCCAAGGACCAAAAGTATAACAAATAATTTATTATTCAATTTTTCATTTCATTGCCTTCTATATTTCCAACATTTTGTATCATCCAGATCCACACCAAGTGCGCTCAGCTTTGAATGATACCAATTTACTGGGAAAAAGAGCTTAAAAATGCTGATCTGATAAGTAAGTGGTCTATTTGCTAATGACAAGTAACAGCGTTGCCACCTTTCAGAAATTTTTCGAAATAAATCGGCATTAAGAAATGTATTAAATGGAATAAAACTGGAGCATAAATAAAAATAAAACTGAATAATTCTTAAAATACTTAGATCAGTCTAAACCTTCTTATACTTATCATGTAAATGAGCTTGCTTCTTTACCATAGCAACTCAGTGGTTTGAAATTCATATTAAATTGTATGTACATGTACACGCATTCATGATATTAAAGTAATTAGTAAGTCACTTCAGTGAAAGCCGTGGTCATGGCTCTTTAGCGGTGGCTCTCTTGGTAACCAAGAAGAAACTTGAGAAGAATGCTAATGCATAATTTCATGAAATGTACTTACATACGTGAACTTTACATTGAAAAAATTATTAATTTCTTGAAGAAGTTTTTTTTTTTTTATATAAAATGCTCATAACAGAATTCATTCATTGTTATCATTTACTATGTTCATACCCTCACTTAAATCGACATAAAATGTGTCGATATAAAATAAACCAGTGGTATAAACGATACTTATATCGACATAAAATTTAAATCGATATAAAATAAATCGGTGTAATACAATCGGTTGATCCAGTTCTAGCAGGGGTATAAACCTTTCTGTTCTTCACTAATTCGAATTATGAAATGACATTTTGTTAAAAAGTTATTCAATTATTTTTTTATGTATTTTTTACACCACTAAAAACAAAAAACAAAAACTTCTATTTAATATGTATGTATAATTCTAGTTAAAGAATTTTTACTATTTAAAATTTAGTCTTTGAATTCAAACGTCAAACGTCACTTTTTAATTCGACATAATTTAAACTGGTATAAGACAAAGGGTATAAACGCAGTTCAACCGATTCAAAATAAACCATATTTAAATCGACATATTTTTTAAGTCGACATAAAAAAGAGTATAAGCAAGGTAATTAACTAATTTTTGTTTATTTAAATGAACTTAAACCACTTTCAAAGAAAAACACTTTAAATTTTCAATAGCTTAATAGCTTGTAGTATATTTTTTATATATAGATATACATTTTATAATACTCTTGTAAATACAAAATAATTAAATAAATATATTGTTTATATACATACATACATACGTACATAATAGTACATTATACATACTATAAATGAAGCAATAATATTAAATAATTAAAAAAAAATCAATCCTTAAATTGTTGTAATTCAATAAATGACCAGTAAAATTTTCATTTTCAGCATTATACAATAATTAGAGCTCTCTTCTTCTTTTTTTTTTTTGTTGATTAAAATATTTTTCTAATAATTAACTTGTTTGATTATTCATTATTTAAGTATCTAAATTATTTAGGGGATTCATGTCACTTGTAAATTGGTTATAATAGTTGTTTTTCTTTGGTCACAATTATCTGATAATTCTCAGTTCTCAATTGAGCAATGCGTTTCTTTGGTCTGTGTTTTTTCTATTCTGTTCTTAGGTGGCAGCTTGCTCAATTGATGTGAGGAACTGAGAATCAAAAAAAAAAGACACAACTTTGACAATCTTCGTGTTCATACTTCGTAAATTTTTGGATATAGTTTATTTGCAATAAATAATTTGTAAAAATAAAATTTTTTTTTAATTATTTCTTTTCAAAATGACAATCAACTGAGAATAAAAGTATCAGTCCGTTTCTTTCAGTTTGTTTGCTCAGTTAGTAACAAGAAGAAAACAAATGATCTAAATGAGATGTCGAACTGAGAATTATCAGATAATTGTGACCAAAGAAAAACAGCTAATTTTACAATCTTTATGTTTCATAGTTGACATAAACGATAATCATTTCACATTATTTTTCATATTCTACTCTTTCCGAGTAGTTCTTTTTTTTTTTTTTTGTTATTTTTCATTTTTCAAATGTCACATTACATTACAAATATATATTTTAATAAAATTATTTTAATTTGTATGCCAAATAAGAATGTCAAATATCAATTATACGAAACAACAGAAATATGTATGTATACATAAAATTTATATAGATGGATACTGAGAGTATTCATTTCAAATCATAAACGTACGCAACGCAACGCATAATTTTACGACCTCGTAAGTTAAACTCAAAATCTAACCACAAACTTTATAATTTTCAAATTTCATCTGGTAAAAATGACAAGGTGTCGTCAAACCTTATGTTTTAAACAAAATTTATTTACGAGTTTAATCTACGCTACTAAAAAGTTTCGTTAATTTACGCAGATCATATGTGAAATTTTCAAAACAAAGGAAAAAGTTGCGGTCTCATAAAAATACGATCAATTACGCTATACATACGCGAATCATGAGATTTACAAAACTTAGGAGATTTGATATGAATACCCTTATTGAAAAGCATTTTTACCTTTCTTTACAATTTTTCAAAATCTTCGTAATTCATAAGAAATACATATGTACATATGCGTATATATGGAAATAAACTATGAAAACTTGAAAACTACATAGCATACATATAGATATGTACGAAATTTACTTGACATCAACATAAACTGAAACTCGCGTGAAATTATTCCCCTAATTATTATTTTTATATTTACTTTTTAAATTAATTTTTCACTTGAACATAAATTTTGTTTTTTCAATGTAAATTCGTAAATAATTTTTCAAAAAAGTTTTCAATAAAATTATTTATTTTTAATACATGAATAATAATATTATATGTATATGAGTTATGAGTATATATAAATTTATAATATGTAAATAAATGACAAAAAAATTATTTAAAAAAAATGGAGATATTCATGATTCAAAAATAAAAAAAAGTGTAGGTAATTTTTGTTTGTGGTTTTTCTCAAAAAATTTTCGTAATGTTTTTTTTTTTTTTTTGTTTTTTTTTAATTTAAAAATAAAAGTTATGGAAAAATGTATAAATTGTTACTTTACAGATACATAAACAGTATCTCAAAAAAGTATCCGGACACTAAATTTTTGTTTTAAAGTATAAACAAAGTCGTTATTCAATTTTTTCGACAATAATATTTATGACTATAGCTGCAAGTTACCGATTCACTGGATTTTTTGATCATATATTGATATTAAAAGCTAATATATGTATGTATCTAGGTACTCGTATATCATCAATTGAAAATAGTGGTACTACATCTATGTATACTGCTGTCGTTAGGTAGAAAGTCGTATCTGACATTTAGGTAATTTTGAGTTATTGAGCTTTTTTTTCAGAAATGTGTGATTTATGTGATTTGACACATACGACCTTTTATCATATCAGTAAAAGTCAAATATCTGTATTTAGAGTATGTAGTATTAAGGCAGACAGTCGTAAGTACAATCTCAGATACGACCTTTTACATTAGAATAAGCCAAATTTTGCCAGATACGACTTTTTAACTTGAAAAATGTAAAATTTTCTATCAGATACGATATTTGAAGTGGCGAAAAAAGTGCCTTATATTGTAGACACACAGAGGTTGAAATTAAGTATTTTGCTAATTTCAGCCTCGAAATTCGGAAAAAACGACGGATTTGGACCGAAATCTAGTCAGTGAAATTACATAAAAAATACGTAATAATCGGTCGAAATCTACTCATGTTTCGCTCTTTACATAGAACAGAGACATCTACCAACAAATTGTAAACCGAAAAAATGTTTTTTTAAAATTGTCATTAAGAAATAATTGAATATAATTGACAGTTAAATTTAATAGAAGAAGTAGGCTATCTTCAGATAAATTAAATTAAAATTAGATAAATTAAATAAATTCGACAAACTGTCAAAATCGCTGTGTGTCACCTTCGTAATTTCTACTCGAAATTAAAATGAAATCTATTTAACTTCAACCTCTGTGTGTCGAAGACATTAATGTTCATTTAAAGCTTTCTAACTTAGAGAATAGATGCTTTATTGGTCTAAGATAAAGATTTTACATTTAACTCATTTTTCGAAATTTTATAGATACGACTTTCTACCTAATGACGGCAGCATACGAGTACATCAGTATTAAATGAATATCTGAATATACATACTATATTTTTTTTGAATTTCAAATTTGATGTACCTACTATTTTCAGTGACGGATTTTTCGATTAAGCGCTCCTGAGCATCACTCGAAAATTATACGCCCTCCTTCCTTTAATATTTCAACATTTTTTATTGAAAGTTCATACTAATATTTTATAATGTTTTAATTTAATGACAAAAACAAAATTATTTATAATGTCCTCACATTATCTAAGAACGATATTAAAGTTCAGATTCGATCGACAATAAAGCCAGAGCATTTAAACGATCTTCAATCATCGTTGAAGGAAAATAGTTTTTTCAACTTTTCACAAGCATAAAAATGATCTTTCTGCACTACAATCTTTCGGTATAAGCAATCTCAACTATTTGATAAACCGTGTAGATGTCATTTTGGCGCGAACATTTTAGCAGATCTAAGGGCGTGCACTTTTCGATGCCTTTTTGCATACAAAAAGTCTAAGTCTCCACTGTAATAGTTTCTCAATTCCATGCTTCTAGTGCGTATTTCTTGGTCATCCAAAGTTTTAACTTTTACAGTATCAGAAAACATCTCATTAATAGTCCTGTTCCTTTATTAGCAGAATATTTTCGCTTTAAATCATAGGATAAATTATTCAGAATAACATTGAAAGTTTCTATTTTCTACCTTGAAGCGATCTCTTCTAAATAATTCATTCTGCTTCTTCTTCTACTTCTTCATAAAAAATCTTATTTTTTCGTTTCCTAATAACAAATGATCGATATTCCATGTACAAATAAATATTGTTGGTGAAAAAGTTGAATGAACAAAAACTCTTCGTTTATTTTAACATTACAAATGCAGAAAAGTGTAGGTGACTTGATACTTTCTTGAGATACTGTACATATACATAAATAAGTACATAATTCATACTATATAGTATTACAGACCATAAACACAGATATTTTTATTCGTTTCATACTATATACATACTTATTACATATATATAAAATTGTGTACTGACCATTTCACATTCCTATTACATACCATACTACAAAATATATAAATCATCGTACAGTATATATTTATGTATTGTAGTATGCATTGTCTACATAAGTTTTCGTATTTAAGTAAATTAATTTTACAAAGTTATATACAGTGAATGTCAAAAGTCTTTATATACATACCACAAAATTTTTGTAAAACTTTTTCTCTTCCTAATAAACTCTTGATAAGTAACGACCGACGTGTTTTACACATTAATGTAATAGAAAAGTTTATGATTTTTCAAATAAAATGTACATAATTAGTATTTCACTAACGTGTTAATAAGTTGTGAAAAAAAAAATTGGTATCAAAAATCATCTAAAATTCATCTTTAATATGTGGATTTAATCCTAGCGTTGTCCTTAGAATTCGTAACAATATGTTTTTTTTTTAATTTTTTTTTTTTTTTTTTTTTTCTTTTTGAGATCAGGTTGTTGGCCTAAAGCCAAACCTCTAATCTAAAGGATGTCTTCCTATTCCTATCCCATCAAGAAGTTGAGATTATTGATTAAGTCTACGGGAGACCAATGCTCGATTTAGATTTTGTAGCACCGCACCATCACACGAATGATATTGATTTAATTTTTTTGAATTGGAAAAGAGATAGAGTCATAAATTAAATCTCATTATATTTGAAAGGCCAAAGTGTCTTCCTGAAATATGCTAATTATTAGCAAAATCGAAAAAAATATTTTTCACAAAAAATAAGTTTCTTTGTAAAATTACCCAGAAAAACCGTACATAAAATTGCACATAAGATTAAATGAGTGTATAGAAATACATTTGTCTCATAATTTTTGGGACTTATTGTTTTATTGAAAACATCTTTAGGGTTTCATTTGTGCAAAAAGTAGAAAAATGTGTGTTCATTTGATTTTGAATTAAATGGTATACACATACATACTTAGTTTAAAAAACTTTTGATGTCGACTGTTTGATTGTCGACATAGATACAATACAGATAAAATATAATTATAAGATACAATATAAAAGAAAGTTATCTATACCATTCATATTTATTCACTATATACTTAATTGTTTGTTATATACTCGTACATACATATATATACAAATATATACGTACGTATATGTGTAATGATCATATAACTTTAAGTTAACTTTAAAAATAAAATAAAAAAAAAAAAATTAAAAAGAAGACAAAACAATATCAGATACTTAGCTTAAAAATTTTTTATGTTTTGTTATATATGTAGATATACGCTTATAACTTATAACCATAGGTAAGGTACATATATACATTTACATATATGTATTTTTGAATGTTATGTATGTACATTTATGTATTTATTTATACAGGTAGTAGTTAAGTTAGTTAGTTAGTCAGCCAGTCCAACTATGTACAAGGTGCATATTTTAATATTTATATGATAAAATGATGATCGACAGTTTTTATTTAACAGTTGAAAAGAAAACTTGTTTAAATATTCATATATATACGCTTTTAAAACATATACATACATACATACATATATATATATATATATATATATAATAATATAAAAAAAAAATCTTAAATTTATTAATTATTTATATTATATAAAAATATCATCAACATAAATATATTAAATTATAATTTATATAGTATATAGTATACATATTTCAGATATTTTATATATTATACGTATATGTATATAGTGTATATATTTTTTTATAAATTAACTAACATAAATAATATACCTATACATATTTTTCTATCATATAAAGTGTAAAACTCAAGTATTCCTTTTATTGCTTCAAAATAATAAACAAAAAAAAAAAATTTTTTTTTAATTATTTATTTCATTATTTATTAATTATGCAATTTATTTATTAATTAATTAATTTTAATTATTATTTTTAAATATATATCTAAACTGATCACAGATGTAGTACAAAAAAAATAAATAAATAAATAATTAAAAATTTAAAAAAAAAAGGATCAGAGCAAATATCGTTATCATTATTATTTATTGTTACATGATGTTATATGTATGTTATAATGTTTAAAAAAAAAAGAAGAAAAATATAAAATTATAAAATTTTTTTTTTTTTTTTGAATAAAAATTTAAAGAAATTCAAATTCAATTGTTAATTAAAATAAAATAAAAAATAAAATAGTTTATAAAATGAAAAAATTATTTGATATTCGTTTTGAATAACAAATTATATTAAATGTGTTAATAAATTATGAATTACATATACTACATACATACTACATCTATATAACACACATAATATGTACATATATAGTGTTAAATGTACGAGTATGTGTACTTTTTTTTTTTTGTTAGAAAACAATTTTTTTTTTTTTTAAATCTTAAATTTTTAAAAGAAAATATTGAAAAGCTTTTATCATAGACTAATATATAGATAGGAAATGACCGTATAAATTTTTAATACACTTTTGAAATCGATCATAGCTGGCAGAAACTTGAAGAATGGCTGGCAGGAGCTTTTACTGAGAGGAGAGATAATTTTTCGCTCACGAATTTCCATATATATTACATATATTGTAGATTTCAATAGCTGGCAATGAAAATACATGCATATTTATTTAAAAAACAATACACAATACATGTTCATTGCAATAGCTGGCAGTAGTACTGTGTTATACGGTTATGTTATACTTATGTTATACCGTCATACATGGTCTTACTTGAATCATGAATATAGAATATTTTATATTCATGTACCCAACAATACAGATTGCATAGTATCAAAGAATATATAACTAACGTAACTAGTAGATATATATTCTTTGATAGTGTGCATGCACATATGTGTTAGATACTTTCAAAACCAGTTTTAATTGTATATATAATATCACAGATAAGGATATTTGTATGTGATAATATATATTATTATATTCATTGCCAGTCATAACATAAATTTGTTGAAAATTTAAATTTCCTTTAAAATATACGATTTTGTACATTTGCCTGTTATTTGATATTTTTTATCATTTCCGATAAGAATATAGCTACATAGATTTTTGATTTTTAAATTTGTTTTTTCTTCAAGATATACAAGATTTCAAAAGATTACAAAAGTTCTCTCATTTATTTTCCTTATTCTGATTTTATAGCTTTTTCAAAATCTCTCAAAAGCTATTTTGATGTTTACTTAATAGTTATGAACACGATTTCTGCCATAAGCATTTCCAATCTATATTAGTCTATGCTTTTATTTTAAATATTGCAAAAATATAATAATACTTAATTGCATAGTAAGAGAAAGAAAGAAAAAGAAAAAAAAAAACATTTTTTATTTTAAAGAATCAAAAAAACAAATTAATTTTCGATCATATTGAATTTTGCACAAAAAAGTTTTTTTTTTTTTTAAATCACTAATTTGAGTATTACATAAAAAAATATTATAGATAAATTTGTTTAAATTGTAATTAGTGTGTATAGATACGTACATATAATATATATTGTCTGAAAAACGTACTCAATGGATATACGGGTATAGTATAATTCCAAATAAAAATTTTTCATCAGAAATTAGCAAAAATTTTTTGCTTGTAATAACAAATAATATTCATACGTAAAACAGAAAAAATGAGTGATAAAAGAGAATAGAAAAAAATTATAAAATCAAAAATAATTATTTCATTTTTTTTTTCTTTTTCTTTTTCTGTAATTTTATTTTTGTTTTGAAACTATGGGTTGCAGCTCTGTTGTATTATAGAATTTTAAGTCGCCTTAAATCAATCTCGTGAATAAATTTTTGTGTAAAGCCAACACATCTTATCATTTTTATACCGCAATTATTGAAATTTGAAAATTTAGTTTATAATGGTGGTTATATTATGAGAAGAATTTATTGAATTTGTGTATGAAAAAAATAATATATATGTATATATGAATATGAAGTTGTGAAGAATTAAATTACAATAATTATGATTAGAGTTTTACGAGGTGTTCTTATAATATGTATGTTACGAGTATGTATATTTTGACATAAGACGCGAGATCGTAAAATTTCGAGTTGCAAACGTTTACGATTTAAAATGAATACCCCACAATAAATTTACTTACATTTTTTATTAATGATACAGAATAATAATTTCAAATAAAATAACTGAATGGTGGTTTGTATGTATATTGCGCTGCATTTAAATTGGATTACATTATGGTACATTATGTACATATAAAAGTATATGATTGTATAGTATGTATACTCATATGAGCATTATACTGTTGGCATAAATGGAAAGAAAAAAAAAAAAAACAGACAAAATATGCACAATTATTTATTTTTTTAATGCTTAATTTTCTCTTCAATATTTTATTTTCTTTACTTAAAAAATGAGATATTCACGGTTATAGGTACATATATGTACATATGTACATAAATTAAATTTGTATACTTGATCTTGTATAATAACATACAAAATTGTAGAATTATAATATAGTACAAATTTTGTATGTGTATGTGAGTGTCATATTATAAACATTTGATGGATACAAACAAATTTGTGCTTAAAAAAAAAACAAAAAAACAAAAAAAAGAAACTTGATACGGTTGAATATTTTTTATATAAAATATTTATTTATTTAATTTGTCTTTCAAATTTTCAAAATTTATTTCATTTAAATTTTATTATATACTTATGTATATTTGAGTTTGTCGATATATATTGTATTATTGTTACAAGTGTAAATTATTGTGAAATTAATTTACAATAATAATTATAATAATGCTCAAACTCAATATATTTATGTATTTGTACGTTAGTACACAATATACAATATGTATACACCATTAAATATAGTAACATACCAGAAAAGTACATCACGCATCACCTTATATTTTGACCGTTTGTATTAATACTTCCAGTACCTATATAAATAACTACATAGAGTAAGTTCGGGTAATGTGGTAAAGCTGCATTTCTAGTCTGCTCTTGTGTCTGCTCTTGTTGTTTGATCCAACACAGATTTTGTTATTATAAAATAATTACAATACGTGCCATAAGCCATAACATGTTTATTCGCTTTACCGTTTTGTAGTAGTCTCTGATTAAGTGTTATTGAATTCAGATGACTATTTTTTGATTGCGCAGTGAATGAGTTTTTAATTAATAATTTTAAAGTGATTAGAGTTTCTATTAAATTCAGTATTAATTTAAATATTCTAAATTTGTTTTAAATTATATTTCTGATTGCAGTAAGCATTGGTACGTGTTCAATTGCAATTTAAGTATCAGAACTGCTTTTCGGGTAATATGGTATACTTAAATGAGTATAATGTGGTATACTATATACCTATACTATATCTATACTATACCACATTACCCGAATATATATATCTCAAAATCTAGTAATATTGTACTTTGCAGATTATTTTTAAAATGGTATACCACATTCCCTATATCACATGTACACCACATTTCCCGACATGTTTTAGATTTCCACTTTTTCACCATTTTTAATAAAAATTTCCTAAACTGTGTTGTAGTAGGAAGAACTTAGTTAGTTTATAAGTAACTGAATGCTAGTCAATATAACGCATGTTTATTACTAATCACATAGATGAATTCGAAAACACCATTCACGTTTTATCACAAAAAAATAAAATATGTATACCATATTACCCGAACTTACTCTACACATACATATATACATATATACGAGTACAAGAATTTACTAGTAACTTTTATTTTACAAAGCAAAATAAAAAAGCATTTTATTCAATAAGATAGTGTAATTTGTGTGTTTACCCATTGACGTAATTATAAAATTAATTTAAAAAAAAAAAAAAATATTTTTTTTTATCTTGTTTTAATTCTATGTTTCATTTTATTTTTATTTATTTATTTTTTTTTTTTCATATTATTGAATGTGTGTTCTTGAAGCAAAAAGTATAGTATATGTAATGAGATCATTACAAACCATATAAATTAATGATCATTTTATGTGTACATAATTCGCGTAATATATCATCATCTATTCGTGATTCGAATAGAAAATTATTATTACAATTATTTTTTAAAGTTATTCTACGTATGTATGTACATCATATTCTATTCTATTCTATATACTCTTACATACAGTAAATTAAAATATAATAAAATAATGTAATATATACAGATCAAGTAATCCATATATATGTATGAATGTGTGTATATTGTAATATGTATGTATATACCCCCACCCCATGTACAAAAATGTACAAATAATTTTAATGCAATTTATTTTAAAAGAAAAAAAAGTTTCATTTACTTTTATGAAAAATATAATTTCATTATTATTTATTTTACACACACACACACACACACACACACACACACATGCATACATATAATGCGATAGTATAATATATCATATTCCATTACTATATAAACGTGATAATTTTTATTTTAAAAAATTTTAACAAATTGATTTTTTTTTTTGAAAATCATTAACTGATATTCTCAATTAATGTGTACATATTATGGTACATACCGAATACCGATGTGAAAAAATTATGATACAAGAATATAATTTTTCATGAATATAGAAAATGTAATCTTCTTTTTTTTCTTCTTTCATAATACTACAGCTCTAAGTGAACCAGGGGCTTTCACAGAAATTATCTCATGACTTTATTATACTATTAAGGCCCTAGACAGATATCTAGTATAAACGTGGTATCGATACCATGGTATTGGCTATACTACATGTGTGTCACCCTATACTAGCTTAATACCAGGAAAACAAGCTAGTATAAACGTGGTATTGAAACCAGCATGTATTCAAAAAATTTACTAAACGTAGCGCCATTTTTTATTGCTGTGGCAAATAGAGAAATTAGTTTTTACAGTATTCGTGTTTGAATTTTGTTTAGTAACCACATTCTTCTGTGAAAATCACATATCATTTTTGCTTTTAAAGCCAAAAATATTAACTTTTTAGTGTTTCTTTTTAATTCTATTATTTTTTCTACACTTTGTTGAATTAGAATTTCAATATCCGCATTCATTTTTTTTTTACTATAATAATAATTATATTCACACAAAGTCAAATTAAAATGCAAATATAAATTTTCTATACAACAGTACAACAAAAATTCACAAATGTCAAATGACACTAGGTTTATACTAGAATACATGTCTGTCACCATGCTAGTATTGTTGGTTCATACCATGGTATCGATACTATAGATGTCTGTCAGTGGCCTATTGTGGTTTATCTGCAGTTTAATGTGGATTATGATGTGAACTACTGAGTTGCTGGTAGAGAATCTAAATTTTTTACATAATTGGCCTTAGACTTAGACTGATCTGTTATTAGAATGATGTAAAATCATTGACAGATTTGTAGTATAAAGGTCGTATCGACACCATGGTATTGACTATAGTACATGTCTGTCACCCTATACTAGCTTTATACTAGGTTAACAAGCTGGTATAAACATGGTATTGAAACTAGCATGATTTGTCTAATATGAAGATAGTATTCACAAAATTTACTAAACGTAGCGCCATTTTATTGCGGCGAAAATTATAGAAATTAGTTTTAACAGTAGTTTTAACATTAAATTAAAAGTAATATACCATAAGTTGAAAATTATATAATGCAAATTTAAATTTTCTATACAACATCACAACAAATATCACAAATGTCAAATGATACTAGGTTTATACACCATGTTTATACTAGATTACATACATATGTGTCACCATGTTAGTATTGTTCATACCATGGTATCGATACTATATGAGTGTCAATTGCATAATACTCTAATAATTCTTTATGTCATTTATTAGTTGCGTTCCTTTTGATCAAGTAAAGTACTCTCGAGTACTCGGAAGTAGAATGTAAATGGAACGCAATTATTTTACTTGCAAGTAAAAAGTAACTTCAAATTTCAAGGTATACACATTTCTAAGGCAATGTAAATATTGGAGTGATAGTAGGCTGTGTTTAAATTTCAGCTGTCATGTATTTCAAATTTGTTTTGTTGTTGATTTTAGATTCTCCATAACCTTAAACAATAAAAAGCTACCTATTGAATAACAAGTATAATAAAAATATTATAGACTTAAACATATTTCTTTAATCTCTAACGATTGAATCACAAACACCTCTGACGGCGAATTTTGGCGTAACTAACCATGCAACTGTCAAGTAAATTACTCGAATACAAGAGGTGGTGTAGATAATCACGATTACAAGTAATCTCATAATTTTTTCACACCAATGTACGTACATATATTCAAATTTATGTTTAGGTAGTATTGAAGGAAAAAAATTATATTTCATATTCTATTCTCTTGTATACAATGTAGCATACTATTACTACAAGTATACAGGGTGTCCCGTTTCAACATGTACAAATTGGTACCACGAAATTCCTTGAAAATTTCATGAAAAAAATTGTACTACCAAAAATTTTTATCGACCCTATTTTCGACGGTAGAGGGCGTTGAAAATTTTGAGTTTTTCGCAGGCACTTCAAATACAAAATCATGTGTAACTTTTTGTGCACCCTACTTTGGAAAATTTGGTTATCTAGAAAATAGTAGGAAACTAAATTACCTTTCTTTTGATATAACACAACAAATAATTTGGAATTCGGTACTAGATAAAAAGAAATCCTGAAGTAAAAATTTACACTACAAAAAATAATTTTATTTTTAGAACTGAAGCACAAAAATGTTCTCTTTCAAACGAAGAAAACTAGAGCATGATATCTTTATCCGTTATCGAGTTATTAAGGATCAAAGGAGTACAGAAATGCTCTAAAATGTGCCTACCTGAAACTTGTAAAATTTTTTCATTTCGGAATATTATTTTTATTACGTATTTTGATATGATTTACACATGATTTTGTATTTGAAGGTCCTGCGAAAAACTCAAAATTTTCAACGCCCTCTAGCGTCGAAAATATAGTAGATAACAATTTTTTGGTAGTATACAATTTTTTTCATGAAAATATTTCAAGGAATTTCGTGGTATCAATTTGTACATGTTGAAACGGGACACCCTGTATATGTTTATGTATATACATATGTACATATTATGTGTGTGCGTACAACTAAATCATTTCAAATGAAAACAAATTATAATATAATAACATACTTTATACTGGTATATGTATGTAATTAAATTAAAAAAAAAATTTGTATAAAAAAATCTACAATTAATGTATGTACACATATATATCTACATAAATAAATTCTAGTAGGTATTTTTTTTTTCAATTCTTTTCAAATTTTTTTGTTTTTTGTTTTGTTTTCCTTATAATAATATACGTAATTGTAATTTTTATCATCGATGTCTATAGACTTTTTTTTTTGTTTTTACTTTCCATTATACTATGTACATATGTACGTACATACATACGAATAGGTATATTATATGAGTGTATTGATTTCATCATATTTGTAGTTTACAATAACCAACCAAACATATGTACATACCTACACAAAACAAAAATTATTGCTTTTTCCGTAACAAATTTTTGTGTACTAAATTTAGGTCAAAGTTCATTAATCAGGTGTTGCTCTATTATACATATATATTGTAATGTACCTATACATACTTATGTACACATATTCATCGCCTGAATATGTTTTTGTTTTATATCATTTTTTATTTTTTAACTGAAAATAATAAATTACAAAAATAAAAAAAGTAAAAAAAGAAAAAAACAAAAAAAGTAATAAATGTTAAAAACAAATTACATACCTATGTACATATTTTTTTTTTTTTAATATTAAAAATATACTACATACTATGGTGTACCATATAACAGCATCAGTAGAAATACTCATCATTTATTTATCTGTGATGTGATTATAAAACTTCAACAACAACAAAAAATAAAAAAATAATAAAAAAAAAAATTATTTTTAAAAATTTTTAAATTTAAATACAGACATTTTAAATTTTACATTACATTATTTAAGTATAATGTGATGTTGTGCATGTGACAAAATTATTAATATGAAATTATATACATATACGTGTATGTATGTATGTAGGTACAATTTCAATTTTCATCAATTTCGTTTTTTTTATTGTTCTTTTTGAAAATACATAAATATTATTTATGTATGCATACATAATGTATGTGGATATGTGTATATATACATTATTATGTACTCATTTATAATTGCATTTATTTAATTGAATTTGCAATTCATTTTATTTTATATGCACTTCTCACTTATTATATACATATATGTACATAATGTGATAATACTATACACTACACTTTATACTTGATGGTGTATATAGTTTTTATTTATTTTTTTTTTTTTTTTAACTTTTTTTTTACTTTTTTATTGTATTTATTGTATTTTATTTATTTATTTATTTAAAAAAAAAAAAAAAATTGTTTAACTTATTTGTTATTTATTTAATGATGTTACCTACATTATTTATTTTATTAAATACACATTCTCGTACGTGTATACAACACTTAATGTTTATTATAGCAGTAGATTACCTTCATTATATACTCGCGTAAAAAAATAAAAATAAAAAACATAAAAAATACATATGTGTACATATAATATTCACAAGAAAAAAACAAAAATCAATTACATATATTATATAAAAATTAAAATCGTAAAACTAAATAAAATAGAAAAATTATTATTTGTGTGGTGGTGTAATAAATAATAATAAAAAAAAAATTAAAATTAAAATTTAAAATTAAGAAAATATTTATATAAAATATTAAAAATACAAATACATTTATAATATTAGATAGAATATATGTATTATAAAAAAATAAAATGTTAAAACGTCGTGCTAGCAAAAGATTTGTATTAGTCGAAAGTGGTGAAAAAACATCATGGAATTCAGCTGTTGATAATTCAATAAATTTAAATTGTTCATCAAATTCTACAACAGCAATAACAACATCAGTAACTGCTGCTGATACAACAAATGCAATTACAAATTCAAATAATAATTGTTGTAATAACGATGATTGTTGTAATAATGGAAATAATGGAAATAATAATAATAATAATTGTAATACTGAAATAAAAATTACAACAGAATTATCATCATTATCAATTGATAATAATTATGATCATAATGAATTATTATTATTATCTGGTGCAACAGTATCATCATCATTATCTACATTATCATCATCATCATCAGCATCATCAGCATCAGAACAAAAACAACAACACCAACAACAACAACAACAACAACAACAAACAAATAATAAGGAAATTGATAAAAATAAACTTTCTCCACAGAACCAACAGCAAACAAGTCTTAAGTACATATATACATAATATATATATATACAGTGCGTTTCACTTGAATAGGGCCACCTTTTTTCAATGAAGTTTTATGATTTATTCGTATTTTTTTCTCGATAATTGATTTTTTTTTTTAATTCAAAACTAAAGTACAACTTCATTCTTGAATTTCAAAACGAAAAAAATAACTGGTTTTATATGTTTAACGTTAATTTTTACTGTTTATTGTCTGGTACTTAGAAAAAAGCACATTTTTGCTTGCTTCACTTGAATAAGGCCACTTGTAGTTTTGATGTTATTAAAGAAGTAGGCTTTGCATTTCTAATTGAAATTAGTTTTTCTATTAAATATTCGACATTTTGTTTCTATCAATATTACATAAAGTACAAAAATTTGATTAAATTTATTAAAATGGGAAGAAATAAAGTGTTATCTGTAGTAGAGAAGGAAAAAATAAAAATTTATAAGAATGAAGGATACTCTAGCCGTGATATAGGAAAAAAAATTGGAAGAAGCAAAACGGTAGTTAATAATTTTTTAAAAAATATTGATGAATATGGGAAAAACATAAAAGGACGTACTTCCGAAGCAACAACTCCTCGATACAAACGATTAATTCTTCGTGAAGCATCAAATTCCAGTAATTCTGCAGTCAAAATCAAGTTCAACTGGAAGGTTAAAGCAAGTGTTTCGACTGTCCGGCGCATAATTAAAGCAGCTTCACATTTAAAGTACAAAAAAATTAAAAAAAAACCACCACTTAATGAAGTGCGGAAACAAAATCGATTACAGTTTTCTAAGCACCATATGGTATGGCAAAAGCAATGGTGCAAAGTCGTTTTTTCAGATGAAAAAAAATTTAATATTGATGGCCCGGACAATTTTAATCATTATTTCCACGATTTACGAAAAGACGAACTGTTTTTAGATAGACATCACAGTAAAGAGGGTGGTGTAATGGTATGGGGAGCAGTTTCTTATTATGGAACTATCGATTTGGTTTTCCAGTCCACAAAAATGACTGGAATTACATATAAAAATATATTGGAAAATGCCTTTCCGAAGTTTCACGACATTTTTGGACCCATACCTTGGATATATCAGCACGATAATGCACCTATCCACACAGCAAAGATAGTTAAAAGCTGGATTCAAAGCCAAAATGTTGAAACCCTCGATTGGCCAACCTATTCTCCAGACCTCAACATAATGGAAAACGTATGGGGGTGGTTAGTAAGAAAAGTGTACGAAGGTGGCAAACAGTTTGATGATAAGGAGTCATTAATTCAGGCCATTAAAGTCGCCTAGAGGGAAATTTCCTTAAGTTATTTGAAGTCACTATACAATTCCTTACCGAATAGAATATATGAAGTAATTTTAAAAAAAGGAGGATGTACAAAGTATTAAAATTTAATAATAATAAAAAAATTACAATTTTGTTCAAAAACTATGTGTTTGCAATCATTTACTTCCCTCCTTTATATTAATTTTTATGGTGGCCTTATTCAAGTGAAGCAAGCAAAAATGTGCTTTTTTCTAAGTACCAGACAATAAACAGTAAAAATTAACGTTAAACATATAAAACCAGTTAATTTTTTTCGTTTTGAAATTCAAGAATGAAGTTGTACTTTAGTTTTGAATTAAAAAAAAAATCAATTATCGAGAAAAAAATACGAATAAATCATAAAACTTCATTGAAAAAAGGTGGCCCTATTCAAGTGAAACGCACTGTATATTTTTTTTATATAATAAAATATTATGAAAATTCTTTAAATTCATAAAATTGAAAGAAAAAAATTTTAAATTTAAAAATTTACCATACAAAACATTACTACCGCCGATATTGAAATTGATATCTATCCTATAATGTGATTGTGATTTTACGAAAATAATTTTTTATGTAACCTACATTATATACATACATTCAAAAATTTTAATTAATCAATAATTTATTTTTTAATTTTATTTTATTTTAATATACATATATAATAATATATTTATTTTTGTTCTGATTTTAGGCCTAGTATGTCCCGTGGTACTGGTCTAAGTAGTGACCGGTATCAAGAGAGGGATTTTATAATAGCAACAACTGAGGAATTTGTTAGAAGATTCGGTGGTACACGTGTTATTAATCGTGTATTAATTGCTAATAATGGTATTGCTGCCGTTAAATGTATGAGATCAATTAGACGATGGTCATATGAAATGTTCAAAAATGAACGTGCTGTACGATTTGTTGTTATGGTTGGTATATACAATAAGTATTATATGTAGTAGTAGTAAATTTTCAATATAAATTATCAAAAAAAAAAAAAAAATTTTTTTTGTCTGTAATCAAAAGGTTACTCCAGAGGATTTAAAAGCGAATGCTGAATATATTAAAATGGCTGATCATTATGTACCAGTTCCTGGTGGATCAAATAACAATAATTATGCAAATGTTGAATTGATAGTTGATATTGCAGTTCGTACACAAGTTCAGGTATGATGATGTTATGATTTAAAAGAATTGTATGCGTATGTGCACAGTATGTTGTCAAATAACTTTGATTTTATAAAAATTATTTTATTATTATTATTATTATTATTATTATTATTATTATAGGCTGTCTGGGCTGGTTGGGGTCATGCATCAGAAAATCCAAAATTACCAGAATTATTGCATAAGCAAGGTTTAGTATTTTTGGGACCACCAGAAAGAGCTATGTGGGCACTTGGTGATAAAGTTGCTTCATCGATTGTTGCTCAAACAGCTGAAATACCAACATTACCATGGTCTGGTTCAGAATTAAAAGCACAGTATAGCGGAAAAAAAATAAAAATTTCTAGCGAACTGTTTGCCAGAGGTTGTGTTAGTACTTTCGAACAAGGTTTAGTTGCTGCTAAAAAAATAGGTAAAAACAAATAAATGTAAATGGAAAAAAAAATACATATTTTGTGTACTACATAATAAAAGTGTATGTGTGTGTGTGTGTATCGTTGAAAAAATTTAATAAAATATAGCAACAAAACAAAGAGAACGCCGTATACAAAATTATTCATTCTTAGTATGGCTTTTACATTTCAAAAAAAAAAAAAAAAAAAAAAAATTATTCGATTTTAAATTTAATTTTAATTGAAATTTTAATGAATTTTTTTTTTAAGATTTTATTATTTTATGTTAGATTCAAATAAATTCGAAATGAAATAAAATTTTTTTGATTTTATTCCAAAGGATTTCCTGTAATGATAAAAGCATCAGAAGGTGGTGGTGGTAAAGGTATAAGACGTGTTGATAGTGCCGATGAATTTCCAGCTTTATTTAGACAAGTTCAGGCTGAAGTGCCTGGATCACCAATATTTGTGATGAAATTAGCACGAGGTGCAAGACATTTAGAAGTTCAACTTTTAGCTGATCAATATGGTAATGCAATTAGTTTATTCGGTCGTGATTGTTCAATACAAAGAAGACATCAAAAAATTATTGAAGAAGCTCCAGCAATTGTTGCACAACCAGAAATTTTCGAAGATATGGAAAAGGTCAGTTTTTAAATGATAAATTAAATATTTTTGTTAAATTTATTTTCTCTAAAAAAAAAAAAAATAATAATAAAAAATTTTATAGGCAGCTGTACGTTTAGCTAAAATGGTCGGATATGTAAGTGCTGGTACTGTTGAATATTTATATGATCCTGAAGGCAAATATTATTTCCTTGAATTAAATCCACGTTTACAAGTTGAACATCCGTGCACAGAAATGGTAGCCGACGTTAATTTGCCAGCATGTCAACTTCAGGTATTATTGGAGCATACGTTATATTATGAATTAAATTTTTTCGACTGACTATATAATTCATATTTATCATGATTTAATTTTGTTTAATTTAGATTGGTATGGGTATACCATTGCATCGTATCAAAGATATTCGTCTTTTATATGGTGAATCACCATGGGGTTTATCAGCCATAGATTTTGAAAATCCACCAAATAAGCCAAGACCATGGGGTCATGTTATTGCTGCTCGTATAACATCAGAAAATCCAGATGAAGGTTTTAAACCATCATCTGGTACTGTTCAAGAGTTAAATTTCCGTTCTAGTAAGAATGTATGGGGATATTTCAGTGTTGCAGCATCAGGTGGCTTACATGAATTTGCTGATTCACAATTCGGTCATTGTTTCTCATGGGGTGAAAATCGTCAGCAAGCTAGAGAGTATGTGATTTAAAGAAGTTTTGTGAAACAATTTTTACTGATAAATTTATTGTTATTATTTTTTTTTTTTTTTTAAGAAATTTGGTAATCGCCTTAAAAGAACTTTCAATTAGAGGAGATTTTCGTACAACTGTTGAATATTTGATTACATTACTTGAAACAAATCGATTCTTGGACAATAGTATCGATACAGCATGGTTAGATGCACTAATTGCTGAAAGAGTACAGTCCGAAAAACCTGATATACTACTAGGAGTTATATGCGGCTCATTGCATATTGCAGATCGTCATATAACTGAAGCATTCAATAGTTTTCAAATATCACTGGAAAAAGGTCAAATTCAAGCTGCCAATACATTAACAAATGTTGTTGATGTTGAATTAATCCATGACGGAATAAGATACAAAGTTCAGGCTGCAAAAAGCGGTTCAAACACATATTTTCTATTCATGAATAATTCTTTTAAAGAAGTCGAAGTTCATCGATTATCAGATGGTGGTATGCTGCTATCATTAGAAGGTGCTAGCTATACAACTTACATGAAAGAAGAAGTCGATCGTTATCGTATCGTTATTGGAAATCAAACATGCGTTTTCGAAAAAGAAAATGATCCATCGCTATTAAGAAGTCCATCGACTGGTAAATTAATCAATTTATTAGTAGAAGATGGATCACATGTTAATAAAGGACAACCATATGCTGAAATTGAAGTAAGATTGATAGTAACAATTTTTCTATTGTTATTATTTTTAATATATTTTTAATTTAACAATTTTCCAACAGGTAATGAAAATGGTTATGACATTAACATCACAAGAATCTGGCACGGTATCATTTGTTAGAAGACCTGGTGCTGTTCTTGAAGCAGGATCATTAATTGGACATTTAGAGCTTGACGATCCATCTTTGGTAACAAAAGCTCAACCATATAAAAATACATTTCCACTAAGTGAAAATCCGCCAGTACCTGAAAAATTGAATCGTATTCATAACAGGTAACATAATTTAACGCTCTGTTGAGTTTATTGATTTTTTTTTTTTAATTTACTTGTATCTCGTATTTAAAAAAAAAAAATCTTTTTCAATTTTATTTTTTCAATAGCTATAAAGCAATTTTGGAGAATACATTAAATGGTTACTGTCTTCCTGATCCATATAATGCACCACGTTTACGTGAAGTTATTGAAAAATTCATGCAAAGTTTACGTGATCCATCATTACCGTTACTTGAACTGCAAGAGGTTATTGCATCTATATCTGGACGTATTCCAACATCAGTTGAAAAGAAAATCCGTAAATTAATGACACTGTATGAAAGAAATATAACTAGCGTATTGGCTCAATTTCCATCGCAACAAATTGCCAGTGTTATCGATAGTCATGCAGCAACATTACAAAAGCGTGCAGAACGTGATGCATTCTTTCTAAATACTCAGGGAATCGTTCAGCTAGTTCAAAGATATCGTAATGGTATTCGTGGTAGAATGAAGGCAGCTGTACACGAATTATTGAGACAATATTACGATGTTGAATCACAATTTCAACATGGACACTATGATAAATGCGTTGCTATGATACGTGATAAACATAAAGATGATATGCAAACTGTAGTCAATACAATATTTTCACATAGTCAAGTTTCAAAGAAAAATCTTCTTGTTACATTGTTAATTGATCATTTATGGGCAAATGAACCAGGTCTAACTGATGAGTTAGCGGCTACATTAAGTGAATTAACATCATTAAATCGTGCTGAACATTCACGTGTTGCATTACGTGCTCGTCAAGTGTTAATCGCAGCACATCAGCCAGCATATGAATTGAGGCATAATCAAATGGAATCAATTTTCTTATCAGCTGTTGATATGTACGGTCATGATTTCCATCCAGAAAATTTACAAAGACTGATTTTATCAGAAACATCAATTTTTGACATTTTACATGATTTCTTTTATCATACAAATCGGGCTGTATGTAATGCAGCGTTAGAGGTGTATGTTAGACGTGCATATACATCATATGAATTAACATGTCTACAACATTTAGAATTATCTGGCGAAGTGCCTTTAGTACATTTTCAATTTCTGTTACCGACAGCACATCCAAATAGGTAAGACCGTAAGACTTTAATTAAAAATTCAAAAATTCAAAAATTATTATTGTATTTTTCGTAAAATTTTGGCAAATTTATGTGGGAGTAGTTTTATTTTCAGATTACCACAAGATGGTACAGATACCGAATTAAGTTCTGGATCATTTATGAGAACTGGTTGCATGGCAGCGTTTGATTCATTTAATCATTTTGAACAATATTCTGATGAGATTCTTGATCTGTTAGAAGATTTTTCATCGCCAGCATTTGTTAATGCTAAGGTTCTTGAAGCAGTAGAAAATGCCGATTCTGAAAGTAGACTAAGCACATCGATTAATGTATCATTATCCGAACCAACGAGTAGTCGTGTCACTGTCGTAGATGAAAGTATGACTCATAATTAAACTGGGATTTATTTATCTTCTATCAGTTTCATTTTTTTTATGTTTTTTTTAAATTTTCAAATTTTCAAATTTTAGATATAACACAAGAACCAATTCATATATTGAGTGTAGCAGTTCGTGATACTGGTGATATGGATGATGTACAAATGTCAAATACGTTTGGTTCATTTTGTCGTCAGCATCGTGATGAATTATACAAGAGACGTGTTCGTCGTATAACATTTGCTGCATTGAAAAAACGTCAATTTCCTAAATTTTTCACTTATCGTGCTCGTGATAATTACGAAGAGGATCGTATTTATCGTCATTTAGAACCAGCATGTGCATTCCAATTAGAATTGAACCGCATGAGAACATATGATTTAGAAGCTTTACCAACAGCTAATCAAAAAATGCATCTATATTTGGGTAGAGCAAAAGTTGCTAAGGGACAAGAAGTAACTGATTACCGTTTCTTTATACGTTCAATTATAAGACATTCAGATTTAATAACAAAAGTAATTATTTACATTGAAAGAAAAGAAATGCATTTACAAAAAAAGAAAAATTAAAAAACTTATTTTTTGTAGGAAGCATCATTTGAATATTTACAAAACGAAGGTGAACGTGTTCTTTTAGAAGCAATGGATGAGCTAGAAGTTGCATTCTCACATCCACAAGCAAAACGAACTGATTGTAATCACATTTTCTTGAATTTCGTACCAACTGTTATCATGGATCCAGCTAAAATAGAAGAATCTGTAACACAAATGGTAATGCGTTATGGACCACGATTATGGAAATTACGTGTCTTACAAGCTGAATTAAAAATGGTAATAAGACAATCACCACAATCTCCGACACAAGCAATACGTTTATGTATTGCAAATGATTCTGGATATTTCTTAGATATTGCAATGTATACAGAAGTTACAGATAATGAAACAGGAGTTGTAAGTTTTTAAATAAATTTTCTTCCATATTTATAGAATAATAATTTCATTATTTAATTATATGAATATATATATATATATATATATATATATATATATATATATATATATTTCTATATTTTGTTTAGATAAAATTTCAAGCTTATGGTGAAAAACAAGGGCCATTACATGGTTTACCGATTTCAACTCCATACATGACAAAAGATTTCTTACAACAGAAACGTTTCCAAGCGCAATCGAATGGAACAACATACGTATACGACATTCCTGATATGTTTAGACAGATGACAGAACGTTTATGGAAAGAATATTCGAAGGCTAGACCATCAATTGATATTCGTATACCAGAAAAGATTCTTCTTGAGTGTGTAGAACTGGTATTAGAAGGTGATGTTTTACAAGAATTGCAACGATTGCCCGGTGAAAATAATGTAAGATGCACAATTATTATTTTGAAAATTGAGTTTGTTTTTTTTTGTTTTTACTAATTCAGTGGTTCGATTATGATTTCAGTGTGGAATGGTTGCTTGGAGAATTGTCTTATCAACACCGGAATATCCTCTTGGTCGTGAAATAATTGTCATTTCGAATGATCTCACATATTTTATTGGATCTTTCGGTATTAAAGAGGATCTTCTGTTCAATAGCGCATCAGAATTGGCACGAAAGAGAAAATGTCCAAGGGTAAATTTTTTATTGATCAATTGTGCATGTATTTTGGATTGAATTATTTTTGTTCGCTTGATTTTATTTTATTTTTTATTTTTAGATTTACATATCTGTAAATAGTGGTGCAAGAATTGGTCTAGCTGAAGAAATAAAAGCAATGTTTAAAGTTGCATGGGAGGATCCGGAGGAACCAGAAAAGGGATTCAAATATTTGTACTTAACAACTGAAGATTACAGTAAAGTTGCAAATTTAAATTCGGTTCGAGCAATTTTAATTGAAGATGAAGGAGAACCACGATACAAAATCACCGATATTATTGGTAAAGAAGATGGTTTAGGTGTTGAGAATTTACGATATGCTGGCTTAATTGCTGGTGAAACATCACGTGCTTATGATGAAATTGTTACAATTTCGATGGTTTCTTGTCGTACAATCGGTATTGGTTCATATTTAGTGCGTTTAGGACAACGTGTCATACAAATTGAAAATTCCCATATAATTTTAACTGGATATGCTGCATTAAATAAGGTAGCTAAAACCAGTGAAAATTTTACTGAATATTCTTTTATATTTTTCCTTTTATTTTATTTGAATTTTCATAGCTCCTTGGTCGAAAAGTATATGCTTCAAATAACCAACTAGGAGGTGTTCAAATCATGTATAATAATGGTGTTTCTCACAAGACTGCAGGTAAGCACAAACTCCAAATTGCAAAATGGACAAAAGTTCTATCGAAAAACCTAATCTAGTCAATGTTGTATTCATTTTTTTCTTCTAATTTTTATAGCTGCGGATCTTGATGGTATTTACACAATTTTACATTGGCTGTCATACATTCCAGCTCATATTGGTTGTGAGCTACCTATTGTTATACCAAATGATCCAGTTATGCGTCCAATTGGTTATATGCCAACAAAATCACCTTATGATCCACGATGGATGTTAGCAGGCCGAGTAAATCCAGGTTAGAATATTTAAATATTTCTCAATTGAATAAAACTAGATTTCTAATAAGTTATAATATGATTTCAGTAAACCAAAGTGAATGGGAATCTGGATTCTTTGATAAAGGAACTTGGGAAGAAATTATGGAACCATGGGCTAAAACTGTTGTAACTGGTCGTGCTCGATTGGGTGGTGTACCAGTTGGTGTAATTGCTGTTGAAACAAGAACAGTCGAAGTAACAATGCCAGCCGATCCAGCTAATCTAGATTCTGAAGCAAAAGTTAGTAAAGTTATATGTATATGTATTTGTTTTTAAAATAATCTACATCTATATTGAAGAAAATATATAATATGTTTCTTTTGAATTTTCATTGTAGACATTACAACAAGCTGGACAAGTATGGTATCCAGATTCATCATATAAAACAGCACAAGCAATTAAAGATTTCGGTCGTGAAGAATTACCATTGATAATATTTGCTAATTGGCGTGGATTTTCTGGTGGCATGAAGGATATGTATGAGCAAATTGTTAAATTTGGCGCGTATATTGTTGATGGATTACGTGAATATAAACAGCCTGTGTTAATTTATTTGCCACCTAATGCTGAATTACGTGGTGGTGCATGGGCTGTATTAGATTCACTGATTAATCCACGTTACATGGAAACTTATGCTGATCCAGAAGCAAGAGCTGGTGTTCTAGAACCAGAAGGTATCGTTGAAATAAAATACAAAGAGAAAGATCTAGTTAAAACAATTAATCGATTAGATCCTGTCATACAAAAGGTAAGTAAAAAAAAAAAAATTTTTTTTTTTTTTTTTTTTTGATAATAAAATTAATTAATTAATTAAATACAACAATTTTTTTATTCAAATTTAGCTAAAACCTGAATTAGAAGCAGCTGGATCTGATAAAGTGAAGATAGCTGAAATCGATTGTAAAATAAAGGAAAGAACAAATTCATTGTTGCATGTATATCATACGGTGGCTGTACATTTTGCTGATTTGCATGATACACCAGAACGAATGCTTGATAAACAATGTATCAACGAAATAGTGCCATGGAGAGAATCAAGAGCTTGGTTGTATTGGCGTTTGAGACGTCTGATATTAGAAGACGCTATAATTAAAAGAATGCTAAAAGCACAAGATAATTTATCAGTTGGTCAAGCAAAGGCAATGCTTCGACGCTGGTTCGTTGAAGACAAAGGTCATACAGAGGTAAAATTAAATATTTTTCATTTTGTTTTAATATTCAAAATTTTGCAAAAAAAGAAAAAGAAAAAAAAAGTGTAATTGCAAACTAATAATTAAATACTTTTTTTTTTTTTTTTGTTTTTTGAAAGGCTTATTTGTGGGATCGTAATGAAGATATGGTACAATGGTTCGAAGAACAAATGAAACCAGATTCCACAGTATCAAAGAATATAAATGCTGTCCGACAAGATGCTGTCATATCTCAGATACAAAATGCTTTAGAAGTACGTAAAAATTAAATTTTGTTAATATTTTTATTATTTTTTTTATTTTTTTAATTTAATTTAAAATTATTATTATTTTTTTATTTTTTTAAAAAAAACCAAATATATTTTTATTTATTCTTTGTGTATCGATCAGGAGTGCCCAGAAATTGCATTAGATGCTGTTGTTAGTTTGTGTCAAGCTCTCTCGCCTGTTAATCGAAGTATTGTAGTACGAACATTAGCTCAATTGGAATTAGGTGGTGATAAAGATAATAATATATCTGGGTGACTAATTAAATATATTTGAGAGGAACAAATAACAAAAAAAAAAAAATTTTTTTCTTGTTTATTTTTATTTTTATAATTGATTATTACAATAATTATTATTTAAAAAAATAATATCTTAAAAAAAATATTTTATTAATTTGTTATGGATCACTATTATGAATTGTATAGTAATAATAGCATAATAGAAAATGCATATAAAATCACGAACAAAATTTAAAAATGTTCATTTTTTTTTTTTTTTTTTTTTACATATACATTTGTGTACTATTACCTATATATAAATATATAGGAGAAAATAAAAGCAAAATTATGAAAATTATGAAAATAATAATAAAATTTATATAAATGACAAAATAAAATAAAAAGATTCTTTTTTTTTTTGTTTTTTCTTAATAAATTTGTAAATGTGAATTAATTATATATGTATTTATTATTATAATTTAATAAGAAACAAAAACAAAAATAAGCAAAAAAAAATTAAAATGAAAATGGTTTAATCGAAATGATAATAATATTTTATTTGGTAGGTACATAGTTATTATGAATAAGAATATATAAAAAAAATATATTCAAATAAAATAAAAACTATTGTAAATTAATATTTAAGATTAAAAAAAAAAAAAATTATATATAACTCGAAATTTTTGCAATAAATTGGGGATAAAAATTTTTTGTATAAAAAAAAAAAAATTAAAATAAAATTGCATTTTTATTAAAGAGTTTTTTTATATACACTATTGCTGCTTTAATTTGTATGCAAATGTGGTAGTAAAAAAAACTCCAAGAAAGGGTGAATTTCAAAACGCCTCAAAAATGTGTTGTGATACGGCATCAAAACAGTGGTGATGCAAAGTTTTAAAACAGCATTAAAGCTTAGCACCGATATTGCAGTTCTACAACTTTGACGTTTTGAAACGAATTTGTTGCTTTGTTTTGACAACAAGAAAAATGGTTCACCTTCTGCAGTACATAATTTTAAAATTTAATTAATTCATTCTCTATACTAAATCAAAAAAGGTAAAACAATTTTTTAATAAAATTAAACAATATCAGGATGGACATATTTTATAGCCATTTTCGAATGAACAAAAACACCTTCAGTTTAAGTACTCGTATAATAATACTCTTAATTTTTTTGGAATTTGTCATTAATATTAAAACACTATAGACATTAAAAATTCAATTTATCATCATAAAAGTACAAAATGTTTGTTTAAAACAGATTGACCTTTGGTCCAATACAACAAAATTCGTATAAAACTAAATCATTAAAATGCTACTGAGAAAAAAATCTATTCAAATCTATTTTGCATCATAAAAATTCTGGATGCGTAAATTGCTTGACAGATGCTTATCATATGCATTCACAATGAATTTTGAAACTGTAGACATTGCGTTATCGATTCAAGTGTTATTGTCTTGAAACTGTTGATTATGCATCGAGGCGGTCTTTAAACGTTTTGTAACTCACCCAAAATTTCCTATTTTTTATTTCGATGAACGTAACGATGAGCTTCTAATTGAATATCCTAATGAACTTTCTGATGACTGCATGCATCAATGCCGATATTTTCTAGTTGAGTGAGTGTTGTGATGAATTAATCGATGAGAGTTTCGATGATTCTCTTGATGAAGTTCACGATAAATGACGTCTTGGAATTTTTTAATGTAACATCGTTACTTTAACAGTTTTACTATTCGTGACTTAATATTGTTTTATGTTTAACATTCACTTTTATTGGAGAATTTGTAAAGTAAAGTTCAGAATAATTTAAAAAAGTGTTTGAAAAATTTAGTGAAATAAATTAAATTCAATAAAATATACTCCATTTTTGTAGCTTAGTTTATGATTTTTAATTTTACATGTATGCATATTATTATTTCTTTTCATAGCTAAACACATTTCTACTGATACCCTACCCTACCCCACTAAATACATTTCTAATGATTGTCCTGATGAACTAAACCAAAACTCATCAATATGAACATTGGTACATTTATCAGTATGTACCTGATGATTCTACTGATGAATTACACGAAAGCATATCGATGTGATCATCACTCATCAGTATATTCATCAAAAACTCATCGATATTCTCACTATTAACTTGTTTCACATACATTATCTGTGTGAAGGTAGATATATAAGTGAGTTTTTTCCCAAACCTAGAACAAATTTCATGATGATTTTCATCGAAGGGCTCATCATGAACTCACCGATTACTTCATCGAATTGTGTCTAGTAGGGAAGTAACTTGGATTTAAACATTTGTAATACTTTGAAATGTTCACAATTATTTTTTTTAAACAAGGAAGGACTAATGGGACTTTTCGATTAACTGGTTTTGGTCAACATTATGAATATTAAGATGAAAATATAATTCATTTTATTTTGAATTTGAAGTACTTTGAGAGAGTATTATTATAAGTAAAAATGACTCGAAAAATTTATTTATTGAAAACAGAGATACTATCGTTGCTGAATATAATAGTGGTATTCATTTAAAGAATTTAAAAGTGTAATTTTCACTTTATATACAATGGTATAGATATGAAATTTTTTCTACACAAATTGTGACAAAACAAACATATAAAATTACACGAGAAAAAAAATATTGCAAACAAAAATCCAGAATACAACATTTGTCGTCTTAGGACTAAATCAATAATTTTTGTGTGAACTATGTCAACAAACCATACCTATACATCCGTATCCGTGCATCAATTTAAATTTTAAATAAAAATGTTAATTTCAATTTCCTAGAATTTCTACTTTACTTTCTAGATGGCATAGCTAACGATTAGTTAGAATATTGTTTATTTTATTTAAATTAAACATGTCATTTAACTTAACATGTCAGTATGTCAGTTAAATATGTCATTCTTTTCTTATCTTATCTTATTCTTCTAAACTAAACAAACAACTGTTTTTGTTTTTCTAAAGAGGGAGGAGTGAGTGAAGTGAGGTTACGATTACGACCGACAAGTGACAACTTTGAGAAGTTTTTTAATATTTAAGAATTTACTTCATAAAAATATTTTCAAATTAATAATTTAAATAATATAATGAATAATATTATGAATTATAATAGAAGAAATAAAAATTATTAGTTGTATGAGCAAGAGCAATATAAAATTAAAAAATTACTGAAAAAAATAAAACAGCAACAGAAGAGGTTCATCAATTGGGTTATGTTTATGTTCATATGTTGAATGAAAATGAATTATAAATTAGATTGAGTGTAAAATCATATTTTATATCTTTTAATTTAATATTAAATTTACATATATTTAAATATTTTCATAATATTAGATATAAATTTAAAGAAAATGGAAAACAATTTAAATGAAAATTTATTATTACATAAATTTCATATTGTAAATAAATGTATAAATTTAAAAAATTTCAAAAAATATTTATATGATATGAATTGTATGGAATTTATGAATTTCATTGAGGATAATTTATTTGATATTATTGTACATATCGTACAAAATCAAAATCAAAATTATAAACAATCAGATATATTTAATATAATTAAGAATTGTATGTTTTCAAAAATATCAATTATTATTGATAATTTTATATTATTTAATAGATTATTAAATAAATTAAAAACATATAATAAAGATAATAATGATAATGATAATTATAATTTAATAAAAAAATTTATATTCACATTAATAAATGATTTTATAAATGAAAAAGAATTATTACAATCCAGTAATAAAGATGATAATGTAACAACAACAACAACAACAACAATTATTTGGGATGAACATAATACAATTTTTATGGAATTTATTAATTTATTAATTGATAATTGCTTAAATATTAAAAATGATGAATGTAATAATGTTGCACAATATATAATTATATATAGTATGAAAATGTTAACAAAAAAATTAAATAATAATAATATATGTTTAAAATATTTATGGTATAATATAAAAGAAAAATATAATAATAATAATAATAATAATCATAATATAGATATTGATAAATTAAAAATTCATATAAATATTATTTGTCAATTATACGATGAATTAATATATAAATTAAAAATTTATAATGATAAAATCTTATGGAATATTATGTATAATGTATTATTTTATAATATAATATCATATAAAAAATATATTATATTTATAATAAGAAAAATTATAAAATCTATATCATTATCATTACAAAATATAAAAAATTATGATTATGATAATCTTAAAGAATATTTTATATGGAAATCATTAGAAAATTTAAATAATACTGATGATAATAGCAATAATAAAACAATTGATAATTGTAATAATATAATTGAAGATAATTTAAAATTATGGAATGATTATATAAATTTTTTACAAATATTAAATACAAATCATATACATTTAATAATGCCAGCAATAAAATCATATTTTTATAATGATAAAAATTCATATAATTATATATTAAATAAATGGAATAATCATTTATTATGTGAAATATTAAAAAATCATAATTTACAAATAAATCATATTGGTATTGAATTAATATTAAAAAATTATAAAATTAATGAAATTAAAGATAAAAATTTATTAAAAGAATTATTTAATGCAATTAATATTAATACAAATTTATATTTAAATATGATAAACGAAAATGAAAATGAAAATGATGATAAAAATAATTTAAATATTAATTTTAAAATTACATTTAAACATTTTATTAATAATAATATTAATAAATTTATTGAAAATTTAATTATAATAAATGAATGGAAATCAATATCATTTAATGAATGCTTTGAAATTGTATTTTTAAATGATAATAATTATGATATTAATGATAATAATGATATTGATATAAATTTATTATATGAATTATGTTGTAAAATAAAATCAATTAAAATAACATGGATACGTAATAATTGTAGAAATATATTTATTAATTATTTTAAAAATATAATTATTAAATTAAAATTAAATAATTTAATATTAATAATACAAAAATTATATAATCAAAAAGAATATAATATATCAAATAATTTAACAGAAATATTAATTAATAATTTTATATCAAAACAATATAATAATACAGATCAATATATTGAATTAAAATCAAATAATTATGAAATTGTATTAATATTAATCGAAAATATAATTAATTTAAATGTAATAAATATGAATTTAAATAATGAACAATTAAAAAATATTATAAATTTTTTTACAATAAAAAATCCATATAATAATAATAATAATAATAAAATAAATTTATTATATATTTTATTATTAATATGTTGTATTGATAATTTAAATTATACAATAAAATATAAATATATTGAATTGATTTATGAATATTTTCATATTATTATAGATAATGAAAATTTATATGAAAATGATTATGAAAATAATCAAAAAAAATTATTTATTACATATTTTATAAAATTAATTGAATTAAATTATGATTGTAATAAAAAAATTTCAAATGATATTGCATTAAATATATTTGAATTTATAAAAAATGATATACATAAAATTTCATATAATAATGATAATAATAGAATTTATAAAAATTCTAATAATGATGATGAAAATTTTTTTATTAGATTATCATCATTAAAAATGAAATTTATTGATATATATACAAGAATTATTGTAAATAATAATACAAAATATTTAAATGATTTAATTATAATTAAAAATATTGATATACTTTTAAGTAAAGGTAATAATTTTGAAACATTAAATAATATTTTAATTGCATTACAATATAATGATAATTTTAATTATAATGAATTTATTAATGATAAATTAATAAATAGAATATTATATGATATTAAATATTCAATAAAAGAATATGGAATGCAGAAATGTTCTAAAATGTAAGTAAGTAAAAGTATTTACACATATTTAAAATTTTTACATATAAATACCTATATATTCTGTGCTCATAAGCAATAACTACTTAACTTGACATAAATAAGAAAAAAATGTGTTTTTACGTAAGTTCTACTGCATTCTCCGCATCAAGCTCTATATGCACACAAAATCTGGGTTTCCAATCGTTTTTATATCCAAAACTATATCACATTTCTGGTCAGATTTACAATGTGTTTCAGAACATATTTATAATGTTTGAAATGTGTTTTCTCAAAAATTCAATTCAGACTTGGCTACGTGCAGACAGAAAGCGGAGCTGAGCTGAACTGAAGCTGAACTGAACTGAACTTATCAGCTAAGAATGAAACAAACAAATACATAGTGCATTTGAAGCAATACAAAAAGTGTAGCTTACTATGTGCGCTGTGCACATCAGCAGCGTAACTTAACTTATCTTATCAGTGCTAATTTTTGCTGTTGCTTGTTGTTTATGGGGGTTTTCAGAAATTCAGATCTTACTTGAAACATTTGCACAGAACTTACTTATTGCTAATGCAGTTTTAGATTTATGCATGCAGACAAAATTTTTGCAGATTATGTTTCTGAACACTTTTCACATGCAGCACTTACCTTACAAATTTGACGTTGACAGTATTAAAGCAAACAAATTTCAATAGTGAAAGTGACGTGAAATTAAGATAAAAATGAATTCCTTATATATGTATTTTTATGATTAGTTCAAAATTGAATATTATTATGGAAAAAGTAAATATGAGTAATGTGAGAGTGAGTTGTGAACGATATTTACAAACAAAAGATGTCAGATTATGTTGTTCTTTGAGGTCATGCCCCTCCGAAGCTCTTAATACTATCCTGGGTCTCGTTCCTCTGGATCTATTTATTAAATTTACAGCGACACGAGAAGTGCTAAGATTAAAGGAAGCGGGATGCTGGAGAGCCAAACCATATGGTCATAGCAGCATCCTGGAGGAAATTCCCAAAAAACTTAGCAAGACAGAGACAGACTATAACACAAAAATACTGCGTTTTGAGAGAAATTTCCCTCCAGAAAGGAATGGAGGCAGAATGCGGTAATAGAGAATTATGACTTTGTCATATTCACAGATGGATCTAAGACGGATGGTGGAGTGGGCTCGGGTATTTACATGAGCTCACCCCCAGTCTCAGAGTCCATTCGCCTGCCAGACTTCGCAAGCGTCTTCCAGGCGGAGATCCTCGCGATTCTCAAGGCGAGCGAAATTCTGTATGGTATGATATCGGTAACAACACAAAAAACCGTCGGTATATGTACCGACAGCCAGGCCGCAATCAGAGCTCTGGGAGCGGTATCTTTTAATTCTAAAATAACAGAAAGTTGTAGAAGAGCACTAGAAAGTCTGACGAGTAAGACTCAAGTTACCCTCATATGGGTTCCAGGTCACAGAAACATAGAGGGTAACGAGCAGGCCGACTCGTTAGCGAAACAGGGCTCAACTCTACACCTTTCGACAGCAGAACCTATAAACATCCCTATAAATAGTGTAAAGCGAGAGATCTGGCTTCACTACCTATCGGAGGCAAATAACAGATGGAAGAATTTATCCACCTGTTCTGTGTCAAGAGTAACTTGGCCGGAATTCGATAGGAAAAGAACCCTATCACTTATCGGTAGAGACCGACGAGAGATCGCTAGAATCATGGCGATTCTAACAGATCACTGGCCTGCGGGAGAACACGCAGCCAGATTGGGTCTACCGTATAACACGCATTGTAGAAGCTGTAGGGACAATTCAGAGAAGGAAACTCTCTTACATTATCTTTGCAGGTGTCCAGCATTAGCTAAAACTAGACTAAAGGCTTTCTGTAAGCCTTTCCTAGAAGAACTCGCGGAGGTGGCCAGTCTAACAATGGGCAGTTTGGTTTACTACCTGAACAAGACGAAATGGCTATAGTCTAGAGAAAACAACCAACACCTACGAGTCTGTGGTAACAAAACGGCACACAAAGTGCTAATTGAGTCTGTTTTCAAGGGAAAACGGACTGCCACTGCAACCAACCAACCATGTTGTTCTTTAAGTACATGCATCAATAAAACAAAAACTTCGTGATTGTCTTAGACTTGCTAAAGAACTTACTTGCAGTTTCACTTTTTGACGAGTTGCATTGTCAGATTTGGAGTTTTAGATGCATTGCAATTAAGAAATGCAGCATTTTTTAATTTTCTGAAAACCCCCTGTTTCGATCAGCAGCTGAATTTGCTGATTGTGAAATACATATTACCAACCAAGTGAAGTATGCATATATATATAAGTAATGTAATCGATTTAATTTCACTTGTAAGTTGAATAAGCAAGCATAAGCTCCGGCTTCTGTGTGCGCGCGCAGTCAATTTTTTTTCTTGCTGAGCTAATCAGTACTTATAAGTTCAGTTCATCTCAGTCTCGATTTCTGTCTGCGTGTAGCCTTAAGCGGTTATTGTTAATGACCATAGCATTTTCACTGTCCAACAAAATTTAAATAGAATGTTTCTAAATTTTGAAATATTCATCAATTGATTATTCTAATTGATCTTTATCTACGAGTCAAATACAAAAATTAGCATATAAATCAAATGCGTCTCATGCACGCGTATATACGTGCTAGTACTATCAATGCATTATGACTATGAGAGACACTTTGAAACAATAGATTATAGTGAATATTCATTTTTAATTCATAGTAAAAATGTTTTCGTACTAATTTTTTTACTATCAAGTGAAATCACCAAGTTGTAAAGAAATGAAAAGGATCGTAAATGATTCAGAAAATGTATTCAAATCAAAATTCGTCAAATGAAATTACTTTTATAATATCATTTTCAGGATTCATAAGGTTTTACGGTTTTACGTTCTGCTTTATTGAATCAATTCTTGTTGCATTTATAGTTGGTAAAGTGGCAAAGCAAATTATTATGTAGCCAAGTTTGAATTCAGCCATAAGAACAAATTACTTTAATTGATAGAAGAAGTTATTAATTATATAGTTATAATGTATATATATACATTAATTATATTTTACATTAATATTTTTTCTATTTATTTGAATTTTTCACAGATTTTATTTTTTAAATTCTTTCTTTTGTGTATTGGAAGTAACGCATTAATATTAAATTTATCTATTTTGTTCTTCATGATTTTTTATACTTTTTCATTTGTTAAAAATGAAAGAATATATTTTTCAACTGCAAATAAATTTCACTTTTTCACTGTAATTTTTTTTTTGTTTTAAAAAAAAAACGTAACGTACATGCCGAAATGGAAAATTTTGAACACTATTCACTTTGAAATCATTAAGTGATCATCGAAAAGGAAGTGAATTGTTAAATTCTTAAGTTTCAGAAAATCATCAAAAAGTGAACTAATATTTTGAATGCAGTTTATGTTTATGTTTCATAAGGCTGAACATGGCTGAAATTTACTCAAAAAAAAAAAAAAAAAAAAAAATGATATAAAAGTAGCAATAAAAATATAATTCAACCCCGGTAATAATTTAGTGAATGTTTATATTCGTTTTTAAAGGATTCACAATGAATTCATAAACATGAACATTCATCACTTGGTCGGCAGGGATATATAATTCACGGACAGTGAAAGTGATATATGAAGAGCTATTTTTCAAAAAGCGACATGTCACATTTATGTGATTCTTAGAAAAAGTGAAAAAACTGCTGACACACACTCAGAATTTACACACAACTGAATAAATATATGTAAATTGAAAAATACATGTTATTTAATATCATTTCCAGTAAACTAAATAATTAGATTTATGCACAACATGTTCATCATTAACATAATTCTGTAACTAATTCGAAATGGATCGACATGGACATGTCGCCTTTTGGAAAGTTGCTTCTCAATATACATATACAGTGGAACTTGTTTAATTCGAACGTCTATAATTCGAATTTACCGATAATTCGAACATTTTTTCACGATTCCTTGAAATATGTATACTAAACAATGTTAAAATTTCTCTAATAATTCGAATTTTTTTTTGGATAATTCGAATTTTATGATCGACAAACACATTATGAAAAAAATAATCTATGAGAAAAAAAAATTTATTACCGAAGATTATTCAAATAAACAATAAGCAAGTATACACGCCTCTTTTATCTCTTATGAACAATGCGCGCCATCACAGGTAGAAATTTAAAGTAATTTAAAATTTGTTGACACCGTTTTCTGTTTTCTTTTATTGAGATCATCCCGTAATCTAGTTTTTTCGAGGTTTTTCCAGACACTGCCCTTTATCTAAAAAACCATATCTACACAATTATTAGTGTAGACAGTCCTAAGTCTGTTAAAATGGAGAAGGGAGATGGATGATTTTTTCATATATGTACATTCCAAAAATAATTGTAATTTTTCTTTAATGCGAATTTTATATCCGGTCCGGTCCGGTCGAGTTCGAATTAAACAAGTTCCACTGTATTAATATTAAGACGATGTACAATTATTATATAATATACGAGTTTTTATTTTTGTTAAATGGGGTCTTGAATAGCTCGATGGTTGTGGTGTCGGTCTTGTGATCTTGAGATCACGGTTCGAATCCCAACCAGCGCGCTACTCTCGCCCAAGTCGATCATTAATTTTCCATCAGCAATGTACACCAGTAACTGATTACTGATGATAAACTGGATAATATGTATATCTGACATAAATTACTGATCGGCGGTGCCATAATGGACTGAGTATGAAGAAGGGAGATGGATGATTTTTTCATATACCAAAAAGAATTGTATTTTTTTTTTTAATTCGAATTTTTGGATAACTAATTCGAATTTCTTCTCCGGTCCGGTCGAGTTCGAATTAAACAAAATCCACTGTATATATATTTTTTTATAATTTTAAATATAATATTATTTATTAAAAAAAAAAAAAAAATAAATTTTATTAATTTTATATAACATTTTTTATTTTCTTTTTTCTTTTTTTCAGATGTGAAAATTTTGTAAAATTTTCAATAAAACAAAATCCAGATAAATTTTTAAATAATATAAATAAATTACTTGAATTAGATGAATCAAATACATATTTATATTATATAGTTTATAATGAATTATATAATAATTTGAATGATATTAATTATGAATCACTATTTTCATATAATGATAATATTAAAAAAATTTTAATAAATGGTCTATTATATGGTGAACAATTGAATGGTAATAAAATGCATGAATATAATTATTGTCGAAAAAAATTATTAATAAATAATAATGATTTAAATTTAATAATAAATAATGATATAATGTTATATTTATCATCATTATCATCATATTATGTACGTTATACATGTATTAAAATAATTATAAAAATTTATATTAATTCAGATGATATATTATTTAAAAATAAATTTTTTGAACAATTAGAAAATGATTTATTACAAAAATATTTTTATATAATAAATTCAAAAAGAAAACGTTATTTTTATAATTCATTAATACATCGTAAAATAACATATATTTTACAAACATTATCAATTATAAAAAAATTATATACAAAATGGAATAAAATATATTTAAATATTTTATATAATAATAATAATAATCATATTAATAATATATATATAATTGAATTATTGATAGCATCAATAATTGATTGGAATACATTAATCGAAATATTTAATAATAATAATAATAATTTAAAATCATTAAAAATGCGTTCTATATCATCATTATTCATGATTGTTTATTTAAAATTGAAAAAATTATCAAATGAAATGAATGATAATGATACAAATGATACAAATGATACAAATGATACAAATGATACAAATGATAAACTACAACATAAAATTGATGATATAAAAGAAAAATATAATGAAATAATAAAATTAATTTTACCATGGACAATGGGATCAAATTATAATGTAAGATTTAATGCACAAATTTCAATTATATATTTAATTAAACAATATTTATTAATATTTGATAATAAAATGAAAAATTATAAAAATGAAAATCAAAATGATAATAATATAATTAAATTGAATTTAATATATGATACAATTATGGAAAATTTTCATAATAATAATAATATAAATTTTATTGATAAATTATATAATGATTTTCGTTTTAATATTAATTCAAATTTATATTTAGATTTACGTACAATTTTATATTTAATACCAAAAATAACATATATATCAAATGATGAATATCCAATTAATTATGAAAATATTGAAAATTTTTTTTCAAATTATCATAATATATTATTTATAAAAAATTGTAACGATAATTCAAATGATTCATTTAATTTTGATTTTAACAATGAAAAATATTTAGGTTTATTTAAACATAAACAAAATCAAAATAAAAATAAATTATTTAATTTATATAATAATTGTATGAATGATAATGATAATGATGATGATGATGTAGATAATAATTGTTTAAATTTAAAAAATTTTGAAAATGATAATAATATACAAATGAAAATACAACCGTTTAATAATGTTCTATTAAACAAAACAAATATTTTAAATGATGAACAAAATATAAATTCAAATTCAAATAATAGATTGTATGATGATGATGGAGGCGGCGGCGACGGCGACGGCGACGGCGACGGCGACGGCGATGATAATGTTGTTGTAAGTGTTATGATATTTTTTTTTTTTTGTTTTTCCATTTACCTAATTTATACGAGAATAAATATTTTCAATTTTATCAAAAATTTGAAAAAAAAATAAATTTGAATTATCGTTTAATAAACCAAATTGAATATAATGTCTTCGACATACAGAGGTTGAAATTAAGTAGATTCCATTTTAATTTCGAGTAGAAATTACGAAGGTGACACACAACGATTTTGACAGTTTGTCGAATTTATTTAATTTATGTAATTTTAATTTAATTTATCTGAATACATAGCTTATTTCTTCTATTAAATTTAACTGTTAATAATAATATTCAATTATTTCTTAATGACAATTTAAAAAAAAAAAAAAACATTTTTTTGGTTTACAATTTGTTGGTAGATGTCTCTGTTCTATGTAAAGAGCGAAACATGAGTAGATTTCGAGCGATAATTACGTATTTTTTATATAATTTCGCTGACTAGATTTCGGCCAAAATCCGTCGTTTTTTCCGGATTTCGAGGCTGAAATTAGCAAAATACTTAATTTCAATCTCTGTGTGTCTACAATATAAGGCTTATTTCGCATTCTGAATTATAGAGTTTTTTAAACGATGAGAAATTTTGAAAATATGTAATCCAAAATTCGAAATAAAAGTCAATTCCGTATAAACTAGGTAAATTGTTAATTAATTTTTTTATATATATACAGGGTGTCCCAAGTTCGGGTGCAGGCATTTTGCTAGTCGATAGGTCTTGCTGAGAAACAAAAAAAAATCGTATAGCAGGGAGGGACTAATATCAAGGGGTGAGGAGTTAAATTGAATAAGATAAATAAATTGCAAATGAAAGGCAATCCATTGAGCAATATTTTAAGTAAAGAAAATTTGAAAAAAAAAATTAGGGCAAAATTTTTAGATATTTGACCTTGAACTCAAAATTTTGCATTCTTTTCCATGAAAATTTGAATTTGATGTACCATATCTTTGGCATCACTGGATCGATCTGTACAATTCAAGTATTAAAGTAAAGACTGATTGATTATCTTTCCAATGAATGCAAAATAAATGGAAACTACCAAGGATTTCGTGATTTATGACCACAAATAGGAAAACGAGTCACTTGACCTCAAAAAGAAAACTTCTGAGTCTCCTAACTCCTCACCCCTTAACATTAAATCCCCCCTCCCTATCATACGATTTTTTTCGTTTCTCAGCAAAACCTATTGACTGGCAAAATGCCTGCACCCGAACTTGGAACATCCTGTATATATGTACTTGAAAATATACAAAATAAATTTATTTTTTATAATGTATTTGTAGATTGATATGATCGTTGTGGCTAGTTTAGTAGCAAATTTTCCAAATTTAGGTGGTATCGCAAGAACATGCGAAGTATTTGGAATTAAAAATTTAATATTGAATTCATTAAAATATGTAGAAAATAAAGAGTTTAAAAATTTAAGGTAATAAAAAATAAAATAAAATATGTACATAATGTGCATATTATTTATAAGTAAAATATACAATAAATTATATAAAATATTTATTATTATTCAATTTCATAGTATGACAGCTGAAAATTGGTTAAATATAAATGAAGTAAAAATTTCATCATTACCTGAATATATATTGATGAAAAAGAATGAAGGTTATGTTATAATTGGTGCAGAACAAACAGCTAAAAGTGAAAAACTTGATAGTTTTAAATTTCCAAAAAAATGCATTTTATTACTTGGGTAAGAATAATAAATTGGTAAAGGTTTATACATTTAAATCTCATCTTCGAAAGGGATAGAGTTATAGTGGAAATGATGCGAACGATGGTGTGCCTCTATAAGATACAGCTTCCTGAAAATTTCGTGTTATGAATAAAATTTTATATATGAAAATTGGTTGAGTTTAATCATTTTTCATTAATGTACATAGATGATGATTGTGTATCCTCTTCGAATGGATACATAGCTCTCATCGCGTTGAAGAATTTTTTAATTCGCTCACGGAACTCATATTTTCTTTTGTGCAAAATATTCGGCATCGGCAATATCATATTGCCAACAATTTTAGTACTTGCCGTATTTACGTTTAATGTTTTCAGTATGAACATCACTTTCGAGGTCTATACGAAATTAAACGAGTAGTTGACTGTAAAATTTTTGAATTCTTCATTGTTTAAACAGTGATATGACATCCAACAATCTGTTCTGTATAAATGATCGTACCGTCTGCAACACGCTCTGAACAGTCATAAAAAACATTGTATAAAATAAGAAACAGGCTTAGAGCTATGAAATAAATACTTTACAACAGAATGATGCAAAATCAATGCATGTATTTTTACTAATTTCTATAACTCTGCTACCATTACTTACTTCTGTATGTGGAGAAGGAAACAAAAAAAAAATAACCATTGTGTCGTGTGCATTTTTAAATCACGTATCACTTAACGTGGATACTCTATCTATATGTACATCTCATAACTCGCCTTTTTTTTTGCCTTTTTCAACTTTTACAATAATGTTTGAACACTGCAAATACTCTAGCCGTTCGCGGTTAACTTTGACATGTGTTCTGCATTTGTTGTACACGAGTAATGTGTGTTCTTCGAAAATAAAAAAATCTAATAACTTTTCTTTGTTATTTGCAATATTTAAAAATTCAAATAAACGCATTTTAAAGTGAACGAAATTAATTGCTAATCATGAAATAATTGAATGTAGATACTCTGCATTAACAAATTTATCACTTTTTTTTATTTATTGAATTGTGTAAAATAATTATACATATTATGAAAATCATTTGTAACTAAAAAAAATATAAACAAAATGTAAGTAAAATGCTATTACCTACATTCATATTATTATACTATACAGTTTTATATGTGTAATAGGTAATAGGTATATAATGTTGGTGCGGAGTGTATTTTTTCTTTTTGAGCGCCACGAAATTTTTTCTGAATGAAGATGAGAAACACTATAATTTCTACCATAGTCCCATCCCATCCGAGGATGGGGTTGAAATGTAAACATTTACCGAATTAATTATTTATTAAGAATGAATTGATTAAATTTATTTATTCAATTAATATTATTATATTATAGTAATTTCATTTATTTTTCTTTTATCAAAATTAAAGTCACGAAAAAGAAGGAATACCACCAAACTTAATTGGAATACTTGATCATGCTGTTGAAATTCAACAATTTGGTATGATACGTTCATTAAATGTTCATGTTAGTGCATCATTATTTATGTGGGAATTTTGTAAACAACATAAAATATCTACATCATCATCATCATCATAATTATCGTCATCATCATTGCTATCATTATCATTATTGCAATCATAAATCGGTGGTCATTAAAGAGGGCAAAGAGGACGACATCAACAACAACAGATGAATGTGACAAATTTCATTAATTAAATAATGAAGACTTTTATTAATTTACCTTATATAGTACATTTAAATTTTTATATGTACAGGGTGATTCGTAATAAAGCGTTCCAATATATACCAATCGATTTCTTGAAGTGTTGTGATCAGCGTTTACGATGAGGCAATTTTTCATAAAAATTCTTACTTCACCCGCCCTTTTCAAGGATTGAATCTTTTACCGTCTGTACAGGAAGCTGAGCTCATATAAAACGATATAACTTCTGATAACGCTAAAGATATTGACATGATCATACTTATTTTATTTGAAATATATTTTAAGGTTGCACTATATTAAGGAAATTTTTAAGAACGAAGGATAAAAGGATAAATTTTTAACCAAATTTTACCAAAATTTTATGTTTGAACGTTCATATCTGCCACATTTGATTCCATTCCATGAATCAGAACATATATAGGATACTGTTGGAAAGCTCATAATACATACTTTTTAGCGAAGCCTTACTTGTCCTCCTATCGTGTTTTGAACAGAAGTTATAATGTTTTATATGAGCTCACCTCCCTGCACATAGGTAATAAAGATTCAACACTTCTTAAAAAAGGGGTGAAGTAAGAATTTTATGAAAAAATATCTCATCGCAAACGCTAATCACAACAGTTCAAGGAATCGATTGGTATATGTTGGAACACTATTACGTATACTATTTATTACAATAAATATATATGCGCATATTCTGATAAAAATATAATTAAAAATACATTTTTCGTTATTGGATAATTTTAATAATTTTTTTAATCCATTTTGTTAAATAAAATATCCTAAAATTTTTATTTGCTTCCTCTACAAAACTACGTTAAAATCCACAAACTGAATTTTGAATATTTTGTCAAAATTTGTGCGAACCCCCCTCTTGTGAAAAATTATGAATTTTTGAATATTTCATTTTTTTTTCATATCTCCGGAACTAATTGCTAATTGAGCGATTGTCATGATTGTCAAAGTTGTTAAGTAGAAAATTTACAATTTTATTCTTTTATTGTTGATAATTTCATTTAAGAATGATATTAAATAATTGAGCTATCAATTTAATAGAAATGGAAATGTGGAAATGTTAAAATACACAGATAAATTGTGAATTCAAATAAGTATAATTGTAATTTACTACACAAGGACACAAGCTTATTCTACGATTATTTCGAAACATAAATCTTTGCAATAGATCTATTTGAATTTAATTTTGTTACATTCTTAATATGGGCAGTGAAACATCCGTATTCTTATCTGTGGTTTGAGTAATTAATCAATTTAAAAAAATATTATATAAAAATACATTTTTACTTTATTTTATAAAAAAATATAAATCGTTTTGTATTTCTTCATAAATGATAAATGTCAGGTGTTGTCGGTTAATAAACAGAAAAATTTAAAACAATTTAACCGTCAATTCGTTGTTTCCTGTCTATTCCATCTTTTCCTATTGTGTTTCACAAGTTTTCAGTTTTCACTTGGTTGAAAAGGGGAACTCTCTCTGTTCTCTTTATAGCATAAATACAATTATACCACAAAGCGACGTACGACATGCGACATACGACAAGCGACAAGCAGATGATTAGGTAATGTCGTTGCTATGAATTAAATAAGGCGATAAAATCGCTTTGTCTTGTCATTGTTCATTGCCATATGCACAGTGATTTGTAAAAGTCTACATACACCAATTAAAATTCAGAAAATTGAAAAAAGTAATATGATTATATTTTCAAACAAAACAACAACACAAAACACACAGGTTATGTTATACAGCAATGGATAATTTTCAATCTGCCTCAATCGTTCGACACAAATCTTCTAGAAAATATATGGACAGAACTATAAGGAAGATTCAGGCATAGAGAAATATCGAACAAATTACAACTAATGCGGCTGCCGGCTGGTAATTGAAGAATGGCCAGATAGATATTAAACTTTCATTTATTGAACTGTATGCAGACTTTTGCAACAGTTTTTTTTTTTTTTTTTTTTTTTTTTTTTTTTTTTTTTTTTTTAAGTAAATTTAATGTACATTTATTATGATAAAAGAAAAAAATTGAACTGCAAGCCTGTCGTGTTACTTTTTGTCAATTTTCTTGCATTTTAATTGGTGTATGCAGATTTTTTCAAAACACTGTATGTATATCATATACATCATACACAAATAAACATTTTTTCTTTCATTTTCAAATTCAAAAATTTAAAACATAAAAAGTAACCGAAATTTTTTCAAAAATGATTTGTCAAAATGAATTGAGTCTTCTTCTTCCCAGGCGGCAGGCGACAAAATTAGAAATAGGTTTTAATTTTGTCGCCTGGCGATAATATCGCTTGTCGTTGTCGCTTTATTAAATTCAATTACATACAACTACATGTATTTAAAAAGTTTTTGACATATAAATGTCGTATGTCGCATGTCGTACGTCGCTTTGTGGTATAATTGTATTTATGCTATTACTCTGTGCTATAACTTAACTGGTAACTGGTAACTGGTACTGATATGATATGTCTTTTGTCAACTTCAAACAAACTTCAACTAAAAATGAAATTTGGTTATGTTAGGTTATCTTCAGACTTTCAGAGTAAAATTTGCTCTATACTATACTTACACATTACACTGTATTTTATTTGTATATAATTATAATTAACAATAATCATTTCCAACTGAATTTTAGGGAAAATAAATAATTATTTTGAATACAATTTTTATAAATTTAAATTATAATCTAATCGAAATGTTAAAAAAAATATTTACATTTAAAAATAATTATTTAAATTTAAATTATCGAATATTAAATATAGTGAGTATTTATATCAAATACAAAATAACAATAAATTAATAAATAATATGAATAATATTCTAATGAGTTTGGATTAAATCATTTTACAGGTAAAATTCTCATCCGAAGGTATACCAAAGAATCCTCTTGAAGGAACACAAAGTTCTCATCTTCAACAGGAAAATGGTGTTATATATGATAAAAAACCATTCAAATTAGAACTTGAAGAGGGTACTTCATTTAACAAATTATTTCGAATAATTCTATAAAAAAAAAAAGAGCTTATAAAATGTGTAATAGGTGCCCATATAAAATAAAATATTCATTTTTAGGTAAAATGTATGCTTGGTGCCTTTGTGGAAAATCAAAAACTCAACCACTTTGTGATGGTACACATAAAAATACATTCTTAAAGATTAAATTAAGGTAATAGAATTCGAGTATTCGATTAAAAATTATGAATAGAATTTAATTTAAAACTTATTTATGCCCCAAATATTTATATTTATAGGCCAGTTCGTTTTACTGTCGAAAAAACTGGATCATATTGGTTATGTAATTGTAAACAGACTTCTCATCGGCCGTTTTGTGATGGTACACACAAACAAGAGCATATTCAAAATGCTATTAAATGAATTTAATTTTTAATTACTAACAAAAATAGAATAATATTTTACTACATTTTATTATGTTTGAAAACATTTAGAATTTTATATTTTGTATTTATAATACAACACACTTGTGTGAATGAAAATATTTTAAATGGTTTTTTTTTTATTATTTCAAACTTTAATGTTCAGGTTCACATATATTTATTATTATTTCAAAAAGATATGTTTATAATTATTGTAGAATTATAAAAATTAAAAAATTATCCATTTTTTCTCTGGTTACAATATTCTTGTTTATTTATTTCGGATTAATGAAAAGCAGAAGCAGCATATAAATGTAAGTATGCATGCAATGTATGAATAGATTCGCCTGAATACGAATATAATTTTGATTTTAATTGTTCATATATATATTAAAAACACCAATTATTGTTTAGATATTTTTATTTTCAAAAATATTCATTGTAAAATATGACAAGAAAAAGGTGAGTTTCAAAACGTTTAAATACCGCCTCGATGCATAATCAACAGTTTCAAAACGATAACATTTAAATCGATGACAATGTCTACAGTTTCAAAATTCATTGTGAATGCATCTGATACGCATCTGTCGAGCAATCAAGCACCCTGAATTTTTATGATGCAAAATAGATTTGAATAGATTTTTTTCTCAGTAGCATTTCAATGATTTATTTTTATATGAATTTTGTTATATGGAACCAAAGATCAATCTGTTTTAAACAAAAATTTTGTACTTTTATGATGATAAATTGAATTTTTAATGTGTAGTGCTTACACAATATTAATGAAAAATTTCAAAAAAATGGAGAGTAGGTATTATATTATACGAGCACTTACATACTGAAGGTGTTTTTGCTCATTCGAAAATGGCTATAAATCCATCCATCCATTGTCCATCCTGATATTGTTTAATTTTATTAAAAAATTGTTACACCTTTTTTGATTTAGTATAGAGAATGAATTAATTAAATTTTAAAATTATGTACTGCAGGAGATGAACCATTTTTCTTGTTGTCAAAACAAAGCAACAAATTCGTTTCAAAACGTCAAAGTTGTAGAACTGCAATATCGATGCTAAGCTTTAATGCTGTTTTAAAACTTTGCATCACGACTGTTTTGATGCCGTATCACAACACATTTTTGAGGCGTTTTGAAACTCACCCCTAAAATTAATACTAATCACATTTTATATTTTATTGTCTTCAGTAAAAACCAGAAATGCAACAGCTTATTTATAGTAATTCTAAAAGATAAAAATAATATTCCTATTCAGGCAACTAATTCACACATAAATTGAATTGGAAGAGAAAAATTCAAAAGTAAAAGTGAAAAATAAAATGATAATGAGAATAAAACCAAAAACCTGTTAGTTATCCAAAATAAATACACATAAGAATTTGGCTGGGTTCAAAAAGTGGCCGAACTGTTAGCGCAACACTGATTATTTATGTTGCGATGCTTTGATAATGCTGAATGCTGATTAATTTTACGACAGTTTTGAAGTTTTGTTGTCTTTTAAAATTTTACAAATCGGTAAAAATTCACAAAAATCAAAAATAAATTAAATAAATAAACCAAATTCAAAATAATTGAAATTGAACTCAATGTTCATTGTTTTCTTGATCCATGATAGCATTGATAATAATTTAAAATCAACTAAACGTCACGAGTTTGAAGTTATTTATTCATTGCAACATTAAAAATCATGATGCAAATGTTGACTTTGTGATAAGTTAGTGTTGCGAACAAAATGCAAAAATGAACACATGATTTTAGTCATGATTACTATTTGAACTGTTGACGAAAGCTTGTTTTGCAACACTAACGCAGTATTGAATTTTTGAACCCACTCCACTCTTTATTCTATTCCATAAAGAGTAGGGCAATAAGAAAAAATAATTAACAAAAAAAAAAAATGAGTTAAAAAAAAAGATAATGTACAACAATCAAAATCATAAATTCAATAAATTTTTTAGTTAATTATTTTTTTAAATGAAATTAAGAAAGAAAAAAAATAATTAAAGCACAGGAAAATTTTTCTCTTTTTTATTTCAAATCAAACATCAATTAAATTATTGACAAAATTTTCAATTTTAATCATAATCTCGTTGTTGTTCGTTTTTCATTTATTTTTTATTTTTATTTTTATTTTTTTTTTTATTATTATTATTATTTTTATATATCTAATAATTTATGTATCTATCTTTCGAATTTTCGTTTTATTTAAATAATAAAATCACTTTTCAAATTTTGTTTTACAATATTTAAAATCAGCCAAAAATTAAATTAAAAAAAAATATATATATATATCAATTCGTTTATTGTATATTTCATCATTTTCTTATAGTACATTAGTTATTTTAATAAAATAAAATTATTATTATTATTATTAGATAACAAATTTTTCTTTGTATTTGTATTTCTTTGAGTTTCGTGTTTCTAATTAAAATCTAAAAAAAAAAAAATGAAATTTTTTTTTGTAATTTGTTTTGTTTTAGTTATTAATTTATAAAATGTATTTTTTATATATTTTTATTTTAAATTTAAAAAAAAAAAAAAAAAAATTGAAATGAAACGAAAAAAAAATTTTTTTTTTTTTTTTATTAAAATATTTGTGAAAAAATTAAAAAAAAAAAAATGAAACCAGTATTTGTGTATTGTAAAAGTGAAAATTAATTATTAAACAAACAAACAAAAAAAAAAAAATAAATAAATAAAATAAAAATGAACAAGTATTAGAGATTTATGATGAAAAATATATATAAAAAAAAAAAAAAAATTCATTCATTACATATACATATTACATTTTACAATAACTTCATTTTAATATGGTGAAATATAATAAGTAGGTAGTGTTATATAATTGTGTTGTAAAAAACATATTTTTTTTTTAAATGAAATTAAATACATATTTAAATCAAATTTTACAAAAGTTAATTCATTAAAAAAAGAAAATATGAAAAGAAAAAAAAAATAAAACACGAGAAAACAACATGAAAAAAACTGATTATAATTTCATATATGGATAATATTAATAATAATAGTAATAATAATAATAATAATAATAATAATTGTGTCGTGATGTTTATGATTTAAATAATAAATTTGTTGTTACTATAAAAATTTTAATGTTAATTCATTACATATTTTTGTATTTATATATTGTCTGTCTTTAATAATAATAATAATTATAATAATAATAATAATATTACATATAATATGTATTTTGTAAAGAAATGTGTATCCTCCTGCTGAGAAAATAAATATACTTTTTTTATGTTATTGTTCAAGAATTACAAATTACATATATTTAAATAAGAAAAAAAAAAAATTTTTATTTTTGTTTGTTTTTATTTTCACCCTTTTCAACTATTTTTTCTTTATATATTTATACATATGTACTATTAGATATACTTATATATATATATATATTTTTATATACATATATATACATATATGTGAGTGTATATAAATTAAAATTATTGTAATTTGAATTTTTTTTTTTTTTTTTTTTTTTTTTTGATATTATTATTATTCATAAATTGTTGTTTTCTATATTAATTAATATGTTATTGATGTTCATCATGCTGTAGTTGTTATTGATATACATTAATATTGTGTGTTGTATTTTTTGTAGAATTATTTTCTTTAAATGAATATTTATTGTATGTTGTTTGTTTGTTGTTGTTCATTTTTGTTATTTTATTTAGTTAAAGAGATGATATTATTTTATATTTTTGATCGAGAGTATTTTTGTTGTATTTTAATATTCTTCCTCTTCAGTTTGTAACTCATCAGGAGGTGCAAATCCATCCTTTAAAAAAAAAAAAAAATAAAAACAAAAACAAAAAAAAAATGTATTTAAATATTTTAAGTTTTTTTTTTTTTTTAGAACGAAAGAGCCAATGCATTACTAATCTGAATACTGTCTGAATTTGTATTCATTTACTAATTATCACTAATTTATCATAATTTATGATAACTACATAAAAAACACATTACATATACTATTAGGCCATTGACAGACATCTAGTACCGATACCATGATATGAATACCATGGTATGAACAATACTAGCATGGTGACAGACATGTAATCTAGTATAAACCTAGTATTATTTGACATTTGTGAATTTTTGTTGTGCTGTTGTATAGAAAATTTATATTTGCATTTTAATTTGACTTTGTGTGAATATAATTATTATTATAGTAAAAAAAATGAATGCGGATATTGAAATTCTAATTCAACAAAGTGTAGAGAAAATAATAGGATTAAAAAGAAAAACTAAAAAGTTAATATTTTTGGCTTTAAAAGTAAAAATGAGATGAGATTTTCACAGAAGAATGTAGTTACTAAACAAAATTCAAACACAAATACTGTAAAAACTAATTTCTCTATTTGCCACAGCAATAAAAAATGGCGCTACGTTTAGTAAATTTTTTGAATACTATCTTTATACTAGACAAATCATGCTGGTTTTAATACCACGTTTATACCAGCTTGTTTTCCTGGTATAAAGCTAGTATAGGGCAACAGACATGTAGTATAGCCAATACCATGGTATCGATACCACGTTTATACTAGATATCTGTCTATAGCCTTATATATATACCTCTGTCGCATAAAGAATCTCAAGAATTTTTTGCACTAATGGATTTTGTTCGTTCTCTTCAGCATCTTGACATCTTGAAAATAAATAAAATAAAAATATACAATAAAAATCTATAAAATTTTTATAATAAAATTCATTATAATAAAATCAAATCAAATATCAAAAATTACACGATATTTGATTCAATGAAGAAAAACTTACAGAATTTCAATGTCTCTTAATTTACTAAAATAGAAGTCTCTTTCCTTTTCTAGTCCTTCAAGATTCAGTCTCATATCCACAAGCTTAAATTTAAATGGAAATAAATTTGTAAAAAAAAAAAAAAAAAAAATTGTATGTAAATTAAAAAATAGAAAAAAAATTGTATTTATCAATCATTTATGATTTGATTATGATATAAAAAATACTTGATTCGAAAGATCTTCGATTTGTTGATTTGTAACCTGATTATTAGTTGAATCACTTGTCGTTGATGATTTCTTGCTGATAGCCGTGCTAACTTGTCTTTGTGTTCCAGCATTTAATCTGGGTGGAACTTTTGACACTATGTAATTTTTTTTTTTTTTTGATTTTGATTTTGTTTTTATGAAAATACATGAGAAAAAAAAAAATAATTAAAAAATAATTATTTTATTTATTTTTATTGTTAAATTAAAAATAATAATAAAAAAAAATAATACATATTATATTGTTTCTGTCAAATAATTTTTTTTTTTTTTAACAAGATTGTAAATGTATTATAAGATGCGTTTTTAATTTAAATAATTAATTTGAAATATAAATATGTATGTATTTAAAAAAAAAATGTTTTTTCTTTTATCAATTTTCTAATTTAATATTATTTTAGTTATTTATTTTTATTTATTTGTGTATTTTTTTTTTTTTTTTCAAAAGCAATTCTACAACAATTTAACAATCTAAATTAACATTTTTTTCTTTCTCATTTTTATCAATTAAATCCAATGCATATAATTTATTATTCAAAAACTAAAAATGAATAAAAATTAATAATTAAATAATAATAATAATAATAATGGGTGGTATTCTGTACACACATAACAGTTTCTGTTATTTTGACAGTCTGTTATTCTTCATATAAAATTTCGACATTTCATAACAGACTCTGTCTGTTACGTTCGATATTGGTATTCTGCGTGTACAAAAATCTGTTATAATTCTGTTATGAATCTGTTACGATAACGGGCTCATTTTTTTGTTCTCTGTTACGATAAAGTTAATGTGAAATTTCATGCAAATAGGTATTTGTGTATTTAAAGTGTTAAGTGAAAGAAATTGAAATAAAGTGAAAAATAATTGATTATACAAAATAAAAAGTGAATTTTAATAAAAAAAAAAAAATTATAAAAAATAAAAAAATAAATAAAGGAAATAACTATTTTGTGTATTCTCCACGTTTGTTTTAAATGAAATTTAATTTAAAAAAAATGTTATTTACTATTTTACTTAATGTTATTTACAAAAATTTTAATTTAAATGAAACTATCACTATCGCTATCATTTTTACTTTTTACTAATTGTAAACAAAACAAAAAAACAGCTGTTTTTGAAAACGATATGACAATTTCGTAACAGATTCGAAAATAAAATGCACACAGAATACCAAATATAACAGATCTGTGGTGCGTTTCTGTATTTCCGATTGAATATTTTCTACTATTTGTGACGACACAGCTTTTTTCTATTTCATTTTCTACTACATATTACAATTCTTCTGTTTCTGTATTAGCGATTGAAAAATTTTGTGGTGAAATAGAAAAGTGAATAGGAATTTCGGAAATTGAACATAAGTAAAGCTTTAGATGATACTCCGATTGAATTTATTGTTGTGATGGCCACATCTTTTCATATTTATTCATGCGAATTTTTCGAAGAATTTTTACTTTAGAATAAAAAAAAATACAAATATATTTTATATAAATAAACATATATGTATATGTATATACCTATATATGTATATAATATATACTTTTTAACTCATTTATAAGATTTTATTAAAATAATTTTTACTATTTTCTATTTCAATACTCTTTTCAACTGCTAAATAGCAGTTGAAAATAATTCTACTGATAGAAAATATTCAATCGTTCTTTAATGTTTACAGAAACAGTTGAAAATTAATAATTCACTATGGTGAATTTTATTTTCTACTAATTTTTCATACAGAAACACCTTAGTTGAAAATGACGTAATTTTGACGTCAAATTGAATATATTCTACAGTGAAAATTTTCAATTGCTCTTACAGAAACGCACCAAGTCGAATATATTATAAGTCGAATTCTGTTATGAATGATAACAGAAATTCTGTTAAATAACAGAATTTTACAGAATACCACCCAATAATTATAATGATAACCAGCAGTATATTAAAATACATTATTATTATTATTAAAACGTCGATAAATCGTGTATATAATTTTTTAAATGAATAAATAAAAATAGTATATGATGTGTACATATATTTTTGATTCGTTTTTATATATACACAGACACACGTCTAAAAATCTATTAATTAAATTAAAAACGCAAATTACTGTTCAAAAACTATCAAATCAAATATTTTCTTTTCTCTAATTAATTGTCCATAATTAAATTTTATCTAAATTTAACTTTATATGTATGTATGTATGTATGTACATTGGTAATGTGTTTTTATTATTATTTTTTTTTTTTTTTTTATCATAACTACAAGTTCAAAAAACAAAAACAAGAAAAAAAGTACAGAGGCGTGAAAAAATTATGGAACAAACATAATTTTTCGAAATAATTTAGGTACATACTCAAAATGTATATGTATTATGAAAAAGGATTACAATTTTTTCCAACAAAATATTTTATTTAATTCATACAATAATAGAATAAAACAAAAGGGGATTGACACGAAATCCCTGACGGCATAATCCCTGAATTTTAAAACGACAAAATCCCCGACGACAAAATCTCCTAAAAAAAAAAGGATATTGAGAAAACATTTGTATAATTATTGCACTTTCAGTTTATGTACTATTTTCGATTTTTAGTATTACACTTGCGCAGGGGCTCGTGCTAATTTTCTTTGCATCTTTACAATTTATATGATAAAAAAAATAAAATAAAATAAAAAAAATTAGAATATTGTCGTCGACGATTTAGTCGTCAGGGATTTTGTCGCGGGAATTATGTCGAGAGGATTTTGTCGTCGAGGATTTCGTGCCAAACCCAACAAAAGATAGAAATATTTCTAAATTCCGTTATTCAAAAATAAACTGAAAAAAGGAAAATTCTATCAAATTTACACTATGAATACATAAATCATGGGACATACTTAGTACACAAAAATTATTATTAAAATTCATATGAAAAAATGAATTCAAAAATGAAAGTCTATATAGAACTTCTCAAATTGTTTTGGCATTGATTCCACAGGATTTTTAATAAAAATCTTTTAGAATCTTACTCGATTTTTTTTTGTAATAGTTTTTTTTTTTAATTTAGCAGCTGATTTATGAATGATGACATTTTTTTTCAAATTTTGTCATTTTAAATATGACAAATGATATTCGATTTGATTTAAGTTGGAACTTTATGGACGAGGTTCTATCACATGACGGCAATAGCAATAATTACGTTTTCCCTTTTCATGTGTGGTAGGTAATAAATCGCTGAAGATCGTATATTCCTGTCAGTATATGATTACGTTTTCTATATTCATAAAAAATTACTTATGTCTCATAATATTTTCACGCCTGTGTAATTACCATAAATAAGAAATTTCAATTACATTTATTATGAAATATCGCGATTGATAATGAATGAATGAATAAATGAGTTAAGTGAATAAAATGAAAAATATTAAATTATGAATGGATACACCACCACAACATTATAATTTCGATTATTCTATTCACATAAGTATGTATAAATGTACCACATAAATGATGTGTATCAAATTACATTTAGATTAAGTCCTGCCGAAATAGTCGCAGAAAATTTTCGTGTATGAAACAACGAAATTGCTATAGTGTCTTAAAGGCAGAACTATAATTGACATAACTGATATAGACTAACACATACTAAAGACATAGATAACATTCTAAACAATAAACAATACAAATTTCACAAAAATGTGGTTATGTGCTTATGTTACGTATGTCATGAACGCTCTCGCTCGATCGTACTGCTTATGTCGAGCTTATGTTTATCGAATTTTTAACGAAAGACGGCAATGTCAATTATAGTTGAGCAGCTCATTAGTCTATGTCGATTTGAAGTTGGGCCTTAAGAGTTTTGAATAACTAGGTACCATCACCACCCAACCTAAGAAAATGTTGCTATCTAACTACCGTACCACCTTTGCAATATTCGTTGTTTTAATTTAGATGAGTGTAGCTTAGATAATCGAAATTATACTGTATTCTTAAATTATTGTACATACTGTTAAATTGATTTAATTGAATGATAAATGTATTTTTTTTTTTTTTTTGTAATATTAGATATACAAGAATAGTGCTGATTATAACGAAATTATAGAAGAAGAAAAAATACATAATTTAAACGAAATACAAAAAAAAAACAAATACAAAACCGTCAATAATAATAATGTGAAATTTAAACAAAAAATAAAATTTAACTTTAACATTTAATAGTAGAAAATAATGTGTATGTAATCTATTTTTGAATTTTGGAAAGGCACTTACAGCTTACATGTGTAAATGTGAAATTTCACTGTTAGAAAAAATTATTAGAAAATTTTCGTAGGCAGTGAATTTGATTTTGTTTATTTGTTTGTTCGTTTGTTTTTTGTAAAACATTCTATGCAAATAATGCTTATAATTACAATTTTCTTTACATTTTTTTTTTTCTTTAATTTACAAATAATTTTTTTTAAATTTCTACAATAACAAAACTGGATTTTATTTTAACAAATTCTTAAATGAAAAATAAAAAAAATAAAAAAATGACAACAAAAAACCATCGTTATTTTATATTTTAATGATTGCAAAAAAAAAAAAAAAAAAAAAAAAAAAAAATTGCATTTATTCATTATGTCTGGGCGAATTCATATTGTACAATTTTAATTGGAATTTTAAAAGCAATTTCATATAAAAGTATGTACTTTATTTGTTTGTTTGTTTTTTTTAATTTGCAAATGAAATTTTTTTACGTAATCCTCCAATTTTTACACCAATTGAATAAACAAAATACCAAAATATGTATGTACTTTTCTACATCATTATATAAATTAATAAAAATAAAATAAAAATGTGAATTAAATAAATTCTGAATATTTATGTCAAAAGTGTGTATTTTGTGTAATTATTAGTAAGCAGTAAAATAAAGAAAATAAAATGAAAATTTTGCAATAAAACAAAAATATTTGAAAAAAAAAAAAAACAATAAAACAACAAAACAACAAAAAGAAAAATTAACAAATTAAAAAATAGATAAAATATAACAGTAATTAAAACAAAAAATTAAAAACTTAATAAAAAATAATTCATAAAACAAAAATAATAACAAAAAAAAAAAAAACATACTCGGTTTTGCGACACTACGAGCTGTAGTAGGCGCTGATATTGATACCGGTTTTTTAGGAACTGATGAATTTGAAGTCGCTTTAACACCACCAGAACCATAACCCATCACTGCATTGTCTCTAGCTGCAAGTGCATCATATTCTCTACCATCATAGTTAGCATCAAAAAATTTCTTAAACCATTGCAAAAATTCAAAATTATCTTGAAAGCGACCTTTGATTAGTTTATCAATTGGAATTATCTATGGAAAAAAATTAAATCAGAAAAACAAAAATAACAAAAAAGAAGAAATAACAAAACGAAAATAAAACAACAACAACAAAATATAAATAAATACAAAAAATAAAATAAAAAAAAAAAAACAAAAAAAAAAGTAAATATTATTTTTATTTTTAGAAAAAAAAATAATAATCAATAAGTCAAATTAAATTGTAAAAATAAAACTAAAAAAAAAAAAAAATTTTTTTTTAAATAAAAATCAAAATGAAATGTTTCAATAATACATAAACAGAATATGTATGTAATGTGCTTTAAAATTAAAAAGAAATGAATAAATGAGTAATTATAATATGTGAATATTAAATAATTAATAATTTTTAAAGATGAAAAAAAAAAAAAATATATATATACATATATATAAATACATATATTACATAAATGTATAAATGTATGTACAAGAATAGTTATTTAAATGTAAAAGAATAAAAATTATAAACACATTTATGCACATAAATAGGTAGGAAATATGTTGATATATAAAATTATATACAGTGGAATTTGTTTAATTCGAACGTCTATATTTCGAATTTACCGATAATTCGAACATTTTTTCACGATTCCTTGAAATATGTATACTAAACAATGTTAAAATTTCTATAATAATTCGAATTTTTTTTTTGGATAATTCGAATTTTATGATCGACAACACATTATGAAAAAAAATAATCTCTGAGAAAAAAAAAATTTATTACCGAAGATTATTCAAATAAACAATAAGCAAGTATACATGCCTCTTTTATCTCTTATGAACAATGCGCGCCATCACAGGTAGAAATTTAAAGTAATTTAAAATTTTTTGACACCGTTTTTTTTTTTTTTTTTTTTATTGAGATCATCCCGTAACCTGGTTTTTTCGAGGTTTTTTCCAGACACGGTCCTTTATCTAAAAAACCATTTCTACACAATTTTTAGTGTAGACAGTCCTAAGTCTGTTAAAATGGAGAAGGGAGATGGATGATTTTTTCATATATGTACATTCCAAAAATAATTGTATTTTTTCTTTAATGCGAATTTTATATCCGGTCCGATCCGGTCGAGTTCGAATTAAACAAGTTCCCACTGTATTAATATTAAGACGATGTACAATTATTATATAATATACGAGTTTTTATTTTTGTTAAATTAAAAAACGGAAAACACATTCGAAACATTTTGTGTCCGACAAAAATGACAATGGTGTGATATTTAAATACATTTTTTTCGTTTATTTTTATTTGTTAACTATAAAAATTTTAAAAATCTCGTCAAATGATCACTTTGATATTGTGTTCCTTCAAAATTGCATCGTTGCCTTGATGATGCTAATACGTTTCTAGCAGTAATGCGTAATCACTAGCATTGTTGCGATGACAATGCGACGTTTACATAACAGCAGCTGATGCTGATGCAATGCTTTTTTGATCAGTCAAATTTTGATTGAAATTTTCTATAAAATCTATTTATTTTCTTTTTTTTTTAAATTAAAATCTATTTTATTTTCTTTTGAATTAAAATACATATTAAAATTATTTATCTTCCGCTTCCATTATCAACAACACTGAAAACTGAATACTGAGCTGAACATTACAAACAGACTCAGACTATATCATATGCAACTGAACTGCTTTTTTGAATACGTGATTTATTTGTAAAGAGATGCAGATACATACTTTTTTGAATTTATGACAAGCATTAGCATCGCATCAACTGTGCACCGATACATTTTTGAAAACACATAGTTTTTTGTTATAAAAAAAAAAAAATAGTTTCAATGTACAGAATGCAAATTATGTATGTTCTCAAGCCAACATCATATTGTACAGGTACAGGGTTTTCCAATAGGAACGTCAGAACTTTAAATAGTCACAACGACAACACTGATCGAAATGTCAAATTCAAGCTTTGATTGATGTACTCAGTACTGTGTGACAAGTGATTATGGAAAGGTATACGATTCAAGAACGCGTAGAAATTATTCGAATTTATTACCAAAATGCCTGTTCGGTTCGCCGTACGTTTCGTGCATTGCGAGAAATCTATGTTCCACATAATCGACCAACCTAACGCTCTATTTATCGTCTCATTGAAAATTTTGAAAGAACTGGTTCAGTTGCAGATGAATCAAGCTCTGTACGTCGCCGAACCGCCCGTTCAGCGGAGAATATTACATCTGTAAGCCAGAGTGTAAGCGATGATCCGAATCTCTCTGTTCCACGTCGTTTTTTTTTTTCGGAAATCACGTAACTGTGAATGGCTAGAGCTACAGGAATATGATAACAGAATATTTTTAGCCTAAACTGAAAAATGTTGACATAAACAATGTTTACTTTCAACAAGATGGTGCGACTTGTCACACATCTCATCAGACAATCGACTTGTTGCAAGAAAAATTTCCTAAACAAGTTATTTCAAGAAATGCTGATGTAAACTGGCCGCCAAGATCGTGCGATCTAACGCCTTTGGATTTTTTCCTATGGGGCTATTTGAAATCTAAATCTTTGGTCTACGAAAATAAGCCAAGAATGATTCACGATCTTAGACAGAACATCCAACGCACCATTGAAAATTTACCACGTGATATGTGTGAGAAAGTAATTGAAAATTTGGTCTCAGGACTGCATTCAGCCAGACGAAGCCGAGGAGGACATTTAAACGATATTATTTTCAGAACGTAATGTAATCGATTATTCTTCAAAATACAGTCAAATTCCTCTAACTCGAATCGTCAACTGCCATCAAAATTACTTCGAGTTAAAGGGATTTTAGAAGAATTTTGAGTTAGAGGAATTGAAAAAAAAAAAATGATTTTAGGTGGATTAAATCAATAAATAAAATTCGTACAATTTATTAGATAAATTTTTACAAAAATGGCATAAATAAAAAATAAGTTTTTTTTTTTGAAAAATATGTATTATATGAAAAAAAAAAACAGTGGGCATACATGTTTATTTAATTTATTTTGAGAAAAAATCAGTTAGTTTTGATTGAAAATTTACATTCTTTTGCTTAAAAAAGGTTTCTAATTTATACAAGCTAACATGCACCTCATCAGGAACACCAGGAGTCATTTCAATAGCATTCTGTAATATTTGAATGGCATTTTCTAAATCAGAATGATCATGTTTTGCATTACAGAATTCGCAAACAAACATATATTGATTCTTCATTGTAATTTTTGCATATTGCCAAACAAAACCAAACAAAGCCAAACAAAAGTGAACATGAATAATCATGTTTTGCATCATAGAACAAGTGTTAAGCTAACTAGAAATAAATGTATCCAAATATGTATGTATGTATAGAAATTTAAAGCACTGTTTCATGTTTAAATTCGAGTTAAGGGAATTTAAAGATTGACAAAAACTTGACAAAAATGTTGAGTTAGAGGAATATTTGACTTAGAGGAATTTCGACTTAGAGGATGATTTAACTATGAAAATTTCAAGGGAACGCAAAAAAATGTCTGTAAAATTCGAGATAGAGGAAAATTCGAATTACAGGAATTTCGACTTAGAGGAATTTGACTGTAATAAATAAATCACGTAAATATCACTTGCAGTTATCATTGTGTTTCATTTTAAAGTTCTGACGTTACTATTGGTAAACCCTTTATAATTATTATGAACTTAATAATTGTAATTTTTTTTCAAAGTCAACATTCATTCGAAATAGTATATTTTTTATATTTCGACATCAGTCACATATCACCACCATACGAGTTCTATACTGTCGCCGATACTTTAATTTAATTATTAATTGTATTATGATGCCAGTATTGCCATTTGGCAGTAAAATATCAATACCAGTCGGATAAATTCGTAATGTACTAATATGCATTAATAATAATTAATACTTAAATTTATAAATATTTCGAATATGTTTATCGTTACTCTTTCTTTCAAAATCAATATAAATTGTAATAATAAATATTTATATGCAAAATATTCAAAAATGAATAAATTAATTAACGATATATAATGCATAAAAAATATCTGAAAAAAAATATATATATATAATTAAGATATGAAATGATTTTATAAAAATTCTAAAATTTGATTAATAATTCAACATGTACACCTTTTTGTTTTTTGTTCTTTCTATTATATTATGTAATATCACGTAATACATAAATAAAAACAAAAACAAAAAACATTTTTTTTTTCTTTAATAATGTACATTCACTACTAAATATTGTAAAACAAAAAAAAATGTACATTTATAAACAACAAAATATGATGGTTATGATGACGATGATGATGATTTAGCTAAATAAATTAAATAAAAAAAAAGAAGACATTTCATACAGGTCTTGAAAGCTGAAAATGAAATATAACAATATTTTTGTTTATTTTCTATTTTTGATTGCTTGTTAAACAAAGAGAAATCATCTCTAAGGCTACGCGCAGACAGAAAGCGGAGCTGAGCTGAACTGAGCCGAACTGAACTTATAAGTACTGATCAGCTCAGCAAGAAAAAAATTCAGTTCAGTTCAGTTCAGTTCAGCTGAGCTTTCTGTCTGCTTGTAGCCTAACACCTCAAAATGAAATGATAAATTTTTACATCATCAATCATTGAATTTTTTTAATTTATTTTTTGTTGATTTTGCTTTATTTCCAAAATGTTCCATTAATTTTATATAATAAACATTAAATAAATGTACACGTCACGTAACAGTAATTAAAAAAAAAAAAAAGTGAAATCAAAAGAAATAATCACATCATTTTTAAGCAAATTTACGAGTGTATTTTACTCAATTTATCTACATAATATGTGATAATATACATTATTATACATACATTAGCTCAAATAAGTATCCGGACACTACAATTTTTTGTATAAAGTAGTTAAAAATTAAAATAAACAGTCGTTGGCGACTTAATAAGGCTGGCAGACTTCTGGGTCTGAAAATTTGCATTTCATTGAATGTCGAGTTAACAAATGTAATTATTTGAATATATTGAAACAAAATTTTTTTAAAAAAAAGTGCCATAAGATTCGGTCTGAAAAATAGTTTTAAATACTATCACGATAAATGATCCGAAATATACGTCCTATTATAAATGTAGACTTTGGCTGTTATATATAACTGGCCAATATAAAAGTTATAAGTATATACACCACCTCAGAGTCCCAATCTCAATCCCATAGAACATTTATGAGAACATCTGAACAGAAATATCCGACAGCAATAAATCACAAGCAAAGAAACCCTTCAAATAAGGCTTCAAGAAGAATGGAATCGCATTGATCAATATAGCATTTTGTGAAAATCTGGCTGCTTCAATCAATGCCGTCCAGACTCAGAGAAGTGTAATAAAGAAGCGTAGAAAGGGCTCTACAAAATACTAGTTCTTTAACTTTAATTTAAAAAGAAAATTAAATATAATCTAAAATACATTTAGTATTAAGTTAGTGTCCGTATATTTTTTTCAGTTTGAAATTTAATGTAAAATATAAAATGCATATGTATGATTTTTAAATATAACGGTTTTTTCAAAATAAATGAAATTTATGTATTTTCATGTAAAACCCAATGACGAATGAAATAAATCATGTGAATGCTGTTGAAATGTTGAATAACGGACTGTTTATTTTAACTTTATATACAAAAAAAAATTTTTAGTAGTTCGGATACTTTCTTGAGACACGTATTTATATGAATTCGTTTTGTATTTATGTACAACTAGAGTGTGCCTGCGACTTCGTCCGCATTGTCATAGAGCTATAAAACGAACCACGATATACAGAATAAGGTGATCCCGAGCGAAGAAGCTCTTTGTAAAGCTTTATGTTATTACGTCATTTCTATTGAGTTTGTAATTCAATTACCACGATTGCCACGATCAACCACGATTATCAGTTCATTTAGAAGAAAAAGCTTTTCATACATTTTATAGATTTTTTTCAGACTTTCATCTGCTTAAATCAAATTTTTATTGTTTTAAATAATTAAATTTGAAAAAAAAAGTAGCCTATTATTTGTGGGAGGAATCACTCTTTAAGATAAAAAAAATTCCATCAAGATTGGTTCAGCCGTTTTCGAGATTACCCGGAACATACATACAGACAGACAGACAGACGCAACAAATTTATTTATAAGAAGATATGTATGTACATATGTAAATATATTTGCATACTACCAAATATTTTATTATCTTACAAGTATATATTATGTTATAATGTATGTGTATGTATGCATGTATTTAATAGTGATATTAATTTTTAAATAAAAAAATATATCTATATATTTAAAATAATATGTACATAATAATCAAATCAAATTTATAAATTATATACATATGTATATACATAGATTATAATGATGATGAATTTTAAAAGTGATGATTTCTTTTTGTATAACAATAATTAACAATTGCAATAGAATTAGTTTTTATTTACATATTTATTTAAATTAAATTAAATTAATAAATAAAAATTATAATTACATTATTATAAAAAATAAAATAAAAATGAAACAAAAATCAGTAATAAATATACATACAATGGAAATATATAATACATATGTATGTATATTATTAAAAATTAATTAAGAAAAATTAAATAAAATTTTGTGTAGAAATAAGCTTCTATTCTAGATGATAATATATTATTTAAAAAAAAAATAATAATAAAAATAAAAATAAATAAATAAACAAATAAAATAAAAGTTTATTTTTTCCTTTTTCCTCTTGAATTGAAAATTTCTTTGTTATTTCCTCGTACATAAAATTTCCATGTACAATAATATAATGTGATGAAAATGTATATAATATATGTACATACTATATACTAAAAAAAAAAAAAAAAAACCATAAAATCAAAAAGAAAAAAAAATATTAAAATTAAAACCAAAAAACCGTGCTCCACATCTATAATGTACGTAATGTATAATTAAATTTTATTTTACATAATCTATGAAATAAATGATGATGATTATCGATTTATTAAATAAATAAATTAATGTATAAAAATGTTTAAAGAGTATGTATGTATGTATTTATGTATGTATAATATGACTGATACTATCAACAATTTAAATGTAATAATGTCATTGTCATCATTAAAATCATAATTATTATATTATGTATTATTATTATTATCCAGTAAATGTAATATGTAAATTGTCTTAAAAGTTTCGTTTTCTTGTTATTTTTTTATTTTTTTTTATTTTTTAAAGAAAAACTAACTGCCTGTATTTGCTGTTGTTGTTGTTGTTGTGGTTGTTGTTGTCCTTGCCGTAGGCCTTGGTTGCTGTATTTGACGTTTTTCTGTAATACCACCAATACTGCCGCCAATCATATCATTCTGTATGGCACCAGAACCCAATTTAATTCCACAACGTGCAATTAATGGATCATATTCTCTGCCATCATAATTAGCATCAAAAAATTTTTTAAACCATTGTAAAAATTCAAAATTATCTTGAAATCGACCCTTAATTAATTTGTCCACTGGTATTATCTAAAGATATTTTCGATTATATTTTTTGATGTTTTATTATTGTTATTATTGTTGTTGTTGATGTTATTGTTGTAGTTGTAGTTGTAGTTGTTGTTGTCGTTGTCGTCATTATATTATTATTGTTGATTTGTTTTTTATTTTGTTGGATTTTTCGAAGGATAATTTTTTTTTTTTTTTTTCAAATTTTATTATGCAAATAATAATTAAAATTATATAATAATTTTTATAAAAATATGTATATTATGTAAAATATAAATAAATTTATATACAAAATAAATATGTATAAGAAAATAAGAGTTAATTTAATTAATTTTATTGATTTATAATAAAAATGTTATGATCGAAAAGCAATCATTAAATAAAATTTACAAACTAAGTAATATATACGTATGTATGTATGTATTTAATTTCCATATTATGTATATATGTAATGTATATAATGTATGTACATACAACTATGTATGTACATTATTTATTTAATTCAATTTAAAATTTGAATTATGCATACAGTAAGTAATAAATTGTTGTAACGATAAATTTATTTATTCATCATTTTCGATATTGTTCAATAATTTATTATTAATTTCAAAATTTACAAAATGAATTACATTATGAAGTACCAGATTGCTGGGGAAAAGAGAATATAAATGCTGATAGTAGTCTACTTGCTGACAGACAACAAGTAACACAAAGAATTATTTATTAGAGCATTACATCATTTTAATAACAGATTAATCTGAACCGTGTCATGTAAAAGAGTTTGCTTCTCTATCAGCAACTCAGTGGTTCGCTCGCAAGCCCACGTTAAACTGTAGATGCACATATAATAGAAATAAATTCATGGAATCACTTCTGTGAAAGTCCTGGTTTACTTAGAGCTATTGTGCTATGAAAGAAGAAGGAAGTAACTTGGATTTAAACATTTGTAATACTTTGAAATGTTTAAGATGTACACATAATGTACATTATGAATCATTAAAATATTTTTCTTCGATTTCATAATCTAGCTACATTGCCGTGCAAAAATTTTGTAACAAACATAATTTCTCTGAAGAATCAATAATAAATGGAGACTTATTTTTTGTTAAATTTTTATTTTATTATACAAAAAATATTCATAGACCGCGAGGACACACCTTGACTGACTTATTTGCCCCATCTTATAGTGCGTTACGCTTTCATCAATCAACGAAAATGATGCATTAAATGACACACTGTAAACTGTAACTTATTTTTGCCCCAGGGCAAATTTTCTTTATTCTGTTTTATATCTGATTCGTAATATAGGTTATGTAAAGATTTAGTATGTTGATTTGATATTGACATATTGATTGAGTTACGGGAAGGAAAATAAATGAAAATAATTTTTAATAGTTGAAATACATAAGTTAACAAAAGTGTTAAGAAAAATTTATTTTATTCTTATCTGATTAATGCATAAAGAAAGACTAAAAATAAAAATATTTAATTCAATGTATACATAACTATTGAATCTGATAACCTGTCAGAAATACGAATATAGTAGAAAGAGAATTATTCAAACATTGCTTCACATCATAATTTGTCCTAGGAAAAAGATTGATTAACTTGTGAGTCACAACCCGCTGCATGCTTCACTTCCTTCTTTCACATAAAAACAAGTTTTTCGTGCCCCATGGGGCAAATAAGTCATGGTGTGTCCTCGGTCATAATATTTACTAAACAAGATTCAGAACAAAAATTACTTAATTTATAATAATATGAAAATTAAACGGTAAAAACAATAAAATACTCTCTTCAAATGATGTGATGAATAAATTTTGAAATATTTCACAAAATTTTTGAAATATTTATTTTTGAAATATTTCACAATCAGAAAAATGTTGGTTAAATACCAAATAATTAGGGCTACATTATATTTCATTGCACCTAATATCATTGCATGATTTCCATCATATTTGACGGTACATTTTTCTTTATTGCTTCTTTATTGCTTTTCCTTATTCTCCATTTTTACTTTATTGCTTAGTATCACTTCTAGATGAAATCTCGTCTAGTCAAAAAATCAATTTTTCGGTCCTTAAATTAATATTTCGTGAAATTAAAACGTTTCTTTCTAAATTGTATCGTTCAACGATGATATTCTGCGTGACATTCGAGACAAGTAATCACATATTATGTGTTTAATTTTATGTGTGTCCGTTGTTTTCATCATTGTTGATGAGTGTACTTTGTTATTATCAAATTACCTTATTTTTTGAAAGATTCTTTTTTATTTAAAGCCAGAATGAATCTTGTTTTATTTTAGGTGATTCTTTTTTATTAATATTTTATCAAAATTGTATGAAATGTTCCAAAACTTTTTCATGATAGCATTTGATGAGAATGTTTTTCCGTTTTAATATCGTTTTATTTTTAATATTGTTTTAAATTATCCAGTTTTTTTTTTTTTTTTTTTCTTATGATTTTGTTAGTAAACATTATGAAAAATATTGTTTATATTTTTTTATTGGGTTCCGTAATGGTATGGGGCGCAGTATCATGAAGGGGCCCAATTAATTTATTTATTCTTCGTGGGAAGCAAACTGCAGAGAAGAACAGAAATCTTTTAATTGACGAATTTTAAAATATTGAAAGAATTTTTAGACCAAACAAGTCCATTTTTCAGCATGATACTGCGCCTATTCATACGGCTCGACTAATTTCCGAGTTTTTTGAGGAAAATAATATAAGTATTGAACTGGCCTGGCCTGGCTTATCTCCCGATCTTAATATAATTGAAAATGTATGAGGGTGGCTTACAAGAAAAGTACGACGACCAAGAATCATTGATTTCTGCAATACAAACAGCCTGACCACAAATTCCGCTAGATTATTTAACAAATTTATATGACTCAATTCCACCACGGATTTCCGAAGTCATAACTAAACTGGCCAGTAGAACGCATTATTAAAAATGTTTTTAAAACAATTAAATTTAAATAATTTTCAAAAATAGTGAATAAAAAAAACTGGTTTAGAACACATCTTTTGTTTTATTTAAAGTGAGAGTAATCATGTGACCGTTTGCCAGAACCACTTTTTTGAAAAAATTATTCCTACTCCAAATTACACTATCTAATAATCCAGATAAATGTGTTTTATTTTTAAGGAAATGAAATAATTTTTACACAATGGTCATAAATTTGATCTGTAATATATCTACAAAAAGATATCGCTGATATTAAGTGTGAGAGTAAACAAGTGACCCGCATTGTATATGTCCTTATTAATTGATTTTTGAGAGAAATTATGTTTGTTTCAAAAATTTTTCACAGCCCTTTATGTACATAACCGTAAGTAATTAAATAACAGCTGCACAACGAATACGCAGTGTACATTTATATACGAAATAATGTACATATCTTTCAATTTTGATTATAAATATCTTACAAAAATTTCATTTAATTAAATAATGTACGATTATTGAATATTAATTAATAAACCGAATATGATAAAGAAAAATTTATTTCCAGATTTTAAATCAAATTTTCTAAAAGTGAGTTGATAAAAGAAGTGATTTTTTAATTAAAAAAAATTTTTTTTTTTTTTGCTAAGATAACATTAATTATTTTGTATCAGATATTTTTAGAAATTTTAATTTAGCAATTTTTTACTGTATTTTATTTTAGAATTAAATAAAATTTGTTAAATTTTTAAATAGAAAAATCTAAATTTTATTTTAAAATTTAATAATAACGCTAAAATACAATCAATTTTAATTTTATTTTTGTTTTTTTTTTAATTAATTAATTAAAACAATACATATGCGTGTGTATATGTATGTATAATTTTATCATTTATACTATAATAATGAATTTTCTCAAATTTTTATTTAAACATAAAAATAGAAAAGATACCTATCAATAATATTATGTTAGAAAAAAAATAAAAAAAATCAACCTAACTAAAATCAAAATAATATGCATTTATAATAGTAAAAATACATACTATATTTAAGTATAATAAATTTTCATATTAAGATAAATAAATCATCTAAATGTTTTTAAGTTTTTTTCTTTTAATTTCAAATTGAAAGTTTATGTCTTCGACACACAGAGGTTGAAAATTAAGTAGATTTCATTTTAATTTCGAGTATAGAAATTACGAAGGTGACACACAGCAAAATTGACAGTTCGTCTTTATTTAATTTATCTGAACATAACCCTACTTCTTCTATTAAATTTAACTGTCATTTATATTCAATTATTTCTTAATGAAAATTTAAAAAAAAAAACATTTTTTTTGTTTACAATTTGTTGGTAGATGTCTCTGTTCTATGTAAAGAGCGATACATGAGTAGATTTCGACCGATTATTACGTATTTTTTATGTAATTTCACTGACTAGATTTCGGCCCAAATCCGTCGTTTTTACCGGATTTCGAGGCTGAAATTAGCAAAATACTTAATTTCAATCTCTGTGTGTCTACAATATTAAATTAAAATTAAATAGATACATAATTATGATATTTATATAATGTACGCATGTACATATATAATTATTAAAAAAATAATAATAATAATAAAAATTGTATTAAATAAAAGCTAAAAAAAAATTTAAGTTTTCTTTTTTTTTTTTATTAAATTTATCTAATTTGTATATTTTATATATATGTATGTACGTAATTTATAATGTATATATATATATATTTTTTTTTATTTTTAAATCAAAAATTAACGATTAATTATTTCATTTTATATATTTTTTTTATTTGATATTTTATTGTATAGATTAAATTATGTATACATTTATATATGTATGTACATTATTAAATTTATCGATTTATAATAAAAAAAAAAAAAAATTACTTACTTTGTCAACGCTCATTTTCTTGAATGATGCTTGTAAAATTTTGAAATTTTGAATGTATTCATGTTCCAAATTTGTACGAAATTTAACTCTTTTCATTTGTACTGAGCCAGGGAATAGCATATCCATAAATTGACAATAAGCGGCTCCTATATATCATATATCAATATATTATGAGAAAAAAATGAAAAATAAAAAATTAAAAAAAAACTTTTTTCAGTAAATATTATTTTAATGTAGTATGTATTTATAATATTTATTTCATATTTTTATCATACAATAGAAGTATAGTAATAACATTATTTATGTTTTTTGTTGTGTTGTTGTTTTTTGTTTTATAATACAAAGTTTTATATACATCTATAAAAAAAATGTTGCTTATTAAGGAACATGTATATGTAGATATATATGTATGTGTATATGATTTGCTATAAAAGTATGATTTCTGTACCTATGTATATTGAATGTGAAATTATTTATTAAAATTTATAAAAATTTTAAAATATTTTTATTAATTTTCAAAAGAAGACAATAGATAAAAATACAATCATACAAAAATTATACATCTAAATATTGTATATTATATACATATTATATATGTATATATGTAGGATATATTTAAATTTTGCTTATAATTAGTTTCATTTGATCTATAAAAATCATTAAAAATTACTCAGATAATCAATGAATTGGAAACGCATTAAAAAAAAAGAAAATAAATTAAAAAAAAAAAAAAAAAAAAACAAACAAACAAAAGAAAAACGAACAATTAACTTAATCGTAGACATTTAAACATACAATAGATTACTTAAAATTTAAATAGTAAATATGTATGTACATGGTATGTATTATAAATTTTGTGTATAAAGAGTTTTTTTTTTTTTTTTTTTTTTTTTTTTACAAACAGTACAAAATATGTATAACATTTTTTATTTTCAAAAATAAAAATCAATTTCTAATAATACAACTGAATATTAGATGCTGTAACATATACTCGTACATACATATTAATGTCATTGTAATAATAATTGAAATTCAAGTAAGTTTTTAATTGAACTGAAAATATTCGAGAATAGATTACATACATACAACGTGTATGGAGAAGAAAAAGAAAAAAAAAAAAAATCAGAATATAATTTAACTCATCTCATATATTAAAAATTTATATTTTTTTTAATATATTTTATTTAATGATAAATGAATAGATGAAGAAGAAGAAAAGAAAAAAATACAAAACCACATATTAAATAACAATGTCATAAAGATCAATACGAGTACCTACATATTATTTATTTATATGTATTTTTAAATTGAATTAATTATATAATATTATTATCAAATATCTACCTATATTAAGTACATACATACACATATTATATACCATTTATGTTTTATTATAATATTTATCTGATATTTGAATATTATTACGGTCCAATGAATTAATATGAAATTTTATCCATGATAATATTCATATAATTCGATAAATATATTTTATGAGTGAACATAAATACATATATATAAAATATAAATATATGTAAATACAAGAGTAATATGATATTTTTATAAATAGGTACTCAAATTATATACGTATATACATATTATGTATATATTTTTTTTCAGTAGCTTTTTATTATAATATAGGTATATTTTTTATGTTACGTTATATGCATACTTACCAGTACATAATTCTTCAATTTTAGTAAATTGTGCCTGAAGGCAATCATTTACCCATGATAGCATATCATGACGTGATAGATTATCTGTTGTTACATTTGTTGAATAAACATTAACTGCCATTTTTTGTTTTTTTTTTTTCTCTCTAAAAATGTAATTAAAAAAAAAAATAATAATAATACATAAGAAGAATAAGAACAAATTAAGAAATTTGATATTCAAAATTAATTACATATATAAAATTACAATTCAAAATCAATGATAATATTATTTGAAGTAAAACAATAATCATTCATTGAATAGAGTATGATTATATATAGTATATATGTATGTGCATATATAGACACGTAAATAAAAATATTTAGATTATTAATAGTAATTAATTTTAAAATAAAAATACAATATACCTATATACCTAAACAAATAAAATAATGACTCATATATATTTATAATTATAATAAAATCAAAAAATCAAAAACAAAAAAAAAGTAATGTTGATTGAAAGTACATATGTATTAAGAAAACAGTAACAAATTTTATTTAACTAGATTATATATTTTTTTTTTTTTCTAAATTGAATAATGAATAAATATGAACATACATAATAGGAAAAAAATTGTTGAATGTTTACGATTATTTACACCAATATTTATATGTATACACATCATATGTATACAATGTACGTTACATAAAAATATGTAGGTACATACATATATATGTAATTTTATTAAGATGAAAATGATCAAAAATAAAATAAAAATTTTAAAAATGAAATGTTTGTGGGATAACTTGTTTTATTGGTCAATTTAGAATGTTTACCGGTTCCGATTCTGATTTTGGTGTAAATTTTAAAATTGATAGATACACAAGATAAAAATAATTTTTAATTCCTGATTTTACTGAGGTACAAATTTGTATAATTTTTTTTTTTTTATTTCAATTTCAAGTTTCATATTTACATATATGTATGTATATGTATCTATTTTATTTAAATTTTTTTCATAAATATTCAAAAAAAATTAAAATACATTATCATGAATATGAACACATATGTACGAGGTACAAGCTTAAATAAGTGAATACTACTTAAATAATGTCAAAATGAAATTTTAATATTTTCGTAATTATAATTTATTATACCTAACTACTTATGTTTGTATATAATATTAGATACTTTCAAACATTTACTTAGCTAGATCATTAATAATTATGTATGTATATAATATAAAAGTGTTCATAAATATTTACGTATGTATATACATACCTATCAATTTATTTTATAATTAACTACTACACCTAATCTATTGTTATTTTTCTATTTTAGTGTTTCTTTTCTTTATTTTAGGAATTTAATGCATGATTGATTGAATTTGTTTCCATTCATATCTAAAATATGAAACACTTTATTATATTGTTTTTATTACAAAAAAAAAAAAAAAAATAATAAATGAATAAATAAAATCAGTACATAAATTTATATGTACATATAGCTATATACATATTTATATAATGCAAACCATATTATATACAAAAATGATTGGAATTGAAGGATTCTGGATTACATTACACTTTTGATTTTAATGAATCAAAAAAAAAAAAAAATATAATATATTACATATTGTATTGTATTTTTTTATTCTTTCTTTTATTCTGCTATTATAATATAGATAGCTGCAAAAATACATCGGATCGGAATGCGTACATACTAATTATGACAGATAGAATCAATGAGAATGATGAACTCTATTTATTTATAAGTTAAGGGTACATAAATTTAAATTATATTTTTATTCAGATTGAAAAATTCAATTACGTATAAATGTATAATATAGTATGTAATAAATAGATATTTACTTTTATGAATACTTAAAAAATTTGCTGTTTTTAAATTCGAAAAGTACTATTTATTATGAATAGAGCTACATTATGTATATTTACATATTATATGAATTACATTTTGAAAATATCAACGTTCGTTCGTATAAGAATCCTTTACCAAAATCCTATTCTCATTTTCTTTATTCATTATTATAAATTAATTTCGTGCAGATACCTTTTATATTTTTCAAAATTCAAAAATACTTTTTCGTTATTACTTCGATGTCGAAATAAGGCCGATTCTTGAGAATCAAAAAATATCATATCATATGCATACTATATTATATCTACGTACATACATTACATTACATATAGCTTTATATATGAATTTGTAAATACATGCTGAATGCACAATATATCACATACACTATATACATAAAACATAACCATTCTAAAGATACAGAAATATATGTATATTTATACAATACGTGCATAATATAATATGAGTATAACATCTCTACATATGTTCTTCTTCTTCAACATGATGACTGATTCATATAATATATATGTAGCTATATTTTTTCCAAAACTTTTTTTGTACATCATCTACATAAATACATCACATTTAAGAGAAAAACAAAAAAAAAAGACCAAATTAATCCGCTAAGAAATCTAAAAATGGAGTCAACACACAACTCAATATATAAATGTTAGTATATAATATGCATTAACAAATTTACAGTAATTTTAAAAAACAGAAAAGAATTTTATAAAATGCATATTTCATTTCATTTGTTTCGTCGAACTTTCCTTTTTCACATTACATATATCAATTCTGTCTTATATTTTCTGTTTCTTATAATTTTTTTTATCGGCTTGAGAACATAAATCTTATACACTTTTACAAAATTAATAAAAAAAAAAAACAATTTATAGAAAATTAATTTTATTTTACTCATTTCCTATCTAAAAATATAAATGATATTTTTCAATCAAAGGGGGTCATATTAAAAGTAAAACATCATCAATATACTAATATAATATTAAACATTTTTTTGAAAAAAAAAAAAAAAAAAACTTATTCATTTTTCCTTAGTAGGTAGATAATACAAAACCTCAAAATTTCATTTTGAAAAAAATATATATTTATTTCAAATTCATGAAAGACATATTAAATAAAATTCTTTATATAAAATAAAAAAACTCACCAGAAAATTGTTTAGAAATACTTAAGAAATTAAATATTATTATTATCTATTTTACTTTTCTTCAAAAAAAAACTTATTGTAATTTTAAAATATGTAGTTTTCTAAGAGCACAGCACACGAAAAATTACTAATGTAAAATGCCTATGCTAAGCTAATCGCCTATAAAAATTTTTTAAATATCAATTGCATGCAATTCTACCTACACAATCCAATTATAACAAACTTCATTCACTTCGTTCATTCACAATAATCTAATTCACAATTTAATCAAAATTCATAAACTCAACTAACTTCAGCCCTTCAGCAATATCAAAAATAAATTAATGCCAATCAATTAAAAAAACTCAAGCTCAAACTACACATTACCATTTACACATACAACTAGTTAACTAGTAAAAAATTTGATACAGAATATGATATTCTTTAAATATTAACTAATTCAATGTTATTGTGAACTATGTAAAATGGTATTATGTGGTATTATGTTTCTGGTATTATTATGTGCTGAAGAAAAAAAATTATATTGTTTTGTTGCAAACAATTTATAAAATTCAAATTTAAATATTTCGTTCCATATTCCACATTTAACATTTAATTGTGAACTGTGAAATTATACCAATAGTACACATACTCTTGTGGGATTTGAATAACATTTCATTAAATAATAAACCAAACCACAAACCACATTACATTAATGGCCGATTTCTTCATATATCTTGTATCTTGATATATCCAAAGAATATAGAGCTAAAGCCAATAGAAGTAACATTCCACAATCTGTCAAAAATTCAGAACACATAAAGTTACATAAATATCTTCGTTCGAAACATGTTTCGAACATAAATTTTTCCCCTCATAATTGTATTAAAATACACATAATTTTTCTTACTTACCATGTCTGAGGTAAAGATGGAAACAGATAACATCCGTGCCGTAATAAACAGTACTGACTATATATTTTTTTTTTTTTCAAATATACATATATACATACAATGTTGCTTTAGCTCTATATTCTTTGATATATCTGACAAAGATAATAGTAGTTTCATAAAAATAGATTTTCCAATTTCCACTTACTGCCATCGCACAATTACGGCGACAACGACAACATTACTTTATGCTTTATGCAAATATTTATAATATATGAGAACAAATTCGAAACACTATGGTTCGTCTACAAAATTAGTTTTGATTACTCGATTTACAAAAACAATTCCATTATATTACACAGTGCCAGACAATTTTATTCAAATGATTATAATTGTGTACACGGCACATAACTCAAAGCAATTCGAAAAATTTTGAAAATTTTGATTTCGATGAAGCTTTTTCGATCTTTATCATTTATGTGAGGGTGTCGTTTTTGGAAAAATTTCAACTTACACTAGAAGGAAGATCTATTGATGTGAATGTGAAACTACTATTATCTTTGCCGGTAGTCGGTCTCGGTAGACATGACGTAATAACTTAAAGCTTTACAAGCGCTTTACAAAAGCTTTATGGCATTGGAATGCGAAATGGAAATGAAATGTGTGTAAATTAGAGAGTAAAATATGTAGATTAATTCATATTTATTATACACAAATATTCAGAATTGTTAATATTTATCAAGGTCACTAATAATATTCATCATGACATGAGTTACCATCAATATTATACAGAAATATGGCAAATTTATTTTATTTAATAATTAAAAAACAAAAATGAGTAGATTGAATCACAAAGCAATGATGATAGATCTCCAAAAAATCCAATTTTTGATAATTGAGCCACCAACACTTAGCAGAAAAAGAAAAAAGGAAAAAATTGATCACAGAACAAAATCTATAATGATAATCAGGTCTAATTACATTTCTAACATTAATGCCCATATGTTTCTATATTTTTAAATACAAAAAAGGAAGCTTGTAAATTTTATTATTTTCATTTACTTTGAATAAATGGAAGGTAAATTTTAGTTTTAAGAATTTGAAGGAAAAATCATATTCATTTTGGTAATGGTAATATGTATTAAAATTTATTAATTGTCACAAAGTAAGTTTAAGTAGATCCAAATAAAACTAAGTAGATCTACTTATTAATTTATATGCATATTAGTTGGCATTGCTGGTGAAATGCCAGTGGTGCCATTTTAGCCATTTTATGCCTAAATCTAGCCAATTTTTTTTCAATCTAGCTATTAGCTATTTATTATTTTTATCTAGCCATTTTTGGCTATTTTTTTCTATACTCTAAATGAAAATGGAACAAATGAAATTGGTTACAAAACACCATACAAACGTACAATTGGTTTTCGAAATCATCATCACGTCAAACTCAATTTAATATGTTGTATTCTGCAATAAACTGTGGAGAAAAATCATTAAAAATTGTTCAGAAAAGTGCAACAAGATGGGTTATCCATTGAATTATATGTGAGCAGCATAACTCATCAGTGGTTGGAACTTAGAACTATCAAAACACTTCGAATTAGCAAGAACTAACGAACGATGTTTTGTGTCCAATCTTTTATTCAAAGAATGTAAGAATGAAACCAACCTAGTTTATCTTTTATTTTTGAAGTCTTATTTAAAAGATATTTCTGAATTGTTAAAAATAAAAACATATGATTACCATTTTGGTTCACTCTACTACAATTTTTCATGGCATATTACTACATTTTTCTCCTCCTAGGGTCCCATCACTGCTCCTGGTAACACTGGAGATGACCTATATAAATGTATTTAAATAAAAAAAGAGTCGATTTCGATTGTCGAATTCGTATCAGGGATGCGACGAGCTCTGACGTGAATGTAATGCCTGAAAGACTGCAGTCCACTGCACTGCATTAACTTTATCTAATTCCTAAATATACTGCACACTGCATCATTTGACAGGATTATTTATTCGTTCAACAAAATCATTTCAACAATCATGATTGTGATTTTTTCATTGATTAGAAAATATTGCACTGCACTGCGTGTTAATATGTTTTAATATCATAGAGTTAATAAAAATATTAAGCTAAGCAAAATGTAAGGTTTTTTTTTCCAAATGTAAGTTTGTAAGTTGAGTTTTAAAATGTAAGAAAAACCTTACAAATGTAGCACTCGTCGCATCCCTGATTCGTTTTCGATTTATGAATTATGAATATGTATATGAATATGAATATGTTAGTGGTTGTGTGCAAATGACAAATTCTTGACAAATTCTTATATTTTATTTTATAAAATAAAATCTAGTTAGATTGTTCTTATTAGATTTAATATCTGTAAAAAAAATTCTTTTAACGAAGGAAAATCAAAAGAAAAAAGTGAAATTGTCATTCATATTTTAACTATTTTGATTGAAATTTCAATTTTAAATAATTTTAAAAATCATGACAGAAAATAAAAAAATTGAAGAAGGTAAAGAATATGTACGACAAGCAGAAAAAAGGTACTTTAGTAATGAGTTTATTTGTTCAATAATTTCATTTTAAATGTTTTTAATCATAAGTATTAAACCATAAACACATCTTTTAATTGTTAATAATGTAAATCAATTTTCTTTGAAAATTGAAATTTTTTAATGTGGGTGTGTATGTTTTTTTTTTTTTTTTTAATTTTTTATTCAAAGTTTAAAAACATCTTTATTAAAGTGGAGGCCTGATTATGAGGTTGCAGCTGACGAATATAATAAAGCTGGTAAATTTTTTTTTATTGAAAATATGGAAAATATAAGGAAAAAATAAATTTTATTTTAGTCAAATTAAAATTGTGTAGGTATGTATGTGAAAATACGTGAAAGCAAAGAATAAGTTCAAGTTCATAATATTCCATTGAAGAATCGATTTTTCAAATTAACGCCTTAATACCTTAATATCACAATATGTACATATCCGCATATCTCATTTCAAACCATTATTCTGGAGATTTTATATAATTAAATAACTTATTAATTATTAAATATTTTTTTATTTTTGATTTGAAAAGGTTTTTTACACACCATTCAAATAAAAATATAATGTACCTATATTTATGTATATTCTTTTATTTTTAGACAGAACTTACTCGTACTAACACAAAAAATAAACAAAACTGAAGTGATTGAACATTTTTTAAAATTGAATTACAAATGAAAGACAAAAACAAAAAAAAAAAACAAATTTATTAATATTAATCTAATTTTTAATTTTTATATATTACAGCTACCTGTTTCAGAGTTGCTAAATCCTATGATAAAAGTAAAGAATGTTTTTTAAAAGCTGCAGATTGTTTTAAACAAAATCGTTCATTATTTCATGCTGCAAAATGTTATGAACAGGTATATTATTTATAACTATTTGATAAGAAATTTTCTATTCACGAATATATTAGTTGTATGATGTATATAAATGATATGATATTTTTCTCTTTTATTTTATTTTTTAATTATTTGTTCATAATCTAGATAATTCTTATCTTGAAAGAAACGAATAATTTATTAGAAATCGAAGAGTTCGCAAATCGAGCTTGTAAATTATATCAACAGCATGGATCACCTGAATCCGGTGCAGCTGCTTTGGATAAAGCAGCAAAAGCTGTTGAATCAGGTCAACCAGCTATTGCACTTAGATTATATCAGCATGCATTGGAAGTTGTAATGGTAATAAAGAACGATTAAAAATTATATGAATTTATTTAAAATATGTGAATGGAATTAAATTTGTTCGTGTTTCATTTAGATTGAAGATTCAACTAGACAAGGAGCAGAATATGCTACAAAAGTATCAAGACTTTTAGTTAAACTGGGAATGTAAGATATTTAATATTAATGATATTTAAAAGTAATAAATTAATTTTAATTAATTAAATAGGTATGATCAAGCAGCTGATGCAATACGAAGAGAAATCAGTTTAAATCAACAAACAGAATCTTATCAAGCTATAGGACGATTAGCTGTAGTTTTGGTATTAGTGCAGCTGGCACGAGGTGATTATGTAGCTGCAGAGAAAGCATTTAAAGAATGGGGAAATTGTTGTGATGCACAAGAAGTTCAAACATTAGAAATGTTGCTACAAGCATATGATGATGAAGATCCAGAAACAGCAAAACGGGCTCTCTCATCACCATTTATACGTCATATGGACGTTGAATATTCTAAATTGGCTCGTGATTTACCACTTCCACAAGGAATATCGACAGCACCAAAGGCTAATGTAATAGAGAATGCAGCAGCTTCTTATGTATCACCAAATGCTGAAAACGTATGTATTATATAATATACGAGTGTATCAGTATAAATAATTTTTCATATTATTTTGTATATTTATATTGATTATTTTATATAGTTATCATCACAGGCTTCATCTACAAATTTGCAATCATCATCATCATCAGCATCACCATTACCACCTCCAGTTTCGCAACAGCCTCCACAAAATGCAAATAATGATGAAGAAGACGAAGGCTTGTGTTAGTTTAATTATTATTAATTTAATTTAAAATCAAAATAATTGAAAAAAAAAAAAAAAAACAATTTTCATTTATGATAAAAAATTTTTTTTTTTTTTTTGAAATTTCATAGAAAACAATTTCAAAATCTACATAAATATAATAAATTACTAATATCGTATAAAATTCATAATACAAATATGTCTAATAAAGTTTTCAAATAAAAAATCTATCTAGTAAATGTTTGAATGTTTTTAATTATATTGTTAAAATAATATCTATATATATATATAAATATATAATTTACAAAAAAAATCTGTATAAATAAAAAACAATTTTAAATAAAGGCCACAAAATATTAAAAAAACAATAATTACAAAAAAAAACAAAAATGAAAATGAAAATTACATTAAAAAATTTAAATTATAAATGAATTAAAAATTCATGAATATGTATATGAACTACAAAATATAATATATAAAAGACTTATAAAAATGTATATTCGAATATATATTATATTTAGTATATAATTTAAAAAAAAAAGTATACATACATTATATATTTCAAACATGTAAAAGTAATAAAAGGAAAATGCATATGAAAATGAAAAACAAAAAAAAAGGCAAAAATAAACGAAGTGATAACATTAAATAAATTTATAATAATTGATAATAAAATTTAAAAAAAAATATACACAATATAATAAAAAGGGGCTCATTATTATATTGTGTATGATTTTTTTTTTTTTTTTTTTTTGAAATTATATTAAATGAAAGAAAGTATCAAAAGAAAAGACAAAAAAAAAAAATGCAAAAAGGACATGAAAGAAAAAAATAATAATAAATGAATTACAAGTAATTACAGAATGAATGAAAAGGAAAAAAAAAATTTTTTTTATTAAAACACTTAATTGTATGTATTCAGCAAATAATATTTCTATTTATATAAAATATACACATAAAATTTTAAATTATTACAATTTTAGGATAGGAAAATTATTTAAAATGAACACAAAATACAATTCCAATAATTTAAGCACTGAAAGTGAAGTACAGATAGACAAATTGAATTGATAGAAATAAAAAAAAAAAAAAAATAAATAAAATAAAATAATTTATCACGATATAGATATTTATATAGAAAAAACAATAAATTATTAAAAAAAAAAAAAAAAATCTGTTATAAAAAATGTTATTTACAAAATACTATATAGCATAATAATGATTGTTTTCAATGCTCAGGAGTGCAACTATATTTATAGCTACATAAATATTTGAAAGGTGATTGTTATAATAATTATGTATTATTATTATTATTATTATTATTATTATTATTATTGAAATTTATTAGTATCATTATGTATACACAGATTATATTTTTGTTAATACATACAAATGTTATGTTTATATATACATATATATATTTTTTTTATTTTGTATACATATGAAATCAATATATACATATAAGTATATATAAATCAATGTATATATACATAAGTATACATACATATATGTATATTAATAGACTGTTTATGTAATAATAATTAATTGCAATGTTTCAATAAAAATAGTAAACAAAAAGTAAATAAATTATTTAACACATTCATAAATTAAAAATATAAAAAACAATTTTTTTTTATTCGCTTTATACGATAAATATATAAAATCGTAAATATTCTTACGTACACATATATATATATATATAAACATAATATATGTATGTATAATGTACAATATGTACACATTTATACACATCCATATTTGTTTACATATATGCATATATGTACATATATTGCCTAAAATTGTAAAATTATTATACATACTTAATTAAAAAAAAAAAAAAAATAATAATTGATTGTTTAAATATAATAATGAAGAAGAAATCAAATAAACATCATCAACAACAACAACAACAACAACAACAACAACAACATTGATATTCATCATATAAATAAAATGAAAAATAATAAATACATAAATAATTATTTAGATTATAATGATTATAATGATTATTATGTGTATATATTATCATCATTATTAATAGTACATATTCTAAATTATAAAGATTCTAATCTAAAATTAAAGCAATGGAAATTTTATCATTGAAAATGAAATCGAAAAACCATTTTTGTTTTTCTCTCTCTCTGTAATTTTATAGTCTATAATTTTATATGTATATGCATGTAGGTACTCTGCTCACACATCAAAAAATTAATATCCATTCTTTTTATTATTATTATTATTGTTAATATTAATAATTGTGTATGTGTAAAAGAGTTTAATACGAATATATAATTCAAAATTAAATTAAAGTTTTTTTTTCTTATTTAAAAAATATATATGTATGTAATATGCAATATCTACATTTTGATCATGATAAACATCTTTTTTATATACAAACAATATTAAAAATGAACACATATTTAATTTTGAAAAGAAAAAAAAAAAAAAAATTAAAAGGAAATAGAAAGTATTATTATAAATTGCTTGAGACCATTATTATGTGCATGGATATATATGTATATATTATGTATCTACTCTGTTTCTATTATTTGTTCAATATTTCCTTATTTTTTTTTTTTTTAAAGTAAATAAATTTTCATTTCTTATTTCCAATTCCAATTTATTTATTATACATTATACATATTAATATTATTCCTCATGTTTAATCAGTTTAGTGGTACCTAAATAGATTTTAGAAAATACTGATTATTCGAATCTACTTGCTTGACAGTAAGTAATTCATATGTACTTAGTTAAAAAACAGATCAATTACAAACAGTCCTATTATTTATTTACCTAATTGAATTTGTTTCTTTATATAATATCAATAATTTACATGACAATAATAAAATTCACTAGAAAGAAAGAAATCGGTTATGTGAAGGAAGATCTTGGCTGAATGTGAGCTGTTTTTAAATGTGTAAACTAATTTATTATGATGATAATAATGATTTATAATGGTGTTTATAATTCTTCTCATTTTCAATGATAAATATTTACTATATATTGAGGTCTTGGATATGTGTTGTTGATATGTGATTTGAAGTGATAAATTTGTACACATAAAGTGACGACGTCGAGTTCAAATCCCAATATTCCAACCAGTGTACTAATTTCATACAAGTTGAATCATTTATTCGATCTTCGATCAGCAAATGATGTACATTATGTACATTGAAAGCAATAACTTATTACTGATGATAAATTGAGGGAATTACTGATTGACTGTGTCATAATGAAATTAGTTAGTATCCGTGTGCACTTAAATATACATATAGAATATTCAATTGAATATTAGTACTATCTATGTATATTTGAAAAACAAAAAAAATATATTTATTTATGTGAATAATAAAAACATCAATTTGAAAAGAAAAAAAAAAAAAAAATTAAGACAATGTTTAAAAAAAAAAACGGCAAAATAAAAATTTTATTTAATTTCTAGTCTAATAAAAGAATTATTAAATTATATACGATTATAAATTTAAGCTTTATGTTAAAATTGTATTAACTAGTATAGAGGCAAATAAAGCAAATAATTAATAAAAATAACAAAAAAAAAAAATTATGAATAATTAATGCATTTAAATGAATTTTTTTTTGTTTTTAATTTATTTCTTTATTTAAAATTAATTTTATTTGTATTATTTAAAACATTTTTGAGAAGAGTGTAAGAAAAATCAGTTAAAAAAATTTTTTTTCAAATCGTAAATTGTAAATTTAAAATTAAAATCGTTTTGTTATGCATTATTTTTATGTATATAGGTAAGGTATCATATTTATATACCACGAGTAATGTAAAATTTATAAAATATCTTACGATGTATCATTCTTCGTTAACTCATTATGTATATAATAAAAGTTTAATGTTCTCTTAAAAAATTTTATTACTTTCAAAAATAGAATCTGTTATTAATGTGCATTTTATTCAAAAAAAAAAAAAAAAAAAAAATCTTATAATTTCAAAAATACAATACATTATGTGCATAAATAGACGAGTAAAAGAATAAATTTAGATACATTTGTAGGTACATACATATATTTTGAAATTATGTAGTAAAAACGAAAAAATATCTAATGTTATCATGTTAATATCATTAATACACGAACAAATATTAAAGCGTTTAAAATAAATCAGATGCTTTTAAAATTTAAAAAACAAAAAAATACTTATATAAAAATTTTGGAAAAACAAATAAAAATAATAATAATAATAATGAAACAAAACAAAATGATATAGATTTATGTATGTAGGTAGAACATCTGAAAAGTATTTGCCCCTATAATAAATATTCGTATAAAAAGTACGCAAGTCAAAAAAAAAAAAAAAATTCAAATTTTCCCACTTTTTCCCAATTCCTACATACATATATGTACATATGTACCTCTGTTCTGTAAATCTGTGTACTGTACGTAATGTATGTACATATAATATAATTTGTACATTATTTATTTAATACGAGAACGATTACTAGTATGCTAGAGCTAGATTAAATGTACATATGTATGTATGAATGTACATACTTATATTATATGGAGATGTGTTATTGTATATTATAAACGTATGGAATTCCATATAGAAAATTAATATATATGTACTTACATACATACATATAGTATGTACGAGTAGCAACAAACAGAGTAGTAGGACTAACGAATGAATATGAATGAATATCTGAATGAATGTGAAACATTTATATACTATATGTATAAATGGAACAATATTGAATAAATACATTATTACATTTATGTATGATGAGTATGTATGCATGTATGTACTTATATAATATAGTCAATTTATTTCATTTTTTTATTGTTTAGTCTGTAATTTTTATGTTTTTATATACATATGTATATGTATATATACATGTACATGTATATTTTGTTTTATATTATTCAAAAATTATGATTAGAAAAAATGTTTAAAAATTTATTTTATTTTTTTTCCAGTTAAAAATAAGAAAAGGAAAAAAAAAAAAAAGGTGATGTAGCACCACATACTCGTCCATACATACATATATACATACATATATATGTATGTCTATGTAGTACTGTATTTGTATGTGCACATGGTGCACATATAGAAAATGATATTTTTCGTTTATAATTATTTTTATTTGTTATTTTTTTTTTTACTTTTATAAAATAGTTTTGTTTTTTTATTTTTTATTTTTTTTATTATCAACATTCATATTATTATAGCTATTATTTATATTGTTGTTCTAAATATATACATACATACATATATAAATACATTTTGTACATATTTTTTTGTTATATGTGTAAATACATAATTTATGTGCATACACACACCATACATACTATATTTTGCCTGCTGTATGGTGTAATGGTAAAAACAGAACAACTGAAAACATATTTAAGATACATATATAAGAAGATTTCAGTTTAGTTTAGTTATTTTCATCGTCAGGTTTAAATTTTTGCTTTTGCCTGTTGATGTTGATTATTATTAAGTTGTGTGTGTATGTGTGTAATTTTTATTATTAGTTCAATTTCAGTCGTTTTATTAATCGGTTAAATTGTTGTTTATGTTTGATTAATTTTTGAAAATGTTTAAAATTAAATGAAAAACAAAAAAAAAAAAGTAAAAACAATAAAAATTCAAAATAAAACAGAAAACTTATTAATAAAATAAAAATATTAAGTAATAAAAACAAATGGTAAATATATGTATATGATAAAAATAATAAGTGAAATTTATTTATATATAGGTACATATACATATGTACTTATAAATAATACTATATGATTTATTTATATAAATACATAATTTTAATAAATGAATAGTGTTGAAATTGATGAAATTATGTAGGATTTTTTGAAAAAAAAAATATATAGTATGCACTGATGTATATTAAGTATATAATCGTGTATATACGGTATAGGATATAATAATGAATTTATAATAATTTATTTAACAGTTAAAATATCAGAGTGAAAGTTTGATTATTATTATTATTATTATTGTGTTTATTCAAAATTAAATTAATAAACAACTGACTAATATATTCGTATAGGTATACCTATTAAAATAAATAAATCCTTTTAAAAATAATAAAATACAATTATTTTATTATACATATATTTATTGATTGTCATCAATTTCTATAAATGAATTATATGTATATATGTGATGTATATACACACATTTATATACACACAACAGATTTAATAAAATAATAATTGAACAAAAATTACAGTTGAAAAATTATACGAAATCAAAATCAAATATTTTTATTAACAGTTATGATCGTGTATCATCATCATAGATATTCGTAAAATACGTAATATATACGTACTGTACATTACATTATGTAGATGTACCGCAAGATTTAATTTATCAAATATTATTATAAGCCCATCATAAGCATGAAATAATGTATGTTACATACATTTATATGATGTTTTTTTGTATTTTTATTATCTTATTATTATTATTATTATTTATAACTATAATATATAGTGTAGGGAATATACATGCATCCGCAATAAACGAATATATGTACATTATGTATGTTCAATCAACTACAAAATATAATTTACATACAGTATAAATACATACATATAATATATATACGTATAATCGTATATGGTGTACATATTGTGATTTTTTTTTTTTTTTTTAGTTTAAATTACAAATAGTATACAATATTGTAAAATGTACGTATGTATGTATGTACATGTATTATGATCGTTTTTCATATTCAAGAAAATCAAAATTATTTTATCGTCAGTATCATAATCATAATGAAATATGTATATGTACATACATTATATTATAAATGATATATGAATTGTTATCATATTATCATTAATAAGTATTTATATTAGCTCTGTTCGATCTATACTCGGAGAGTATACTCCGAGTAAGAAATTTTACTCTATTATCTGTACTCGGAATATACTCTGAAAACATGTCGAACAGCTTAGAGTAAGATCGGATTAATCCAAATTTTACTGGGATCTTACTCCTACTTTTTGCAGGAGTAAAAACTAAGTAAGAGTAAACTCAGAGTACAAATCGAACATGTTTTTGACACATCATTATGTTGACATAACCAATTTCGTTTGTATTTATTTTGATTTTGGTAAAAATTAGAAATTTCTTCTAATGGAAAATAAAGAAAATAAAATGTACGGAAACATTTCTAAATTCATTAACCCGTCTGACCAAATTGTTCAAATTGAGTGTAGATTAGAATAATGGTTTGTTACTTTTGTGAAATTTGAATATTTTATTTAACTTAAATCCACCAGTGAAAAGTCAGGAGTCAGTCGGAAGAATTGGTAAAGTTCTTTCATTTGAAAAATACATAGGGATAATTTAAATGTTCAATGTTTCAAAATAGTTTTTTATGCACTGTTAGGTTTTTCGGTTTTTAGGTTTTTCTTCATCTTCACTTGATTCAAAAAAATCAAAGCTGTCTTCCACCACAAAATCCATAATCAAATTTTGTAAAGTATTCATATTGTTTCTTTTAATATAAATTTGAAATTTGTCGTATAGATTTTAGTCTACTTTTACTCTAAGCTGTTCGATAAGAGTATAAAAAATAAGGGTAAAGCAGCCATTTTTTAGAGTAAATGTACTCTACTCCGAGTACAGATCGAACCGAGCTATTGTATTTTTGTAATATGTATATACTCGTTCATATGTACATTTTTTATATAAATTTGAATGATCAATAAATTGTTTAAATTTACATTAGTAGTTGTACAAAGTTTATATACATACATATACATATACAAATATATCATTGTTGAATACTATACACTATGAAGTTTTAACGAGAATTTTGAGTCAAAGGTGCTTGTACCTTATGACTTGATGAATCGTATAATTGATTCTTGTATCAATTATATGTACTAAATTTAAGTACATATGTGAAAATGAATTTTGTTTTTAAAACAAAATTACCTTGTAATTTGTGCAATACAATTGATTCTTGTATCAATTGTATTGTATTATGTGTAATTGAAGAAGTTTACTATTAATTCTTGTATCAATGTAAAATTTGATTGATTATTAAACATCTTGATTGCTGAATGAACAGTAACTTAATTTTATTGAATTAATTCGTCTTATATACATTTTCCAAAATACAAATATAACATAAATTGACGAATATATATACATATAATATTAATAATAAATACATATATAAAATTGCAATTAATCAAAATCAAATAAAGTATCATATTTCATTAATTTGATTCATAAATGCGTTACAAGAAATTAAAAATACTACAAAATTTTATAAATTTAACTAAAACTAAAACTTTTTTAAGAATATTATATATTATTGAAGAACATAAATAAAATCAAATATCAAATTACAGAATATAGAAATTATTTATGCAAATATTATGAAATTAACAATTATGATTGAACTTAACAATGTAAGTAATTAAAGGCTAATGTAAAATATATACATATATTATAATGTAATATATTATATGTAGAAGAATTGCTGTAACATCAAAATTTATGTTCAAGAATGTGAACAATCATCATATTACATATTGATCATTCATTCATGTTGATCATTCTATATTATATATGATATTTTATTAGTAGGTATAATTTCATTTTAAAATTATTGTACTCTACAAGCATTAATTTCATAATATTCTTTTGAAATACCTTAAATCTAAATATAATTTTTATACCTATTTAATTTTTAATAATTTAAGTATATTATTTATACTTATATTTATATTTATTTAATCTAATATAATTTTTCAATTTAATTCAATTATTATATTATTATTATTTTTTTTTTCACTTTTTATCTTTTAATTTGTAATTACATCTTAGATAGTTAATATATGTATACATAAATTATGATTACATATTTTATTGCAGGTATAGTAAAAAAAATTTTTATATTCATACTCGATGGGTATAGAATGATAGAATATATCATAACTACTTAGTATTCGCAGATATTTTTTAATCAAAAATAAAAAGGGTGAGTTTCAAAACGTTTAAATACCGCCTCGATGCCTAATCAATATTTTCAAAACTATAACACATAAATCGATGACAATGTCTACAATTTCAAAACTCATTGTAAATGCATCTGATACGCATCTGTCAAGCAATCTACGCACCCTGAATTTTTATGATGCAAAATAGATTTGAATAGATTTTTTTCTCAGTAGCATTTCAATGATTTATTTTTATATGAATTTTGTTATATGGAACCAAAGATCAATCTGTTTTAAACAAAAATTTTGTACTTTTATGATGATAAATTGAATTTTTAATATGTAGTGTTTTAATGACAAATTCCAAAAAAATGGAGAGTAGGTATTATGTTATACGAGCACTTACACTGAAGGTGTTTTTGTTCATTCGAAAATGGCTATAAATCCATCCATCCATTGTCCATCCTGATATTATTGTTTAGTTTTATTAAAAAATTGTTTCATCTTTTTTGATTTAGTGTAGAAAATGAATTAATTAAATTTTTTGAACCATTTTGATTGTTGTCAAAACAAAGCAACAAATTCGTTTTAAAACGTCAGTTGTAGACTGCAATATCGATGCGAAGCATTAATGCTGTTTTAAAACTTTGCATCACGACTGTTTTGATGCCGTATCACAACACATTTTTGAGGCGTTTTGAAACTCACCCAAACTAACAAAAAAACAAAGAAACAAACAAACAAACAAATAATATGTATATGTATGCATTAAAATTATAAAATTATTCATTTTGTTTTTCCTTAAATGTTGTAATTAATATTCATATTATTCATGTATTTTTTTTTTTATTATAATTTTTGTTTATTTATTTAGAAAAAATATAACTACACGTTACACATGTATATTTATATTTAATCTTATATTTTTTTTCTTTCTTAAATTCAATTTTTATATTAGGTACAAAAATAATTTTGAATAAAATTAAAAATTTTTAGAAAAAAAATTTTTTTTAAGAAAATATTATTTTTATATGTATTTATGTATAAGAATAACGTTTATAATAATTGAAACAAATTAATTTTATTCTTATTATGTACATTTTGTCTGTTATTTTTTAATACATACATATTTATTACATATTTAATGTATTTATTTATGTACGTATGTACTATGTATGTATGTATATATTTTTTAATTTTTACGTTTTTATTTTAATGTTTGTTGTTATATCATTTTCATTTGATTTTTTTTTTTTTTTTTTGATGAATTGTTATATGTATCTTCTTTTATGTTAGATTTACATATATATACATATATATATATATATGTATTATAAATAGACGAAAGAAAAACAAAAGGAAATTGTACGAAAAATAACGACAAAAAAAAAATGCTTACGTTTGTTGAAAAAAATAAAATAAAAATGAAAATTATTGACTTTTTTTAAGAACAGAAAACCCATAGTAAGTACAGGATTTTGATAAGGGATTAAGCGAATATGTATATATATGTACATACATGTAATACATACATACCTATATATCTGAATGTATGTACATTAATTATAGAAAAATAAATGAAAAATAAAATAAATAAATACAAAAAAAAATTTATCGTATTCAGATATGCTTAAAGAAAGTTTATTTAGAGATAGAGTAAGCAAGTTAATAAAATATAAGTATGTATGTATATATATATGGTATATATACACTAAGCTATATGTGGGTGTATTATATAGGTAGGTACATATCATATACTCACTAGTTTATATAAAAAATAGTACGTTAATATTATATACATCCATACATATATATAAAAATATACTAATAGTAAAGGCATATATCTATATATCCATATGTACATAATAGGTAAATCATAGGTACACATAATTATATAAAATATATATGTAAATACCTATTATATATAAGTATTTGTGTACATATGCATTTACATATATTTTTCTAAATTGAATTATTATGTATTCAATTTTGTTAACAAAAATATAAATATACATACATTACATAAATATTATGTAGATATACAGTATGTATTGATGCATTTATGTACATAGATGTATATACATATGTACATACACCACGGTATATGTACATATCTACAGGATGATTCGTAATATAAAGAGTGTTCCAACATGTTACACTAATCGATTCCTTGAAGTGTTGTACGATTAGGCATTTTTTTGCAAATTCTTCTTCTTCCGTTTTTTTAAAGGTTGGAATTTTTTCGCCTGTACAGGAAATTGAGCTCATATAAAACGTTATAATTTCTGTTCGAAAAATTGAAAAAAAAAAATCTTTGAAACACAACAAATATCGTAGAAGATTTGTCGTTTAAGTGTTGATATCAGACATTTTTTTTTTCAATTTTGCTTTGCTTTGACTTCACAAAAATGTTAATAACTTTTGAAAGACTAAAAATATTGACATGATTCTTTTTTTATTTGAAATATATCTTAAGGGCGCATTTAAAAAAAAAAAACATATTCTTATTAACAAAATTTTTAGAGACGAAGGATTAAAAGGTAAATTTTAAGTTTGAACGTTCATATCTGTCACATTTGGCAACACATCGAGGCATGTAATATTATACCGTTGGTAAGCTCATAATATATGTATATGCATACTTTTTATCGAAACCTCCCTGCACAGGTAATAAAGATTTAACACTTCTTAAAAAAGGGATGTAGTAAGAATTTTATGAAAAAATGTCTCATCGCAAAAGCTAATCATAACACTTTAAGGAATCGATTGGTATATGTTGGAACACTTTATATTACTAATCATCCTGTATATATATATACATATATATATATGATGTGTATAAAGAAAAGATAAAACAAAAGCATAAGAAGATAATATAGGGGGATTTTATGTTATTAAAGTTTGGTATACTCGTATATAACGTGTATAGCTGTGTAAACATACATATAATTATATACATCTAGATTTATTTCATTATTCTTATATAGATTTTCTTAAAAACTAATTTTTTCATTCTGTTTTAGTTATTCGAATTCTAATTAAAATTAATTTATTCAAAGTGAAATTTAATTAATTATGTTTTTTTTTTTTTATTTTTTTTTTTAGAAAGAAAAGAATTTTTCGTTTCACTACATAGCTTATAGATAGTATATGCATATGTACATAAGTATATAAGTAATATAAGTACATAGGTGTAAATATAAGGAATTAAATTAATACAATTATTTTTAATATTCTCACTAAAAATAATAATAAAATAATAAAGACATAAAAATAAATGAAATTTAAAAAAAAAAAATAATAAATATATATTCATACATACATATAGTATATAAATTAATAATAATATTAATATATAATCATAAATTAATATATACATATCTGCATAATATATAATATGTATCTATATGATTATAGATATAAAAAAAATAATATTAATATCAAAAATATTGTAATGTAAGAAAATCATAAAAAAAAATAAAAATGAAACTCCGAAAACCGAAATGTCTTAACAATTTATATTTTATTACAAAAAAAATACAATAAAGAATTGACGACCGAGTTATCAGACATTTTGAAGAGGAATAAAAAACTATTTTTAAAATAATTTAATTTGTAATATAATTCAAATCTAACTAGATCATAACATAACCAAATCTAACTAAATTTAAGCAAATCAGAAATTATAAAGTTTTTGACAGTAATAGTAAATTTAAAGTATTTTCTTTATACAACACGTAACATTCTCGGCCGCCTTGAAATATCTTATTTCAAATAACATCAATTTTACAAGCTATTACATATTTATAACACATTTTAACGTTTCACAAATAATAGATTACATAATTAATCTAATTTTAATGGACATAATTTTGAAATTGGTCTTTTCATTATTCCTGATTTAGTTTTAATGCTTACAACTCTAACTAATCCATCACTGCCTGGATGTATTTGAACAATTCTTCCTAAAAACCATGTAGCTGGCGGTGTATCTTCATCCTTGATTAGGACTAAGGTGCCAATATTCATATTTTCTCTTTTTATCATCCATTTGTTACGTTGTTGAAGCTGATGGAGATAATCATTATGCCATCTTCGCCAAAAGGATTGATTCAATCTATTAATATATTGCCATCTAGATAATCTATTTAATTTAAAATCATCTAATGGAATTTCAGGAACTGTTTGTAAGGGCCCTCCAATCAAGAAATGTGCAGGAGTTAGCGGCTCTAAATCATCAATGCAGTCAGAAACAGGAGACAATGGTCTTGAATTTAATGTAGCTTCGATCTTACATAAAAGCGTAGAAAATTCTTCAGCTGTCAAATGGCTGTTTCCTATGGTACGTCGTAAGTGATGTTTCATGCTTTTTACGCCCGCTTCCCATATGCCACCAAAATTTGGAGCAGCTGGTGGTATAAAATGCCATTGAACACCAATATCTACAAAGATACTACTGAGTTGATTCTTCACTTGCGTTTTCCCAAAATATCGACAAAGTTCCTTTAATTCTTTGCTTGCACCAACGAAATTAGTGCCATTATCAGAATATACTTGTTTTGGTAAGCCTCTCCGAGAAGTAAATCTGTTGAATGCAGCCATAAACGCATTTGTACTCAAATCCGAAACCATTTCTAAATGCAAAGCACGTGTTGCAAGACATACAAACAATGATACATAAACCTTTTGTGCTCGTACTCCTCTTCCTCTTCTAGATAACACATAAAAAGGCCCTGCAAAATCAACTCCGACATTAGCAAATACTCTTCCGGGTTCTAGTCGTGACGGCGGTAAATTGCCCATTTTTTGTTGAGATGTTTTAGCTATAATCCAATATTTGGAGCGTAGTAAATTTTGTAGAAGTTGGGATCCAGCATGAAAATAAATACAATGATAATGCAACACTATAAGCCATGCGATATGACCTTGATTGTGCAAGATAATTTGATGTCGTTGATTATATTCTAACGTTGAGAATTGCAAACGACCACCTACTCGTAGAATATCATTATTATCAAGAAAGGGATCCAATCGTAATAATTTGCTAGACCTTTGCATTTCTCGATCTTGTTTACAGTCTAATATTTCGTTTGAAAAGAACTGAGATTGTTCGATTCTAATGCAGCAATGTAAAGCACAATTTTGTTCTTCGGCACTGAGGAAAGATGCATGATTCTTGATTTCTTGTTTTGTGTTATTAAAAAATCTATAGCACCACCCAATTACCCTAATCATTCTGCGAAATGATGAAAATCTTTTGATGATTAAAATACAATCATCAGTTTCAACAAAATGTATGATTCGTTGTTCGGGAACTTCAATGTTATCAAGCCTTACATTTTCAGGAGGTTGAAATTCTAATTGATGTAGAAATGCAGGTCCATTCCACCACAAATCATAATTGACGAGTTTACTGGCACGTATGCCTCTTGAGGCGCAATCTGCTGGATTATCTGCAGACATAACATAGTTCCACTGAAGTGAGGGCATTATTGATTTAATATGATTTACCCGATTAGCTACGAAACATTTCCACCGCTTTGACGAGTTTGATAACCATGCTAATACTATTTGTGAGTCGGTCCACGCATAAACCTTACACGATGTAAATACCTTCATAACTTTCTGAATTAGTTTAGCACCCAATTGTGCAGCGCATAGTTCCAATCTAGAAATTGATTGTTCTTTAAGTGGTGAAACTCTTGATTTTGCAGCAATTATTCGAACAATAATTTGTTGCTCTGGTGTCACCGTACGAAGATAAACAACAGCTGCGTAAGCTTTCTGCGATGCATCTGTAAAACAATGAAGCTCATGAACATATGATCCGAAGTTTGACCAACGAGTAATTTTAATATTTTCTAAAGCTGTTAAATCATTCCGAATTGAAACCCATTTCCTTAACAAATTTTCATTAAGTTGATCATCCCAATCTAGTTTGTTGTTCCATAATTCTTGTAGAAATATTTTGGCGTTCACTATAACCGGTGTTAGCCAACCTATTGGGTCAAAGATACGTGCAATCTCTGACAGTATTTGACGTTTGCTCGTAGAAGATGCATTATTAAACTTAACATTAAAGGCAAAGTAATCACTATGTGGATACCAAATAAGTCCGAGTGTTTTTATACCTTCGGTTTTCTCAATAATCAAATTTATTGGAGTATCATGTACTGATGCATCGCCCAGAATATGATCGACATTAGCTGACCATTTACGTAGTTCAAAACCTCCCTTAGCTAACAACTGATTTAATTCACAAACCAAAGTTTTAGCTTCATCAACGCTGGTAGCGCCTGCCATGAGATCATCAATATAGAAATGTGATCTAAGAAGTTTCGCAGCATTAGGATAAGAATGTTCTTCGTCTATTGATAATTGATACAACACTCGTGTTGCTAGAAAAGGTGCTGACGCAGTACCATAAGTAACAGTTTGTAGTTGATACTCTTGTAATTCTGATGATGGATGATTTCTCCAAATTATGCGTTGATAATTAGCATCACTATCATGCATCTTGATTTGGCGATACATTTTGGCGATATCTGCCGTAAATGCTACTGGATATAATCGAAATTGCAAAATAATTTGAAATAAATCTGGTTGAATGACTGCACCAATCATTAAGGAATCGTTCAATGAATAACCAGATGATGTTAAACATGAAGCGTCGAAAACTACACGCAATTTAGTAGTTGTACTAGTAGGCTTAAAAACTGGATGATGTGGTAAATAACAAGAGTCCTCAGCATTCATTAATTTTTCTTGTTGTGTCAATTTTCTCATGTGACCTAGTGTTTCATATTCCTTCATAAAAGTTGTATATTCATTTCTTAGTTGATGGTTTTTTGCTAATCTTTGCTCAATATAAAAGAATCGTTTTAATGCTGTTTCCTTAGAATTGCCTAGATGAATATTTTCTATAAAAGGTAAACGCACCAAATATTTACCATCATGTAATCGTTGATGTGTATTAATGAAATGATTTTCGCATAAATCTTCTTCCCTTGTACGAGAATGACTATTATCAATATTTTCCAGTTCCCAAAATCTCTTTAATTGATCGTTGAGATCAACTTGAATATGATAGCACGAGGATTTAGCTATATCAATCTGATCATGCGATCCTGTTATAATCCAACCGAACAACGTGTTTTGAGCTATCAAATTATTCATAGGACTCATCATTTTTTCTGGTTGTAAAATATGAAAGAATAAATCACATCCTGCTATAATATCAATTTTTCCTGGTTTTGTAAACGTTGGATCTGCTAACTGTACATTATTTATTTCTGACCATTTTATATTTGTAATGTTTACTGAAGGTAAGAATGACGTTAATTTTGACAAAATAAATGCATTTAATTCAACCGAATAATTTGATAATCTAGACTTGATGTTGATTTGAATACTTCCTTTAGTTGGTTCTGATTTGGTTTCACCAATACCATGAATTTCTGTATTTGAACGTTTACGCTTGAGACCTAATCTTTGAACACACGCTTCACTAATTAATGAGACTTGCGAACCCGTGTCTAAAAGTATTCTACAAGGTTGTAATTGTTTATATCTATCTTGTATTAAAACGATTGCAGTTGGAAGTATAATATATTTAAGTTGATTTAAATTGGCCGTTGCACAAACTACTTTATCTTTAGAAGAATTTATCATTTTATCATCACAGTGTAAAACTGTATGATGTCGCTTTTGACAAATCTTGCATAAAATTGACGTACACTGTCTTGCCTGATGTCCCATTTTCAAGCAATTAAAACAAAGTTTCTTTTGTTTCACAAATTCACGTTTTTGTTGAATTTCCCATTTTAAAAATTCTAAACATTTATACAAGCCGTGATCAGATGAACAATTAGGACATGATACGACCTTTGCAATATATGTATGTCTTGTTGGTTTTCCCTTTACAGTTTTGTTATCACTACAGTTGCTTGAAAGTTCGAATTCACGTTCAAGTAGAAATTTGCAAATATCTTCAAATTTTGGTCTTTCCTTACCAACTGAAAATCTTGTCCACAACAGTTTAGATTCATTATCAAATTTACTAGTGATCATAAAAACAAGCCATGCATCCCATTGATCGACTGGGTAATTCATTGCTTTCAATGCTCGTACACATTCAGTAGATGTGTTATATAAAATCTTAATAGATTGTGCTGTTGGAGATGTAATTGATGCTTGTGAGCATAGTGTTTTTAAAATAGAATCAACAATATATCTTTCCTTGTCAAATCTTGATTTTAATTCTTCCCATGCTGGAGCATAATTTGCATCACATACCGTTAAATGATTAAGCAATGTTGAAGCGTCACCTTTCAAACAAGATTTTAAATACTGAAGTTTTTCTGCTTGTGACAAATTTTGATTTTTATCAATTAACGCTACAAAAAGATCACTAAAATTTTTCCATTCTAAATAGCTTCCATAGAAATGAGGAACATCAATTTTAGGAAGTCTAGTATAATTTACAGGAACTGATTCATTATTTGATGAACGACCTTGTGATGAATTCACTGTTAAATGTTTTAATGCTTGTGTAAGCTGAACTTGATTTGCAGACAATGTATTCAAAGTTTGTTCTAGTGCAGAATTTGGTTGAGATGCAACAGAAGACTGTTGACATTTTTCAATAATTTGTAAAATCTGGGATTTTAAATTGAAGTATTTTTCTTCAATAACCATTCTATTATTTTGTTCATCTTCAAATTCATTTACGTCAACCATTAACTCAATCTGATCTTGAAAGTGTAAATATTCTTTCCACGCACTTTCTAATGCTTCTAATCTCACTTGAATTGAATTAATATCAATGCCATTTACATTTTCACTTTCAAAGAATTTTTCAAGTCTTGTTATTCTTCCTTTACAAGAACCTCTTTGTCGTTTTAGATTTTCCATTTTCGATTAGATTTAATTTAAAACTATTGATTAGATAAATAGATAGACCTTACCAAATCCTTGTGATTTCAATGAAATAATGTGAACAGATCTTGTTTATGTACCGCTTATATTGTAATTTTATTTGTTCACAAATTGAATTTATTTGATCAAAAGTTGATCAACCGAAAACCGATAGTAAATATGTATATAGTAATGTAACATGTACGTATATACATATGCCGTGATGAAATACCGCCCGATCTTGTATTTTAAATCCGAATTATTTCAATTATCCGGCTCGAAGGACCAAAAAATGTAATGTAAGAAAATCATAAAAAAAAATAAAAATGAAACTCCGAAAACCGAAATGTCTTAACAATTTATATTTTATTACAAAAAAAATACAATAAAGAATTGACGACCGAGTTATCAGACATTTTGAAGAGGAATAAAAAACTATTTTTAAAATAATTTAATTTGTAATATAATTCAAATCTAACTAGATCATAACATAACCAAATCTAACTAAATTTAAGCAAATCAGAAATTATAAAGTTTTTGACAGTAATAGTAAATTTAAAGTATTTTCTTTATACAACACGTAACAAATATAAAAATAAATGCAAGTACATGTATGCATGCACTTATGTATATACTAAGTATGTATGTATGTGTATGTACATTTTTGTGTCATACATGTTATGAATGACCACATAATTTATACAGTACGTGCACAGATTGATAACAAAATAATGCAACATATACATAAATACATATATACATTATGTGCATATACTATTATATACTATACTATATATATACTATGTAGGTTTGCGTGAGAATAAAATTATTAATTATTATTAAAAAACTTTTGAATAATAATAATAATAATTATTATTATAATACAAGAAAAAATATATAATATTAAATATATATATTAAAAATAATATTCATAATGAAATGCATAAAATGCATTATAAAGGTTATAAATTATACCTTAATTCGATCGTGTATATATGTAGTTTTATATATATATATATATGTATATATCATAAAATATATATGTGTAGGTATACACAAGTATATGTGCATATGTATATATTTATGTATTTTCGTATCCATATTAAAATAAGGATCAAATGAAAATTAAATGCAAATTTCAAATGAATATATGTTTTTCTTTTTGTTTACTCGAATATACCCCTCATATACTTGTATAGCAGTGGCGGAGCAAGTAGTTTTTCCTTGGGTGTTCAGATTTTTTAATGAATATACAGATACATTACACAAACAATAATAATTCTTTGGCTAAACTTCCTAATTTGTGCCGCTCGATTTTGAAAACGAGACCTTTCGATACTTTGAAATATCCTCTTTAACGTGGTATATGTTTCTATTAGCTCATATTCATCTAGAGGACGCAAACTACCCTTAAAATTTTTTGATCCAAAATGGCGGGTTTTACGAAAGAAAAACAAAGAAAAGAATATAAATCAATGTATGGAGTTTGGTATAGAGTATCAATTCAAGATGTTTCATAAATGTTCATTTTTGAATGTGAACACTTAAACAACCTCAATTTGATAATAAGTATATGATAAATTGAAGTTTTCTGCCGGTTCGTATTTATATGTGAACTTAAGATGAGGTAGTGTGAAGTAATGTATAGAAAAACGAATTTTTTATTGTTTTCTGTCACTTTTACGATAAAAATTTGTTTTTGAATTAGTTACAAAATTTTATGATCATGTTCATATAATTTTAGGGTGTTCACTGAATACCCTGAACACTACCACCCTCCGCCGATGTTGTATACATATACGAGTACAGAGTATGTAAATACGTAGTACGTACAGTGTGATTCACCAGAGAAAATACGGCGGAAAAAAAAACATGGTTCGAAATTTTGTTTAGAATTTTTTTTTATTGATTAAACAGTGTTAAATCTTTTTCGCAATACAATTAATATGTTGTCCAATCTCCATTTGAATTTATTACACGCCTACATCTATTTTCACAACTATTCACTAATATTTTAGCATATTCCGTACTAAGATCCTTCCACATTTTTTGTAAAAGCCGAATTAAGTGTTGGGTGTTTTTTATTTTTTTTCCTCGTAACTTTTGCTTCATGAGACCCCAAACATTTTCTATTGGATTGCAGTCTGGAGACTGTGCAGGCCAATCCATTACATTGATGTTATTTTCACTTTTCCACTCTGAACATAAACTGCTTCGATGTTTGGGGTCATTATCCTCTTGAAGAATCCAGTCACGATTACCACGTCCAAACCATTTATCTGTTGATTGCAGTAAACCTTTTTTGTATAAATGCAGCATCCTGTTTGCGTCCAAAATCCCAGTGAAGCAAATTAGTTTACCGAACCCATGATAGCAGAAGGACCCATAAACATGAACTTTTGCTGGATGTTTAACAGTCCGCTCAACATACCGTTCACCGTTTTTCGTCCAAGCACGCCTCACAGGATTGTTTATAAGAAAAGTCGACTCATCTGTGAACACCACATTGGTCCAGTCTCTATCAATATTTTCCTTAGCCCATGTGAGTCTCTTTTCAACATGGGATTTTGATAATAGTGGCTTTTTTATTGTTGATGTATTTTTTAATAGAAAGAATTTAATTTAATAATTTTATTTTTTAGAACAAAGCCAAATAATTAGAGAAACGTGAAATCCATTGCTCTTATATATACCTAAAAACCAGTTCAAAGGATTATAAGGGTAGGGGGAAAACCGCGTATTTTCTATGGTGAATCACACTGTACATACGTACATACCATTGTTTGTGTAATGAATCTGTATATTCATTAAAAAATCTGAACACCCAAGGGAAAACTACTGGCTCCGCCACTGGTACATACATACATATTTGTAGTTATGTATTTTTATATACATTTTTCAAATTTAATTAAATAATCATAATCATAATAAAAAAAAAATTGCATATCTAATGCACGTATGTACATATATGTACATGTAAACACACATTATAAATACATATGTCATAATGTATGTCTCGGACTATAAATTAAAATAAAATAAAAGAAAGAAAAACAATTTTCTAGATGTCATAATACACTCATAAAATATACGAACTAATTAAAATGTTTAAGAAGAAAGAAGAAGAAGAAGAACTGTTTACTAAATTAAAAAATGTTTTATGCAGAAGAGAAATTAATATTGATCTGAAATTACGTATAGTAAGATGCTACATTAATTGATCTACCTTATACTGTACGGCAGAGAATGATGGACTCTAAATAGAGCTGCGAAATGTCCAAAATTGATTCATTTAAAATGTGAATGTATAGAATAATTTTAAAAGTCAAATGGTCGGATAAAATCAGCAACGAAAGAGTACTCAACAGGTAAAAATAAAGAGTTACTGACGATAATAAAGGAAAGAAAGCTGAAATATCTATAGGAATAGGTCATATTCTCCGCAATGACAAATATATCATTCTACAAGTTATCCTTCAAGATGTAATAGCGGGCTAAAAAGAAGCAGAGGGAGAAAGAGGATCAAGTCAATTGGGAATTTGACTGATTGATATAAATGCTCGACAGTGTACCTATTCAGACTAACAAAGAATAAGGAAGATATAAAGATATGTTGATATATCCAACCTTCGAAAAGAAGAGGCACTTTGAAAAAGAAGAATTAAATGTTTATATAATGAAAAATTAATAAAAAAAATTGTTACCGTAGATATTATTACATAAATTTATTATTATTCTCTCAGTTTTCTAAAACGAACTATTCTTTAACTTGTCGACAATTGATATTTTTATTTAAAATGTCAAATGAAATATTTCTCTTGAATTTAATGAAAAACATTTTATCATCCGTATAATTGCCCATGGTATAAATATTAATTTAAAAACGTTAAAATAAATAAAATTTTAAGAAAATGTCACAGATAATTTTTACTGATTCCTTTGTTCTCAGTTTGCATTTACTTTTACATTTCACAGAAGTTAATGCAGTACATATATAAGCAATACTCACACTGCTTATATGCTTTCAGCTTTTATAGGCCTGCATTACAGTTTAGAGTTTACGACCAAACTGCATTGCAGTCCATAATTTACGAACATGCTGGCTAATGCAGTTCATAGTTTTCGAACGAACTGCAACTAAGATCTAACTTAGAACTGAATTTACGAAAAAGCCTACAATTATGATTTTTTTAAGGATATACATGGGATATACTTTATATATTATATATTTAATTATCCAAATATCTATATATTTTAACTTCAACCTCAAGTATGTTATATTATTAAATTACTATATACTAAAACTATAGTGTATAATTGAGTTTGGTTGAGTTTCAAAACGTTTAAATACCGCCTCGATGCATAATCAACAGTTTCAAAACTATATAACACTTAAATCGATAACGCAATATCTACAGTTTCAAAACTCATTGTGAATGCATCTGATACGCATCTGTCAACCAATCTACGCACGTGAATTTTTATGATGCAAAATAGATTTGAATAGATATTTTTCTCAGTAGCATTTTAATGATTTAGTTTTATACGAATTTTGTTGTATGGGACCAAAGGTCAATCTGTTTTAAACAAACATTTTGTACTTTTATGATGATAAATTGAATTTTTAATGTCTATAGTGTTTTAATATTAATGACAAATTCCAAAAAAATGGAGAGTAGGTATTATGTTATACGAGCACTTACACTGAAGGTGTTTTTGTTCATTCGAAAATGGCTATAAAATATGTCCATCCTGATATTGTTTAATTTTATTAAAAAATTGTTTCACCTTTTTTGATTTAGTGTAAAGAATGAATTAATTAAATTTTAAAATTATGTACTGCAGAAGGTGAACCATTTTTCTTGTTGTCAAAACAAAGCAACAAATTCGTTTCAAAACGTCAAAGTTGTAGAACTGCAATATCGATGCGAATCATTAATGCTGTTTTAAAACTTTGCATCACGACTGTTTTGATGCCGTATCACAACACATTTTTGAGGCGTTTTGAAACTCACTCTTTCTTTCTTTACCAACAACTTTATGGTTCGCGATTAATAATAAAAAGAAATTAACTGTACAGGTGTAAGTACATGGTAGATAATATTGTCATAAAAAACTACCATAGAAGTTTTGACCAAGGTTCTTCAAAGGCTGTTGTACAAAAGAAGATGATATTCAAATTTTCTAAATTATGTATATTATTATTGTATTTCTAATCTCAACTATTATAATAAGTATAATAATTTTAAAATATTGATAATAATAATTTAACTTATAATGTAATTTTTAATAAATTTCTGTTGTTGTTTCTTTTACACGTAAGTATTATAAGTACAATTATTGAGAGTAAATTTATTTTTCATGTACTTACATATATAAGTGAATGTATTTTATAATGTAAAATGAACTGATTCTATATAATTAATTATTATCAATGATTCTAACGTACACACATTTAGTATTTATGTTTTGTAGATTTTCTACATGATAGAATACAATAACAAAATAATATTTAAATTAAAATTTATCTACATATACATATACATATTAAGAATAAATACGTTGGATATCGTAAATAAATAACGAACATACTTATAATAAAATTGAAAATTTACCCATGTAAATACTTTTATTTTGAATGTGATCGAATTAAATTTAAATGAACATAATATATATGATATAATATACTCGTATAGTGAAAGAGAAATAAGGCTCTATAAAATAAAAAAGTATATATATGTATGTACATAGATAAAATATTACATATACGTGTATATAAGTATGGTATAAACGTATAAATCATATTCAATATACTTAGTTGTTGATACATGCGATCATAAAACGAAAATGGATTCTCATTACTATAAAGAGATAAAAGTAAATCATCAAGAATATGAAAAAGCTGATAATGATGATGAAATAAAATTAACAAATGAAAAAAAACATAAAGAACATAACAATAATGATATAGATGATAAAGAACAATATTTAAAAATCAATAAAAATAATAATAAAAATATTATATTATTTAAAAATAAAAATAATAACAAAAAAATATATAATAATGATAATATAAAATTATTAAAAAAAAAATTATGTGATTGCTGTGAATTGAAAAAATGTAAAAAATTTAATAAAAAATTTCATAAAAAAAATGATAGTAATAATACTAACAATACAACTAGTACTACTACTACTACTACTACTACTATAACTACAACTAATGATTATGATGATAATTATATTTGTAAAAATGATATAAATGTTAACAATTTTTTAAAAAATCATAGCAATAGCAATGATAGTAAAAATAAAAATATTATTAATAATAATAATTATAATAGTGATTTAAAATTAATAAAAAATAATGATTGTGATGATAATTATTATAAAAATGATATAAATTTAATTAATAAAAAATTATTAACAATTAAATCATCATCGTTATCATCATCATCATCATCAGCATTATCGTCGTCGTCGTCAAAATCAATATCGTCAACACTATCTTCATCATCAAAAACGTTACCAACAACAACGATAACAATGTCATCGTCATCATCATCATCGATATCATCATCATCGCTATCATCAATAAAATCACTTAATATTGTGTACTTATTGATATTGATATTATTTTTATGTTTATTTTTAATAACAATTTTAATTTATCTTCATATTAATAATACAAATGATATAAATGTGTTTAGAGAAAATTTAAAAAATGAATTAAATTTAAATGAATTCAAATTAATCATTCAAAATATTATAAATGAACATCAATATCATCATCAATATCAGCTAAATTACAATCATAATCATCAAAATAAATACTACAATAATTATAATAAAAATGATAAAAATGATATTAAATATCAGAAAATTTTTGATGAATATTTCAATTATAAAAGGTAAGAGATAAAAATTTTGGTAAATGTTTACTTTATGGTACACACACTAGGTTGGGGTAACTAATGATGGGGAATGATAGGGGCGTGTCCCCTGACCACACTTCGGGGGTCAAACCTTGGGGGACGGACAGTGGCGGCGCAGGGCGGGGGGTTAAAAATCGAAAATTTATCAATTTGTCATATGTGTTTATTGTTAAAGTGTGGTCTAGGGGGGTCGGAGGGGGTTGGTAATGAATGGGGGTCACAGAGGAAGATTCAACGACTTCACTTTGGGAGCTGAAGTTTGGAGACGGCAAAGTATAGTATCAGGATGGGAGGTTAAAATTCCTTTTACGAATTAGCGGCCTCTCGCGAAAAATCGTTATCAGCGAGCGGATACATTTCTGCCATGTTGTTAAAAAATGTTTCGATTAGATCAAGATAATCAATTTGACGCTTAAATAAAAATGAGGCTATATAACCGGTCCAATGTTTTTTTGTACGACCGAAACGGGGCACACCACTTCGCAAATCTCTCCAAAATCTTTCAATATTTTGAGTGTGAGCGCCAGTTAAAGGATCTACAAAATTTAATGAATGATTGACTGTTAGATGTTGTTGAATCAGAATAAATGACTGTGCCATCAGCAATATTGTCTCTAATAACTGTTAATAGTGTTTCACTGTCTCGTGTATCAACGGGAACTACAAATACATCTTTTGTCTCACGACAAATACCTCCAAAAACCCATTGGCCCGTTATAAGTCGACCGCGATTACTCTTGTGCTTGCCGATCTTACACTCGTCGATCTCGACAATAGTACCGTGGCCACCAATTTTTCGATGATTTTCGGGAAATCATCAATTCCTTTTCTAATTTCATCGTATGCGGTGGAGGAGATGTGACGAAGTACGCAATGAATCGGCAAGCGTCTTCAATACTCAAGTGCATATTGGAAAACCAAGTTCCTGACTTTGCTGAAACTTTATAATTACACCTTATTTTTATCCGCTTGTGATGTCCAGTCCCCTTATAAATCATTCCGGAACATCTTAAAAGTAAAGTGTTACGATTTACGAATATAAGGGGTGTTTTTTTAAGCGTGATAGAACTTTCGGCGGGAATAGCTGCCAAAGTAGCAGGCGGTTTAATGACATTCTTTGATATTTTTATTTAGTAGGCTTTGACAAATCATTATGGAGAGATACACGCTTCAGCAACGCTTACAAATCGTCGAGTTTTATTTTAAAAATCAGTGTTCTGTTCGTCAAACTTATAGAGCACTTCGTGAATTTTATGGTTTACATAATCGACCAAGTGAGCAAACTATTCGCAGAATTATTGGCAGATTCCGTTCGAATTTTACACTACATGATACTGTGGCATCAACAAGGCAAAGAACTGTGCGTTGATGAAAAATGAAAAATGCACTGTGTGGTGTGGATTGCATGCTGGTAGCATCATTGGGCCGTATTTCTTCCGAAATGATGCTGGAGAACGTGTTAGAGTGAATGGAGCTCGTTATCGAAAGATGATTAATGAATATTTGTTTCCAAATATGCAAAACATTAATCTGGAAGAGATTTGGTTCCAGCAAGATGGTGCCACGTGCCATACGTCGAATGAAACTATCGATTTATTGAAAACCAAATTCAATGATCAGATTATTTCACGCAATGGACCCATCAATTGGCCGCCTAGATCATGTGATTTGACGCCATTGGATTATTTTCTTTGGGGATATGTCAAGTCTCTAGTGTATGCTGACAAACCAGCAACAATTGATGCATTGGAAGTCAACATAACTCGTGTTACTGGTGAGATACGTCCGCAGTTGCTCGAAAAAGTGACCAAAAATTTCACTGATCGAATTCGCTTCCTCAGAGGCAGCCGTGGAGCACATTTACCAGAAATCATTTTTAAATATTAATGTCACAGAATAATGTTTCCAATAAACAAAAGAAATTCATTGTTCGATTAATACTTTGCGTTTTATTCAATTTTAAAGTTCTATCACGCTTAAAAAAACACCCTTTAATACATACAATTACAATGTATACACTCGTATTATAACCGCAACTTGGACATAAAACTGACTCACGTAATACTCGAGTTCGAAATAAAAATCAAGAAGCTCACCGCGATGGCGAGTCATACAAAGGAAAACAAATAGTTGCATCTCGCTTGAAAAATAGTACAAAACTAAAAAGTAGGAAGCAATAGTGCATAAAACTTGCATATCGAGCAAAGATTAGTAAAAAATATGGAAATTCATCACATCTCTTTCCTGTTCAAAAATTTGTATCACTTCTCAACACATTCTTCGAACGGAAAAATGGTAAAGGTTAATGGTAAATGAGAGACGGGGTGCGTTGTCGTGTGTATGTGCGTGTACACACATTGTCATGTCATTGTCACATTGTCACACATTGTCACACGTGTACACACATACACCACACATGCACGTGTCTATATCTGTATAGAAAATGAAACATACACACACTGTCAGATTTGCTTTTTACAAATGCATATCCACACTCATGCACACACACACACGCACACACACATTTGTAGAAGGTAAATTTGACAGTGTGTGTATATCTGTATAGAAAATGCAACATACACACATTGTCAGATTTGCCTTATACACATTTGCCTTCTACAAATTCAAATCTGGCAATGAGTGTATATCTGTATAGAAGGAAAATCTGACAATATGTGTATATCTGTATAGAAAATGCAACATATTTCCGTTTAGAAAGTTCAGCTCCCAAAGTGAAGTCATTGAATGTTCCTCTGTCACTCCCATTCATTACCAACCCCCTCCGACTCCCCCTAGCCCACATTTTAACAATAAACGCATATGACAAATTGATAAATTTTCAATTTTTAACCCCCCGCCCTGCGCCGCCACTATCCGTCCCCCAAGGTTTGACCCCCTAAGTATATTTATTGGACCTTCCTCTGTCACCTCCATTCATTAACCACCCGCTCCGACCCCCCTAGCCTACACTTCAACCATAAACGCATATGACAAAATGATAAATTTTCGATTTTTAACCCCCCGCCCTGCGCCGCCACTGTCCGTCCCCAAAGGTTTGACCCCCGAAGTGTGGTCAGGGGACATGCCCCTACCATTCCCCATCATTAGTTACCCCACCCTAGTGTGTGTACCATAAAGTAAACATTTACCAAAATTTTTTCTAATTATTCATTTTTTTTTATTTTATTTTTTTTATTTTAATTTTTGTATACATTAAAAATAATTTTACAATAATTTTCTATGTATCATTATAAATTGTATAATGCGCATTAATATGCACACATACATATACATATACATATATGCTGCAGTTCATCGTTGCCTTATGAAAATCAAAATTATATTAGAAATGAACGTAAATCCTCGAAGCCTTTATATATGGTGAACACTAATGAACGTATTAAACGTGATGTATCATCAATAACATCCTCTAGACGAGGTAAATAATTGTAATAATTACAATAAATTCATACATAAATAATAATGCATATTATACATATATATTTAACATCATAATGTATGTCATATATTTTTTTCTCATTTCCTGTATGTTTTTTATTTTTCAAATCGTTTTTATGTTATTTTACTTCATTTTTTTTTTATTTTTATATTTTTCACTCACATATTTTATATTACTCGTATGTTCAATACAGAACCAGAAATTGAATTTTTCAATCCGAATTATCGTAATGATTTAGAAAAGCAAGATGCTGAAATTATACGAAGATCTGGATTAAAAGGTGCGGCACCAGGTGGAGATGGTTGGGTTTATTTAACATCATATTGTAGAGTACCAGTATGTTTTGTTAAGAAATACACTTTTTTGTAAATTATTTTTTTTTTCATGTTTTATAGAAAATTAAAAATATTTTTCTCATTTTTTTTTTTTTGTTAATTCTTCCATTTGTTTTTTATGTGCTTTTTTTTTTTTTTAATAAAATCTATCAGGAAAAAGTGATTACAGGTTTTTGTAAAGGTACACAAGAATATTGTCCGCCAAGTCCACCAGGACCGCCTGGTCCTCATGGACCGATCGGTCCTCAAGGTCCACCAGGTTTACCAGGCATACCAGGTAACAAAGGAAATCGTGGTGATGTCGGTTTACCTGGGCCACCAGGGTTAGATGGTCGCGAGGGCCAACCTGGACCAAGGGGACCAAAAGGTGAACCTGGAATACCCGGTAATCCTGGTTTAGATGGACGTGATGGAGTACCAGGCGAACCGGGACTAGATGGTGTACCTGGCCGAGCTGGAGAAGATGGTATACCCGGAAAAGATGGTAAAGATGGTATACCAGGAAGAGATGGTAAAGATGGTGTGCCTGGAAGAGATGGTGCTCCTGGACCAAAAGGAGCAATGGGCCCACCAGGAGAACCAGGCCCCAGAGGTATATGTATAATTCAATAATATATTTTATATTTCATTATGAGAAAAAAAAAATTTATTTTTTTTTAAATGTGCATATAGTATATATACTACACTACACATATACACTATGACATACAATCAATACAATACAAAACATATGGGTTCATTAATATAATGTATGACCTACATTTTTACATTTTTTGTAGATTGTGTCAACTCGACATAATATTTTCAATTTGTTAACACTGCAGTTTCATCTACATACTTGTATAATTATAATCTAGCACATATAAATATATAGGATAATAATTATTGTGTTCGATTTACATATATTCTATATACACGATACGAATATGGTGCTACATAATATGTTTCTTGTTTTATATGTACATTATGTACATACATATGTTATATGTACATTTTATTTTAATAAAATATAAAAATCTTTTCATTTATATAATACAGTACAGTATAACAAAAACAGATAACACAAATAAATAATCGTACAAAAAATAAAAAAAAAATGAAAAATGAAAAATTCATTTCCATAGTAAACATTAAATAAAATTTATTAAAATTCGATTTCATTTCATTTTTTTTTTTTTTAATATCATGTTCTCATATTCTTAGATACATGCACACATATGTATATGAATATCATATTTTTTTTTTTTTCTATAATAATATAACATAAATATTATCTATGTAAATTGTAAATATACCAGTTGGCATTATATATAAAAATATGAATTTTGAATTACAAAAAAGTGGTTACGGAACCGCGAAAAAAAAATTCCTTTTTTTGTTACCACAATCTGCTCTGTATACTTCATACAATATAACATCATATCAACATTTTTTTTTTTTTAAAGAATGTACATATGTACGTATATGTATACATGTTTATTAGTGTATGCATGCAGACATAAAAATTTCATATTTCCATAAATCATAATTTTACATACACTAGTATATTACAACTACGAGTATGTCTATGGAATGCAATACGGCAATACTTATACAAATTATGTACAATATTTTGTACTCCTATACATACAAAACTTAATGTACAGCTAGGTATATGTATGTATATATGTACAAGCACAAGCCCTATAACCACATAAAAAATATTCTAAAGAAATGGAATTTTTTTTCATGCATTACATTCATTTTTTTTTTTTTTAATTTTCACAAACATTATTTCTTCACATTTGATATGTATTTAGTATATTTATAGACAGCTTATATATAGTATCATTTATAAAAACTGTGTAAAAACGAATAAATATTATGTACATACATACCATACGTATATATGCACATAAATATTACATATTGTATACGTTTCAATATTTTTCTTTTTTTGAATTAAAAATTAGAATTTGAATGATTCTTATAGATTTTAGATTTTTTTTTTTTACGTTTTTTTTATTTTTTCTTCTTTCAAAATCGAAAATAATCGAATTTTGAAAGGTTATTTCATGACTAAACTGATACATACATATTTATTTCTGTTTTATCAATTGAAAAATGAAATATACACAAGCATTAATATATTGTGAATTGTACACACCTTATAATACGGGTACATAAACACATTGTATATAATTATGTACATAATATTCATTTTTAAGGATTAACTGGAGCACGTGGCCGTCCAGGTAAACCTGGAGCGAATGGTACACCCGGTATACCAGGCATAAATGCATGGAAATATAAATCGAATGGAACATTTTCTTCAGATATTTTAATTCCACCATCTATAGCAGGTAAATTTTCTCATCTATGTACATATATCTATAATTGAAAATAAATTTACATATGACAATTTTTTCTTTTTTTTTTTTTTTACATAGTAGTATATAGGGTGTCCGGAGTTCGGGTGCAGGCATTTTGCCAGTCGATAGGTCTTGCTGAGAAACGAAAAAAATCGTATGGCAGTGGGGGGGGGGGGGTCTAATATGAATGGGTGAGGATCTAAGGAGCTCAGAAGTTTTTTTGAGGTTAAGTGGTTATTACTCACGAAATCCTTGGTCGTTTCGAATTATTTTGCACTCATTGGAAAGATAGTCAAGCACACATTTTTTTCCATAACTCAAAAAGCACAACAGATAATTGAATAAAATAAATTGCAAATAAAAGGCAATCCATTGGGCAATATTTTAAGTAAAGAAAATTAAAAAACAAATACAACAAAATGTTGAGATATTTGACCTTGAACTCAAAATTTCGCATCTTTTTTCATGAAAATTTGAATTTGATGTACCATATCATTGGCATCACTGGACCGATCTGTACAATAAAAGTATCAAAGTAAAGACTGATTGATTATCTTTTAGAATGAATGCAAAATAATTTAAAACGACCAAGGATTTCGGGAGTTATGACTACAAATAAGACCTCAAAAAAAAAAAAAACTTCTGAGCCTCCTAACTCTTCACCCCTTGATATTAGAAACCCCCCCTGCCATATGATATTTTTCGTTTCTCAGCAAAACCTATCGATTGGCAAAATGCCTGCATCCGAACTCCGGAAACTCTGTATATGATTATATATTAGGTGCTATCGATTTGCAAATTTCAAGTACTTGCGAGTACTAAAATGTGTCTAGGATAAACTGTTCAAACGAATGACACAAAAATTTTTCGTAATTACTTGCATCTACATCCGCAGCTACTTGAAAAATTTTTCATGAGTAGCTGCGAGTAGATGGCTAAGCACAGACATTTACATTTTCTACTCACAAGTACTTGCGAAATTGCCAAAACGAAAGCACCTGTTATGTAATTTGATTTTTTTATAATTGTGTATTTTCTTTCGTTTTAATTTTTTTTTATTATACTCTTTTTTTTTATATTTAAAGATGTACCAATTGCGAATTATAGTCGTACTGTTGTTGTTGAAGAAGGTATGAATCTTGTATTATCTTGTGGAGCTACTGGTTCACCATTGCCAACTGTCGAATGGAGACGTACTGATAGTCGAACAATTCCATTTGGTCATCAAGAATGTAAATATTCTTGTATATACTTGCATAAATATGCATATGTAGAAATTTTTAATAATAAAATTCATTTATATTTATTTATTTTTATTTTTATTTTTTATTCTTTTTTTTTTTCAATACATTATTTACTATATAATATGCACGATTTAAAAATAAAAAATTTTTGAATAATTTGAATCAAATAACTTTACTTTATGCATCCAGTATCATCTATAAATGGATATACTTTTAATATAACGAATATAACACGTAACGATATGACAACTTATAGTTGTACTGCAAATAATGGTGTCGGACCAGTTGCTTATGCAACATTCATTGTTGAAGTACACTGTAAGTATTAATAATTTTTAACAGCAAAAAATACAAAAAATACAAAAAATAAATATATTTTTAAAAAAAATGAAAATTATTTTATTCATATTTTATTTCATGTTTTTTTCTTCTTCTTTTCTTTTTTATTATTATTATATGTAATAGTTCCACCATTAATAACTGTTAGAAAACAAATAATCTACGCTTTGCATGATGGTTCTGCAACTCTTGAATGTGAGGTAAATATGTAGTATATACATAACTTAAGTTATACATGAATTTAAATTTTTATTCAAAAATAATCAGATAAAAATGATGAATTAATTAGTAACATTTACTACATGTAATTTTATTTACATATGAGTGAAGTGGATAAAAAAAAGTAAATGATATTAAGTAATACTTAAAAGTTAAAGTAATTACTTCCCCACGAGTGACTAATCGTTTACTTCTACCTACCCTTCTACTGCAAAGGTTTTACTGAAAAATTTTAAGGTATTACTGGTATTATTCTTTAGTATTTGCTTCAACTACAAAGTAATTACATATTTATAAACAGTTGTGACTGCACCAAGAATCTCAAATTCTGATCTAATCAGCAATTACATTCTGTTGAATATCTTTATCATAATCGTAAGTACATAAATAAGAATCGCATTATATCTTTATCAAATCGTGAAAGCCTTTTTGTTTTATGTAATCAATTTCCATCAGTGAATTATAAATTTTAGGACTTTGTAGTCCCAGCACAATAAGCACAAGTATATTATACTGAAATGTAAGCCATCTTCCTACTTACCTTAAAAATTTGTAAGTACCTATTTACTGCAACATCATGTTTTTATTCAAATAAGTATTTTTAAGTATTTACTGGAAAATTTCAGAAAATACTAACGAAAAACGTAAATACCTTTTTTTTTTAGTAAAAACTACTTTTTATTCACTTCAGGGTAACTTAAATTCTTAAAGTTTCATAAGTAAACAGTTCTTCTTCGTCTTATTTTATGGTGCTACAGTTAATTCAGGGCCCTGGCCTCAGTTAAACTTCTGCTCCACTCATCCCTATTAGAGGCTTTCTGCCTCCAACATCGACTCCATCCCAGTTTTTTGAGATCTGCTTCCATCCATGTTTGCCCACCATTCAGTCTTGGGCGTCCTACTGGTCTTCTGCTTTGTGGTTTGTGAAGGAAAATTCTTTTGGTCACGCGAGCTTCTAGTAAAAGGTTATACTTGTTTTTATTCACTTCACTCATGTTACATTTACATTTATATAAATATTTCAATTAATATAATTGTGTTCGTGTATATATACGTATTAATGGAATTTTGTTCTTATAACAAATGAATAATAAAATAATTTGTTTTTTTACTCGTACGCGTTAAAATTATTAATAATTTATAACTTTATTAGATAAGCATAACCATTTGCCATCGAATAATAAAGCTTCACATACTTTACTATACACATATACTTTATTATTCTATGGTAAACATAACCGTATAACGAAATACGATTATAATATGTAACGTATCAGACCAAGTTCAGAAGAATGTCGTCAATTAATCGATGATTGATCAAAACTATAATATACATACATCGTAAAATTACATACATATTCCATCAAAGACGATAATATTATTATCGTCTTTAATTTCATTCATTAAATTTTACGATAATTACCTATACTTTGTTTTTTGACGATCAATACTGAATCTTCAGCATCAATAGTATACGAGTAATGTAGTATAAAAAACTTCATTAAGAAATTTTCAATTTTCAATTCAATAATCAATAATTACAATATTTTATAAAGTTGATAATTACATAGAATAAATCATAAATTAAAAAAAAAAAAAATTTAAAAAAATCAAAAGAAAAACTAACCATCACCACCATCACATAGCAATACAACATCAACAATATCCAAACTTATATAATGTACATATACATATGTAGCTTACTCCTCATATACGTATACATGTAACATGCATAGAAAATTTAAAGTAAAGAAACTTCTTTTATGTAAATTAAAATGAAATTTTCATTATATGGTATGTATGTATGTAATTATTTTACTATTGAAAATAAATGAATCAACAATGAACAAACAAATAAAAATCCATTCGTAACGTACAAACAAATATAAACATATGTATATACATAAAAAGATATACGAGTATATATAATTCGTATAGTTTTTTTCTATATAATTTATTACATATGTACATATATCACATATATGTATGTATATATTCATTTTATGTTTTTATTTTTTGTTTTTTTTTTTTTTTTGAATTATTATTGTTTCTTTTCTATATTCCATAAATGTTTAGGTTGAATCATTTCCGGATGCTATACGCTATTGGGAACGTTCATCAGATGGTAAACTTTTAGATCCTGGAGAAAAATATCGTATAGAAACTTATCCTCTTGGGTAAATTAATATATGTATATTTTTTATACTTAACAATAAATACATAAATGTTTTATATATTATTTTACACATATTTATAAATGAAATAAATTACATATACGAGTACATAGTATATTATACATGTACTATAAGTACTTATATCAATGTTCATTGTCATTTTATTTTATGTATACTGTCGTCGTTAGGCAAAAAGTCGTATCTGACATTTAGATTTAGGTAATTTTGAGTTATTGAGGTTTTTATATTTTGCTTTATGCCACAAAGGAGGATCAATTTAGAGAAATAAGAAAATTATTATTTGTAAAAGGGTACTATATAATCGGGAATCTTTGTCCAAAAAATTAATTTCATGTTTTATTTAGAAATGTGTGATTTATGTGATTTGACACATATACGATCCTTTATCATATCTATAAAGTAAAAGTAAAAGTCAAATAATATCTGTATTTAGAGCATGTAGTATCAAGGCAGAAAGTCGTGAGTATACAATCTCAGATACGACCTTTTATCTTAGGATAAGCCAGATTTGGTCAGATACGACTTTTTAACTAGAAAAATGTAAGATTTTCTATCAGATACGATATTTGAAGTGGCGAAAAAAGTGCCATAATGTTCATTTACAGTTTTCTAACTTAGAGAATATAGATGCATTATTGGTCTAAGATAAAGATTTTACATTTAACTCAGATACGACCTTCTGCCTAACGACGGCTGTATAGGTATGCAGTAGATACATATTTGTATATTATATATTCAAATCGGTTTATATTTATATGAGTATGTATATGTATATGTACATATTTTTATATATGTATTATGTGTATAATTTATAGAATATAATGTTTTTATACACATGTTTTATTTTCATTTGATTTATGTGATTCATTCATATATACATTTAAATATATATACTCGGTACCAATATCATTCATATATGTTGTATAGCGTGTACTATATGTAGACATGAATTATACAAAAAAAAAAATTTTTTTTTATATAATATATTAAATAATATACAGTTTAAAAATCATAAGTATTTTTTTTCTATTTTATTATTTTCAAAGAAATTGTTCGTTTCTTATATTTTTTAATTTGTAAATTGAAGTAGATCTTTGAAAAATATATTAAAGAAAAATTGAAATTTTCATGAAAATTAAAGACGACATAAATGAGTATGTATAACAAATAATTATGAGTACTACATAATACATATATAAAATACATAGTACATATGTATATATAATGATAAATTACGAACTTCGTCGGTTAAGTAGTGAAACCCGTAACTAACAAAAAAAATTTTTTTTCAGGAGAAGAAAAAAACTTAATTTTAGATAAAATTTTAATGACTTTTCCAAAAATTTAAAAATCTGTTTAAAAGTTAAAGAAATAATTAGTGTAAATATATTTATTTTAATAATTTTAAATTATGTATTTTCCGATTTTAAATTGAAAAAAAAACAAAAAAAATTGTTTTTCGACAAATTGTACTTACGAGGTTTCACTACTTAACCGACGACTTATAAGAGTCTTATGTAATTTTCAAAGTATTTTCGGATGTCTTCAAATAATTACGAACGAATTTACTCAGATTTTAATACATATTTGCGTATATACATATACTCGAGTATCTATATTTACTAGGTCATTCAAAAAGTTCGCAGCTTTATAATGAAGCAGTATGAATTTATGAGCCAAAATACAATTAATCTTCAATATATTGCCCCCTAAGCTCAATGCATTTTTTCCAGAGATTTTTCAATTCATTTATCCCTTGGTTGAAGTGATTTTCCTCGAGACCTCCAAAGTACTCTTCGACAGCTGTTATGACTTCTTTATTTGATGAAAAATGCTTACCACGTAAGAATTTTTTGAGATTTGGAAATAAATGAAAGTCAGACGGAGTCAGATCTGGTGGTCAGAAACTACACTACGATCTCCAACAATTCGTAGTGTAGTTTCTTCAATTTGGCCATTGCAAGGACACCTTTGTGTGTTGGTGCATTGTCTTGGTGGTAAATGATTTTTTTCTTTTGTAATCCTGGTCTCTTGTCCCGAATTTTTGTGTCTAATTGGTCTAAAAGATTTGAATAATATTCTTCTGTTATCGTTTTACTCGTCTGAAGGTAATCAATTAGTAAAATCTCCTTTGCATCCCAAAAAACTGATGCCATAACCTTCTTTGAAGATTTTGAGAGCTTTGGCTGCTTTGGGGCCGAACAGCCGGGCTCTGTCCACTCTGCTGCTTGTTGCCGCAATTCAGGATCATAGTAATAAATCCAGGTCTCGTCCATGGTTACAAATCGACGCACAAAATCAATTCTATCCTTTTGAAAATGAACCAAATGTTGTTGAGAAAGTTTCACTCGTCAGAATTCAACGAATGCGGCACTCATCTTGTCAATAACTTTCTCATACCTAATTCACTGCTTAAGATACTATGCACTGATCCAGTTGAAATGCCTGTGGCCTCAGCTAAATCAACCACAGTTATTCGACGGTCTTCCAAAACCAAATCATGAACCTTGTCGATAATTTCTGGCGTGGTTGCTGCTTTTGGATGTCCTGAACGTGGATCATCATTGATTTTAAATTATCCATTTTCTGAAAACAAGCCAAGCACGTGTAATTTAATCAACTGTTTAAACTAAACTATTTGACAGATCGATCTGGAATTTATGGTACATTCATATGAAGGACTGGTGTTGCCAATACTAATAAATTTTTGTTTCTAGAAATGTCACGTATGCGTTAGACTGCGAACTTTTTGAATGACCTGATACTCGAGAGAATTATTTTAAAAAAAATTTTTTCGAAAAAAAAAAAATGATGTCAGGAATTTAAAAATCACCATATGGACAATTAATATAATACATTTGGATTATAAATTACCACATTTCAAAAAATAATTATTATTTATGTTATTGTCATATAGATATACTTATATGTATATATATTTTTTGAATAATAATTAATAGAAATACGTGCACTCGCGCTAACTTGGTCGAACTCGTGCAAGGGGTTGTTCAACTTACGGAATGGATTATATATAAGACAGTTAAATTTTAGGGTGGTCAAGTTACTGGATAGTTCAAGTTACCAGATGTTCAAGTTAGTGCGAGTGCACTGCACTGTATTCATTTTTAAATTCATGAAAAAATTAAAAAAAAAAAAAAATTTCACAAAATTACAATTTTATTTTTATAAGAATTTAAATAATATTTAAATATTGTTATATGTATATTAGGTATATATAAATATATTATATAAGTGAAGTGTTTGAATATTATATTGAGGATATTCACTTACATAATGTATAGTAAAACGCTCTTAAACCTAGTAAGCCAAAGCATATAGGAAAATATAACGTATTTACACAATTTTTTCGATTTTACATACCTTTTACTACATTAAGTGATTACCCTTACTATCTTATACATTACACATTACACGTATAAATTTTTACACTAATATTTTTTTTTTGTTTTCATCGTTTTTATAATTAAAATTTTACAAAGTTATAAAACAACTATGGTCTTAACTATAAATAATATGACAGAAATGGATTTCGGAGATTATTTTTGTGTAGCTAGAAATATAATAAATACAACAACGGCAATATTACATGTGAGAGGTAATTTAATTTAAAATGTATAAAACGACACAGATATACATAAATGTACATTACATTGATTTTTCAAAATAATTAAAAAATAAAAATATACATTACATTTTATTTATTATTTATTATTTTGAAATTATGTATCTTAGAAACAAAAGCATTTATACCAATTGAAAGAAATACGAATGTTGCAGTTTTTGGTAAAAGACCACCAGAAAGAGTTTGTCCACCGATACCAATGTGTCCAACATGTCCACAACAAGAGTTCGTATTATTGTATTTAATATAAATATTATAAATTTAGTATTAAGCATTTACAAAATCATTGTATAAATTATATTAGAATTTCTTTTAAAAGCTTAGTAGATAAATTTAAATTAATTTTTTCCTTACCTTTCCTTTATATAATATACATACTCACGCGAAGTAGTGTTATGTGCTTATAATTTTTTTCTTTTCTTTTTTTCTTTTTTTATAAAGATGCAAAGACAGTTTTATTGGAGAAATAAATGTGTATTCAACGGGTAATTTAAGTTATTCAGGACTACCAAGAAGAGATTTTGGTAATTTAATGTTTTCATTACTGTATATACTCATTCGTATATAGTTCATAGAAAAAAAAAATAAAAAAAAATAAAATAAAAAAGTGAAAAAAATTAAAAAATAATTAAATCTGCAATATGAATTCGAAACCCTGCATAGCAAATTATACAGTATAATTTTATAATTAAGTACATTATGTACATTTGGAGGGTACAGCATATTTCTCAAGATTTTTCCGACTATATATCTACATATATAGTAAATTGAAATTAATTTGAAAGATGATTATAAAATTTTTGAAATTACAAATTAAAAGTTATTCATATATATTTTGAAGTTAAAAAAATGATTTTTTTTAAAAAAAAAGTGTATGTCTTTTATGTTCAATATTTTTTTTTCAAGAGATTTATCGATTATATCATTTTGCACACGTCTATTTGATACATATTTTGTGTACACGTACAACGTACATACATAAAACATATACTTGTTCTATTACTTTCATTTTTATCAAAAATAACCCCCCGCCTACCCAATAAAACGCAATATTTATAAATTTATTCAACAATTTTCATACGGACATACGGTTCTCCTCTTTAAATTATTTTTCGTGCAATGCAAAACTCCTATCAGCGGTTAATATTATATTTCTGTAAATTTGTACAAAAACAAATAGTTCGGATATTTAGTACCTAGATATTTTGAGGATATTTTAAATAAACATATTATGTAATACCAGTCAGTATTCGCATAAAAAAAATTTAACCTGTACGATATACATATATAGCATTTACACTTGAAATGAAACTTTTATAAACTAAATGAATCTTTTTGCAAACTAAATGAAACCTTTAGCAAACCCAATGAAAAATAAGAAATAAATTTTAATACGATTAATTTTAATGAAAAATTTAACTTGTAAACTAAACTAATATAATTATAAATAATTAATTTTTAAAAAATATTGATTATACTTAATAAACTAAACTATGTAACAATTTGATGTATAACCATAAAACGATAATGTACGGACAAAATGCATTAATACAATATTAAGAAAAAAAATAACAAATTCAAAAATATTTTATACTGTAAATCATTGCATTGTCGCATCATTTTAGTAAAAGGGGTAAACAAAAGTTGAATTTAATTGAATTTTTTTTTATATTTTATATAATGAACTCTATACAATGAACTCTAAACACTGAACATTGATAATAGCGGTACAATAATTATTTACAATGATAAGCAACAAAACAGTAATACGAAAAAATTGCATAAATACAAGAAAAAATTTGCTTTTATTATTTTTCCAATATTCAATTCCTGCGTAAAATAGTAAATTTTGGAATTATTACTGAGAAATGTATGAAAAATTTGTATTTTTTCGCATTTTTTTGTATATTTGTGCATTTAGTTTTTTTATTTGTATATAGTTTCTGTACAGAAATGTGACATCATTGGAAGAAGACAAAATGCCCTTTCAAGTGATATAATACAGTATATATGTCATATTTCAAGTTTTGAAGTTATAGCGGTTTCAAAATAAGTTGAAAAAGTGATTTTTAAAAAACACGAAATTTTGACTTTAAGTCCTCATATCTCAAGAACCACTAATCCAATCAAAGTGAAATAAAGAGTAAGAAATAGGGTAGGATGTCTTTAAAATGGTATACTAAACGATTCAATCCAAGATCCTGATATGGAGAAATAATGGTTCTTGTAAAACACTCAACAATTGGTCCAACAATTTTTAAGGGTAGTTTTCGTCCTTAAGGTCCATTTCCGCCAATAAAGACATACACCACATAAAAGAGGACATTCCAAAGAACCATTATCGGAATGACAGATTTAAAAATCTGATAGCCCCAATTCGGAAGTTCAGCCAATTTTTCTATGAATTACGATTAGTCTATATAATATACATCTTTTGTATTATCATTATTTTAGCAGGTATATGGCTCAACAATGGACCATTACGGTTCAAATTGATGCGACAATGCAATGATTTACACAGTATAAGATATTTTTGAATTTGTTATTTGTTTTCTTAATATTGTATTAATGCATTTTGTCAGTACATTATCGTTTTATGGTTATACATCAAATTGTTACATAGTTTAGTTTATTAAGTATAATCAATATTTTTTAAAAATTAATTATTTATAATTATATTAGTTTAGTTTACAAGTTAAATTTTTCATTAAAATTAATCGTATTAAAATTTATTTCTCATTTTTCATTGGGTTTGCTAAAGGTTTCATTCAGTTTGCAAAAAGATTCATTTGGTTTGTAAAAAGTTTCATCCAGTTTGCAAAAAGTTTCATTTCAAGTGTAAATGTTATATATAGTCTATAAATAAAAATTTTGGGTTATTTTTATTTACAGTAGTATATAAATTGTAGTGGTAGTATATTATAACATTTACATGAGTATCTTTTGAGTATATTTTATTTCATTATATGTATATCTACTTCAAAATTTATACATATACCATTAACGAAAAATACTCTATAATCACAGTTGGTTTGCTTCAATAATTCATAATGATACACAAACATTAAAAATTACGTATAAATTATATTACATATATACATAATATATTGACGTATTATATGTACTTGTACATAAGTACAGTGATATCTCGATAATCCGAATAATATTGAATGCACATCCTTTTCGAAATATTCGAATTAAAGAGATATATAAATAAAATCAACTTTTTTCAACAAAAATCTATTTCAAACCTTTTATGTCAAATAGACTCTATTTACATATATAAAAAATAAAAATTTCATTTTCACTTTACATTTTACAATTTACATTTTCAACTTTCAACTACATTTTCTAATGTCACAAACTGTTGACAAACCTATGACATATTTATTAGTAATTTTTTTGATTGAGTCTTCGTTTTTCAGTTCATCTAAAATTTTGATTTTTTTCAAAAACACTTAATGTTTTGTCTGTACGCTTTTTATCAGTTGACATTTTCACTATTTTTATACGAGTATGAGGTATTTTCCTTTCAACAAACTTGTAACTAATAAAAAATAATACAATAAAAAGTGCATTTGAACAAGTTAAAAATATAATAAAATCACAAAAGGGAACATCTCTAGACTGATTACAGTTAGGCATATAAAAGATGGAACAAAAAAGAAAAATTTCTCTAATTTTACATCAATTCGTATTGTAAAATATTTAATGGAAATTTTTGAGTTGTTCGGATTATTGGAAATTCGGATTTTAGAGTACCTATACGGATTATTGGAATATTACTCTATATCATATTCTCATCCGTTTTATATTACATATATGTTTTCCTTGTAATGATTTTTTTTTTTTTTTATTTTTTTTTTATCTCAAAATTTAATTAAATAGATTGCCTTCTGTATGGTATTGGTAAACCAGTTTATCATAATTACAAAAATAAAGCATATGGTTCATGGCTAAGGGATCCAATGGCGAAAAATGAAAGTAAAGATAAAATATGGGCAACAACTGAAGATAATGATAAAATCTTATATGAGTATGCAGATAAATTGAAATATCGTAGAAATGATTATAATAAAATTCATAATATTAATGAAGGATTTTCTGTAATTTTTTTTTTTTATATTATATACACATATATTATTAATTAATTTTTTTTTTTCTTTATTCATTTGAATTTAATTAAAATAAATATTATTTTTATTCTTTATTTTTTGTTTGTATAAAGGGTAATGCAAATATTATATTCAATAATTCATTCTATTTCCATCAAAAGGATACATCGAATGTAACGAAAATTGATTTAAAAACTGGTGAAAAAAGAAGTAAGTGTAATTATTATACATATGTATATAGATATACATATATTATTTGTGATTGTGATATATGATATAATATGTTATGCATATTATGTATACTTATATGTACCGCCAAAAGGCCCTGGAGGGTCGTGGTGTGAGCGGGAGCGAGGCAGTTTATCTGACCTCCCTCTTAAATAAATTAAATTAAAAATACTTATATGTACGTATGTATGTGTACATACAGGGTGTCCCGCCTCGGGTGATCAACCGGCACACAGAAGATAAGTTTCGCCGAGACAAACAAAAAATCGTTCTACAGTAGAGAAGGTATTTTCAACCGCTTAGCCGCTAGAGGGCGATGAAGATTTTTCGCACTTTCTCTACGAAACACCCTATAACAACTCCGATATACTAGCTAGAAGAAAGTAGCCTAATCTGTAGAAAACTCCCCCATATCTCTAATGATACCTCACATGTCACTCTGCATTTTTTCTTTCAAAAGTTATTGTGTTTCAAAGTCAGAAATTAGTAGATTTTTGCCATTTTTTCCTTAGAAAACACAAGCAGTGGAAGTACAGCGCCCTCTACGTTATTTTCTATGAAAAAAATGTCAAAAAATCACTAAATTCTGAATATGAAACATAAAAACTCTTGAAAGGAAAAATGTAGAGGGACATGTGAGGTATCATTAAAAAGGGGGAGGGGAGTTTTCTACAGATTTCTCTTAGGCTACTTTCTTCTAGCTAGTACATCGGAGTTGTTATAAGGTGTTTCCTAGAGAAAGTGCGAAAAATCTTCGTCGCCCTCTAGCGGCTTAACAGTTGAGATTACCCTCCCCTACTGTAGAACGATTTTTTGTTTGTCTCGGCGAGACCTATCTGCTGTGTGTTGGTTGACTACCCGAAGCGGGACACCCTGTATATACATAATTTTATTTGTATAAATAATTTAAAAAAAAATTAATTAATTAGTAATTTGATAAGATTTTATTTACTACTTTACATAAATGTATATAATGTAAATATATATTGTGAGTCAAAAAAGTCTGCGTACACTAGCTGTTACTTCAATTAATGTGAATAAATGTGAATAAATTTTCAAAATTAATTCAAATCGTACGTCAAGAATTTTCATTCACATAATAAAGTTTTACTATAATTTTCAAACATCCAAAGATATTTCACAGCTTTTGTGTGTCATCTTGAAAAAATTAATATCTTTACATCTTTTTCAAGAAAACTCTCAAAGTTTCAATAGTAAACTAATTTTTTAATTATTATATAGAATCAATATGAATTATAACAGTAAATCTCTCACTCCTACTAAAAAACTAGAACCCTCATTTGAAAAAATACAGGTCGGGTACATATAATAGCTTATGTAGAAATTGTACGCAGACTTTTTTAACATGGAATTTGGAGTTTAGTTTCATTTTTGTTATATATTTTGTAAAATAATGACTAATTTTTTGTAAATAAATAATTTTCTAATTGAAAGCATAATAATAAATAAAACTATGCCAAAAGATTTAAAATTTTGGAAATTTATTCACATTTATTGAAGTAACAGCTAGTGTATGCAGACTTTTTTTACCCACAGTACATAAGTACTACATTACTTATTTATATAGTGCATATATAACATCTTAAACGGGTATTCATCATACATTCGTACATATTTTTAGATTTTTTTATTTAATTTTCGATAATTTTTCTTTTTTTTTTCTTAAAAAAATAAATAAATAAATAACAAACATATTATTTGTGTCTGTGTGTGTGTATGTGTGTATTTTTTTAATATAGCAATAATGTTACATTATACTGGAATTGATGAAGGATATAAATTATACAAACCGAATTATAATTATATGGATTTAAATGTTGATGAGCTTGGATTATGGGTTATATACAGTACACATGATAGTAATAATACATTAGTGGCTAAGGTAAAAGAAAATAAAAATTTTTTTTTTTTTGAATAAAAATAATAAATAAAATTTTTATTTATATAATTATTGTGTTATTATTTATTTATAAATTTATTGTAAATTTTACAGTTGGATACAGAAACATTAGAAATTCAAGATAATTTAAATATTACATTAAAACATCATGATTATGGTGAAATGTTTATTATATGCGGTGTTTTATATGCAATCGATTCAGATACAGAACAAAATACAAATATTCGAATCGCTATTGATTTATATAAACGGAAACCAATTAAAGTTAATTTACCATTTTCGAATCCATTTAAAAAAACAACAACTGTTGGTTATAATAGGCATTTAGGGGTGAGTATAAAATTTAACGAGTACATACTAACTTACAATAAATTGAAAATTATAAAATATACATATATGTACATATATACTTACGATGCATGTTAATTAGTTGATGCATTACGTTTATATCCATTTATCCTTTATAAATATTTATATCCTCTTTATCCATACATGTATTTAGTGAATATATAATAGTGAAATTTTTTTTCTATATTTTTTTGTTTTTCAATATAATTTTTTTTTTTACTGTAATCGTTTAGAATATTTTTTCTTTTAATTATTCTTCACTTTAATATTATTTATAAAAATAAGCACACCAGTCTGATCTAATTCCTAATCCAACACATATCATGATTGTAATAGTGCTTGTTTCTCTGTGGTTCACCACAATAATCCACCATAAATAATACTAATAGTAGCATACTGCATACATGGTAATGATAGCCAATATTATTTATATGGATTGACGGAAAAGCTGTTACGATTAACGGAACGGAACGGTACGAAACGTTGGAGTTGAACAAATTTCAACTTTTTACGGATAACATAACCTGTTTCCATATAAATTTTCAATATTAGCTTTCAACTTTACTATATACCGTTCCGTTTTATTATAACAGGTATGTTTTGAAACGTGTCAGAACGGAACGGGACGGGACGGAACGAGCTTATCATGACTACGCCTTAACAAGGTGAGTCATTCCGACAGAAAAGCTCTTTTCTTAAAAGCTTGTGACGTCATTTCAATCGAAAAATAGTATTTTTCCTTCATAATTTTCACAATTTCATATTTAACGTTTAATAATTTTGAAATAATAATGATATTATAATATGTAATTGAAAAATATGACAATATGATAATTTTAAAAACAAAATAAATTTGGAAATAATATAATAAAATTGCAAAAATACACCTAAAAATAAATCTAACGAACTCAATTCAGTCAAATTCAGTATATCGTGGAAATTGCTTGCATTACAAACTCGGTATAAATGACCTAATAATTTAAAGCTTTACAAACAGCTTTTTCGCTTTGGCTCACCTTGTTAGCCCGCATTTACATTATCTTGAAAGTCAAGAATGTGACGTCATTAACTTAGAAAAGAGGTATAGAAGAGCGAGGCAGGTGGAAACCAAGAAAGCAAACTAAACTCAGAGGTGGTTTACTTTCTTGCTTTCTTGAATATAGTGTTGCCAATATGTTAATAATCAAAATTAGTAGAATGTTTCACCATCAACAAAAATGCAATACTGCTATAGGTTATTAATAATACTCAATAATAATCAATAATTTAAATAATTGATAATAAATTAATAATCAATTAAAATAAAAATTTATATGTATACATATTTTTTTAGTTGTTTTTTTTTTTATCATAGTCGAATTTGTAATTTAATTTTAATTAAAAATTTCAAACATAAAAGCAAGAATGAAAATCATAAAATAAGTATACGGCAATACTACTAAAAGATATCGCATATAAAAATATACGACGAAACATGAACAAGAAAGCAAGAATGGATATAATGTAAATGCTATCGTTCAATTCTGAAACATGATAAGAAAGCAGGAAAAGACAATGTAAATGCGCCCTTACTCTATACATCTTGGTGATAGCTATGATGGTAACAAATCTAAAAATCACTTTAGTTAACATGAATGTCTTGGCTTAATTTGGGATGTGCTTAAATATAGACCATTGATAATGATGATGATGATGATGATAATTTTTTTTTTTTTTTTTTTATTAAATATACATATATACATAAATGTATATAGTATATATTAAGTGCACGCGGATACTCAGTCCATGGCACCGCCGATCAGTAATTTTATGTCAGATATACATATTATCCAGTTTATCATCAGTAATCAGTTACTGGTGTACATTGCTGATGGGAAAATTTTTTTGATCGACTTGGGCAAGAGTAGTGCGCTGGCTGGGGTTCGAACCGTGATCTCAAAGATTGCAAGACCGACACACAACCATCGAGCTATTCAAGCCCCGATGATAATTAGAATAATATGTATTTGATTATATGTATGTACATACATATGTTATAAATATGTTTATATATATATTTTTCTATATATATACTATACATATACATATACATGTATATAAATAAAAAGTTACATAAATATGTAATTATGTGTAAATTTATACACATTATAATGTAAACGAATGAATGAACAATATAAGTAGGTACATCATATTATGTAAAAGCTAGAATTCTAGAATATAATATTTACATATATATGTGTTACGTGTTATGTAGATGTATACTATAATACTACAATAGTCTATAGAATTTAGAATAAATGTTTGAAAAAAATTTTATTTTATGAAGTGAAAAAATGATAATCACTTCTTGCCACCATATTTATGTATATATATCAATGAGTACCTATTTAAGATTTCATTTTGTTAATGTGTTTTAGATATTAAATATGTAGAAGTTGTTAGATACATACGTACATATATGTATAAAAAGACAAACAAAAAAGAAAAAAAAATCTACGTACAGTTTATGTATTGTACTTTAAAAAGATAATAAAATATAATGTATCTAATTATGACAAGTTTTCTTTTACAATATGCATACACACATATAAATGTTTTGTGTAAAACTATACATAATATTATACATAATTATATGGAACTTTTAAAAAATAAAATGTATCCTTTTAATATATATACATATATAATGCATTATACAAGTATTCATACATTTAAAAATCAAGACTATAATGTGCATAAAAAAAAAATATTTACTAAAGGAAAAATGAAAAATAAAACTTTGTTATGTTTATATTCTATCTTTAAGCTTTAAGTACATAGGGTGAGTTTCAAAACGCCTCAAAAACGTGTTGTGATATACGGCATCAAAACAGTCGTGATGCAAAGTTTTAAAACAGTATTAATGCTTCGCATCGATCTTGCAGTTCTACATCCTTGACGTTTTGAAACGAATTTGTTGCATGGTTTGGACAACAAGAAAAATGGTTCATCTCCTGCAGTACATAATTTTAAAATTTAATTAATTCATTCTATATACTAAATCAAAAAAGGTAAAACAATTTTGTAATAAAATTAAACAATATCAGGATGGACATATTTTATAGCCATTTTCGAATGAACAAAAACACCTTCAGTGCAAGTGCTCGTATAATATAATACCTACTCTCAATTTTTTTGGAATTTGTCATTAATATTAAAACACTGTAGACATTAAAAATTCAATTTATCATCATAAAAGTACAAAATTTTTGTTTAAAACAGATTGACCTTTGGTCCCATACAACAAAATTCATATAAAAATAATTCATTGAAATGCTACTGAGAAAAAAATCTATTCAAATCTATTTTACATCATAAAAATTCAGGATGCGTAGATTGCTTGACAGATGCTTATCATATGCATTCACAATGAGTTTTGAAACTGTAGACATTGCGTTATCGATTTAAGTGTTATCGTTTTGAAACTGTTGATTATGCATCGAGTCGGTATTTAAACGTTTTGAAGCTCACCCATACTAATAAGTATACATTCGTATCGTTATTTTGTGCTTTTCTTTAATAATAGAATAATAGATAATGAAATCTTTTAAATTATCTTACAATAATATATTTATATATGTATGCACTATTATACGTACACAAAAATATATTTATATTATTTTCTTATAGTCATTTACATTAATTTCACTACATATGTACGTATATCAATTACTATTTACTAAAAATGTATTTACATATAGCATGGGCTCATGGGCAATATAGGCATGTAAGATGTAGGTACTGGTACATACATAATAATTATCATACGCAGTAAATCTATATTAGAGGGATAAATAAATAAAACTTTTACACATTTTTATTGAAGTGTATTGTGCATTTGCTTATAAAACTTGTTCATAAATAAATGTTTTTACGAGTACATCATGTATGCATAGTATATATGCACATGCACATCATGTTAAGATGTATGTCAAAGATATTTTTTACAATATAAGTATAAGTAAAAAGCAAGCTGTAAAATAAAAAATAATATAAAAATATGAAACTAAGAAAAATCACATATTAATGTTATCCTTTATAATATAGATTTTTTAAAGCAATAATATCGTATGTTAAGCTAATACGAGTTACTATAGTATTTTACATTCATTATGTGTATACATTGTATACTCGTATTTTCATTATTGAAAAAATTTCTGGCTGGAGCAGTGGGGAGATCATTGACTAGTATAATAGTACCAATTGTATACCACGATGTTCTAGTACGATTTACAAGTAGTATTTCAATTATTTATTTTTGAATTTTGATTTTAAAACTACGAATAATGCCTAGCGGCTCTTAATTCGTAAATCTGTCACTAATACGTAGACGTATATTAATTGAAAATATTATGAAGAATTTTCTAGAGAATATTTCGTACTTATATACATATATAGAATATATACATATATTATGATATATTTAGAATATTATATAGAATATTTCGTACATAATAAATATAGATTATGTATATTAATTTATATGCATATATTATTTACATATACATATACAAACATGTTGATTAAGGCATTATTATTCTAAAATACCTAAGTATACATAATGGCCCGTACTAATAACAATCAACAGTCTACTAAATTCTTTATTAAAAAAAAGTTGACTTTTAGCAAAAAAGTGTACCAATAACAATTTTAGCAAAGACTTTTTAGTTAGTGCAGACTGGTGCAGACTTTAGTGTCAGCTTCTAAAAAGCCAAGTTTAAAGTGTTTATTATAAATTTATTATTAAATTTATTTTTAATTTTAAAGCGCATACTATATGATTGAAATACATCAAACTATATTTTAAAATAATGTTCAAATTAATAGTGTTATTAGTACAGAAATTTAAAGATAAATTTAAATTTAGTTTACTTCATGTTAGTAGACTCTAATATAAAGCTGAATTTAGTAGAATGTTATTAGTACGGGCCAATAAATACATAAATGCAGATAAGATATTAGCTTATTATACATTTCAATTTTTTCCTTTAATTTCTTTTTCAACCATTATTTTTTACCAAAAAAAATATGTACCTACATACATACATTTATATAGAATTATTTTTCTTAAAAATTTCACATAGTTTATAGCATAACTAATAGTACTAATTACTTATATTTTTATATTATACACCCTATTTTAACGTAAAAAAAAATTATATTATTTATATGATATGTATATAAGGTATGTACATACATGGATATAATTATAAAAAATTTTTAATTTGGACTTTTAATATAGGTACCGTAAAACGGGGTTAGATTGGCTCTTTGCAGGTGACTTTGGCCCAACATAAAAAAAAAGATTGTATTTAAAATATGCTCTAGTCTATTGTATTTTAAATGTTTGATACTTAATGGAGCTCCTTTGATATCAGTCTAAAGTTAAAATTCATTGTGATAGTTTAAAATTGAATTTTACAACAAAAAATTTCTTCTTATAGTTTTGTTTAAGAAAACATCATGATGAGACACAACCAAGGGCATCAATTTGAAGGTAATAGAGTGCAGTTGCAGTGTATATTTAAAGTATTAGAATGTACATACATTTGAAATGTTTGCTATTAATAATATAGTGAAAAACTCACAAATCACAATAGTACAAAGTCACCCCAACCCTACGGTTACTTTGGCACAAGCGAACAAAACTGTCTGTAAACAACAGGACTACTAAAATTGTATACATATATTTCCAGTAAATTATTACCATGTATATACCCTCACTTAAATCGACATAAAAGATAAATCGATTCGTAACTGGTTTTATTCTGAGTCCATCCCAATGTGTTTATATACTTTGTAATTAAGCGGTTCAAATTAAATCGATTTAAAAATGACATTTCATTTTCATTTGCAAACAGTTATACTCTTTTAAAAATCGAACTTTTTTAAAAATATTTTTATTCACTGCGGAATTTTCCAAAGATTTAATTAAATAGTTTTACACAAAAAACACTTTCTTCTTCTACGTCAGTTAATTTTGATTTATGTGTAAACCGATATTAGCTGACAGCCGTTTATACCCCTTTAAGAATCGACTGAACCGGTTAGTTATATCGATTTATTTTAAAACGATTCAAGCGTTAATTCGATATAAAGAAGCGTTTATATTATACCATGGGTCATATTTTGTGTCGATACATTTTATGTCGACTTAAGTGAGGGTATATACATAGTATATGTAAAAAAATGTCAACCGAATGATATACAATCAAAAAAAATATATATTCTATTCCAATTAAAATAATCTTACAGGCACAAAGCCACGAAATAAAATTATTCAGAGTCAAACTCACCCCGTTTTACGGTACATTTAAATATACCTACATATAAAATACTTACATATACATATATTAAATTTTATATAATATATATAAAGCATTATACTTACAATTTACTTCAACTTGTTCATTTATTTATTTAATTAATTTATTTATTTTTTGTTTTAATCAATTTCAGGAATTATATTCTTGGGACAAAGGAAATCAACTGACATATCCAATAAGATCGAATTCAACAAGTACACAGTAAAATTTATTATAATTTTCTAAATTTTAAACAAACAATAACAACAAATTTGAATCGATTTACACATTCAAAATAAAGGAACAAGGAATACAAAAAAACAAAAAGAAAAAATGGAATATGTATAATAAAAATTGAAAAAAAAAAATTATTTTTAACAAATAACAATTACATATACATATGAATGTATGTTGATTTATAACATTATATATAGCATTATATTTTAATGTATAAATTAATTTAAAATTTTAATATAACGTAGGTGTATATACATATATATTAGGTATAAGGTGAAGTTCTGTCGTTTTTGAACACGTGCACTGTTATGCGTTGTTGATCCTTAGCAACAATTCTGATCCAACTAAAACCAAATCCTAAAACTAAAGCCTTTTAATGTAATCCAAAGCAGTAGTCTAATGAATTTCAAGCTTGAAGTCCACTTTTGTGGAAGTTAACGTGTGATTTGTCCTCCGTCACTCCGTCATTGATATACGATGGTCTTCCTGATCTGGGTTCATCTTTCAAAAAAAAAAAATCACCCAAACGAAATTTCGCAAACCATCTTTGGCATGTTCGAGCTGTTATTGCGTCCTCTCCAAACACGTCATACAAGTTTCTTTTTTTGCCTCCATCACGTTATTCCGTTTTTGGAACTCATAAAATATACAATGTCTTAATTGCACTTTTCCTTCACTCATGTTGACAGTTTTACAAGTTTAAAAAAATGATTAAAGTGCGAAAAAATGTGTATGTATAAATCATCAATCATATACTAATCTAACTGTTTAAACTGGTTTTAATCGGATCAGAATTCTTGCTAAGGATCGACAACGTATAAAAGTGCTGGTGTTCAAAAACGACAGAACTTTACCTTATACCTAATACATACATATGCATACGTTATGTATGTACGTTTGTATAAATTTTAATTTTCAAAATTAATAAAATAAAAATATAAAAATTCAATTTATGTATTTTTTTTTTTTCTATATTTTTACATTTTGTTTTTTTTTTTTTACTACATATTACATATTACGTTTCAATTATATTTTGTTGTATTGATAAATATTTCCAGTTTCATATGTATCTCTAACATTTTCAATATCAAAAGAACTAATTCCCAATTATTAACGTATACTCGTACATATTTAATATGATATTTTGTTAGTGTTTCTATTTTTAAAGTTTGAAAATAAGACGCAAGTATGTACATAAGTAGATGAAAAATTCACAAATTTATTTTATAATTATTCTGAACATTTTATATTTGATTTTAGAAAATTTTGAAAAAAAAAAATAATAATAAAAAATAATATCTTTAATTATCATTGTTATTTATAAAAAACAAAATAACTTTTTTTTTTCCTTTTTTTTGTACAGATTTGTAAACAAAATTAATACATATTAACTATTGGTATTTATCCATTATATCCACCACCAGTACCGCCGCCAAATGATGATGCGCTCGATTGAGCAGATGCACTAGATTGACTTTGTGAAAATCCTCCTCCACCACCAACTGGATATCCGCCATAACCACCAGGTTGTGAACCATAACCACCAGGTTGTGAACCATAACCACCAGGTTGTGAACCATAAACACCACCACCACCACCACCACCACCACCACCACATGTATTACATCCGCCACCATATCCTCCATGTCCTCCATATCCTCCATATCCTCCATATCTTCCACGACCAAATTTATGAGGTTTACCATTACATAATGTCACAATAATTGTTATTAAAATTGTAACAATAAATATTTTACTAATTCTTATCATTATTTTATAAATTTATAATTATACACGTATATATATATGTATATGTATTTATATAATATAGAATACAAGTATGAATTTCACATAAAATTCAAAAAAAGTTCTTAACACTTTTTTGAACTAATATATCTGATAAACTAAATAAATTAAACTAGCAAATTTCATTTATATAGTATTATATACGATCAGCATTCATAATAATTTTATTATTAATTATTTTTTTCTTACGACTACTGCGGCAGACTAATGCGGTACTTATCATGATCTGTATGTATGTATTTATGTACATACTCGTATGTATGTAAATAAATAATTAAAGATATAATTTTTCCTCTGTAAATTCAAATAATATATACCTAAGTATTCTTAGAAAAAAAACATAATAATAACAATAATAATGATTCAAACATGAAATTAATAATATATACATGTGTACCTATATATAAAATTCTAGAAGAAAGTTTAACATAAATGAATTCTTAAAAAAATTATGTAAACAACATAACTGGTTTAATTTAATTACTTAATAATTAATATTATATTTTTTTTATTTAATTTGTATAGAAAAATATATGTATATTATTTTTCGTTAACTATAATAAACGACGTAATTTCCAATTTATAATTTATACAAAAACAAAAAAAAAAAAAAACAAAAAAAATTAATAAATAATGATAATGTAAAAAAGAAAACAATTTACAAAAATAACAAATTAAATTTTCGAGTTTTATTATACATTATACATATTTATTGGCTTGAATACTATGATATATGTATGCTAAACACAGACATACGAGGACAGATCAAAAATTTTTGCGAAATGATATATTTTTGTAGGGATAAATGAAACTTGTTAGATTTATTTTTCAATATCATCATCATTACGGCACCACAATCCTAAGAAGGACCCTCGCCTCTAAAAGAGGGATTCTCCAAGCTTCTCTGTTCTTTGACTCCTCTTTCCAATTTCTTACTTGTATTTTCTTCAGATCCACCGACACTGACTTCCACCATCTATTCCTGGGTCTGCCTCTGGGTCTTGTGCCATCAATATTTCCATGTAGAAGCTTTTTGCATGGGCTGTTGTCATCCATCCTGTTGACATGTCCAAGCCAACGCAGTCTACTAATTCTAAGAATTTTTCAATATAATCACCTTTATTACTAATGCATTTTTTACAACGTTCTGGAAGTAATTCTAATCCTCCAAAAAGAAACTTTGTTCTTGACCGTTAAAGTACTCATTTATGGCTACCTTCAGTTCTTTATTGTCGAGAAAGTGCTTTCCACGTAGCTCCTTTTTCAATTTTGGAAATACAAATAAATAATAATCGTTAGGAGCGAGGTCTGCGCTGTAGGGCGGATGACTAATTTTTGTGAAGCCGCACTTCTGTATGACAGTCATCGCAGTTGACGATCTGTGTGGTGGTGCATTCATTGTCGTGCAGCAATAGTACATGACGAGATCACTTTACTTAAACAACTGTCACAAAACTAGATAACATTTTTAATCTCAAACCTCGTTTATATACTTACATTCATTCAATGATCCGATCTATCGGCAATATAAAACAGATTCAGGAAATTCCCAAAAAAAATATATCAATCCACAAAATTTTTTGACTACCCTCGTACATTATACATACTTACATATATATATATATACATATATGCACATACAGAGGCGTGAAAAAATTATGGAACAAACATAATTTTTCGAAATAATTTAGGTACATACTCAAAACGTATATGTATTACGAAAAAGGATTACAATTTTTTTAACAAAATATTTTATTCAATTTATACAATAATAGAATAAAACAAAAGATAGAAATATTTTTTAACTCCGTTATTCAAAAATAAATTGAAAAAAGGAAAATTCTATCAAATTTACACTGTGAATACATAAATCATGGGACATAGTACACAAAAATTATTAAAATTTATACATTATGAAAAAATGAATTCAATAATTTATTTGACAAACTTTACGCGTCTATAATAGACCTTCTCAATTGTTTTGGCATTGATTCCACAGGATTTTTAACAAAAATCTTTTAGAATCTTACTCGATTTTTCTTGTAATAGTTTTTTTTAATTTAGCAGCTGACTTTTTTTTTTCAAATTTTGTCATTTTAAATATGACAAATGATATTCGATTTGATTTAAGTTGGAACTTTATGGACGAGCTTCCATCACATGACGGCAATAGCATTAATTACGTTTTCCCTTTTCATGTGTGGTAATAAATCACTAAAGGTTTGTATATTTATGTCAGATTATGATTACGTTTTCTATTCATGAAAAATTACTCATGTCATGTCTCATAATTTTTTCACGTCTGTGTATGTATATATTGTATACGTAAATTCGAAAAAATATATACTCGCATATAATTTGAATTAAAATTTATAATTCATTGAATTATTCTTTGATAAATAAATTATATGTACATACATATAATTTTTATTTGAAAAACTACTTATGTACCTATGGCTGTGTATGTAATTGAAGCTACGGAATAATAAATTTATCCATAATTCATCTGTATATTCATATAATTTTTCATAAAAAAATAATAATTGAAAAATATACATTATAATATAGATACACTAACACTACATGTATAAGATAAATCGATTTAAAATTTTACCTATCATTATTGGTTATATGTATGACGTATGAGTGAGTTTCAAAACGCCTCAAAAATATGTTGTGATACGGCATCAAAACAGTCATGATGCAAAGTTTTAAAACAGTATTAATGCTTCGCATCGATATTGCAGTTCTACATCCTTGACGTTTTGAAACGAATTTGTTGCTTTGTTTTGACAACAAGAAAAATGGTTCACCTCCTGCAGTACATAATTTTAAATTTAATTAATTCATTCTCTATACACTAAATCAAAAAAGGTGAAACAATTTTGTAATAAAATTAAACAATATCAGGATGAACATATTTTATAGCCATTTTCGAATGAACAAAAACAGCTTCAGTGCAAGTGCTCGTATAATATAATACCTACTCTCCATTTTTTGGAATTTTTCATTAATATTGTGTAAGCACTATACATTAAAAATTCAATTTGCCATCATAAAAGTACAAAATTTTTGTTTAAAACAGATTGACCTTTGGTCCCATACAACAAAATTCGTATAAAACTAAATCATTGAAATGCTACTGAGAAAAAAATCTATTCAAATCTATTTTGCATCATAAAAATTCAGGATGCGTAGATTGCTTGACAGATGCGTATCATATGCATTCACAATGAATTTTGAAACTGTAGACATTGTCATCGATTTATGTGTTATAGTTTTGAAACTATTGATTATGCATCGAGGCGGTATTTAAACATTTTGAAGCTCACCCTATTGTTTATTTATACCTATAATGCAAAAAAAATATAAATCTTCAAACAAAGTACATAATGTAATTTAAAAGTTTACAACAAATGAAAGATAGATACATATAATAATTTAATGACACTGCCATCCTCGAATGCCAACCATAATTATACGAATGCAGTTACATATTTTTCTTTTAACAAATCAAAAAAAAAAAATTCAAATAACGATATATTACTTAAATACATTTATATATAAAAAAATGTATCTATAGGTGTTTTAATAAAAAAATATAGGTATAATGTGAAATGTTTAGTTTGAGATTCAAAAGAAAAAAAAATTATAGGTACCGTACGTACCGTGTACCATTCAATAATTGAAGTGAAAAATTCTACAAATTTCATATTGAGGATACTACTAACTAATATAATACACTATGGGCCTTACTAATAGCATTTCTTTAATCTCAAGTTTAAGTTAGTTACAGCAACGTCGATTTAAAGCCGACTTTAATTTTGGTACCAATAGCCTTCTGCTAAGTTTTCTGCTACTAGATTGTCTGCTACAAGAAATAAAAGCGTTGTAATTATAATTCAACAACTGTGGATCTTTATTCTAGTTTATTTATGGTTTTATTGTTTTATTTAAAAAAAGCTTTATTTAAAAAGTTTTTTATTGGATTCTTATATGATTTCCACAGCTGATTGCATAGTTGTGGTTTGACTTTCCAATTTTAATTTTAAAGTAGTATTAATTTGATGGTTTTGTGTTTTTTGATGAGTGAAAAAATTATTAAAATGGGGTTTTTTTTGATGAATATAATTTATAAAATCAAACTTTTTCTTCCCTTACATGTACAAGTCAATAAAATCTTTGTCTAAATAAATATCAAAAAGATTTCTTCGTTGCTTATATTCTTTTACTTTACGGCATTATATTCATTTAAAATATTCATATCTTGAAATATGAAGTCGTCGAAACTATCCATTTTAACCTTTTTTTTTAAATAACACTAAACACAAAACCAGATTTTTTTTCAAACAAATTTGGTTATATGTTTCTTTAATAATAACTTAGTCTTGACTTCTCTACGATTAAATTTTAATGTCGTGATTAAACTAAACTCGACATTAAATTTGCTCTATTAGTACCTAATTTTCCTTAGCAAAGAACTAAGTCGTTACTAACGACTTAGTTAAAGGCTATTAGTAAGGCCCTATATAGTTTTGTCGTATATTAACATCAAAATATAAATTTCACAAACAAAAAAAAAAAATTACTATAAATTTCATCTAAAAAATTATTAATTTAATGATTCCATCCATACATAAATAATAAATATATAGTCTGATATACATAGATATATACATATAAGGTATAAATGTAATGCATATCCAAAATATGTAATATGTACTTATATACATATTTTTATAAAAAAATCTCTGATCTTCATCTTATATACAAATATATGTATGTATTAGTATATGATCAGTACGTAATAATATTATGTACATATTTCGAAATTATTGTCTTATTGTGTTCATTAATTTAATGTATACATATAATATGCTATATATATCAGCACATTATATACTTGTAACATTATACTATTTTCAGAAATCGAAGTCAGTACAGGCAAGATAGGCATGCTTTTCTATATTCTTTCACATTGCGTTTGTATAAATCTGTCTCGTGTGTGGGGTGATCAGATCTCAATTTAAATCCGAGGGAAATATTTTAAATTGTATATTATGAAGGGCTACCAGTTTGCAAAAAACTTTTTTTTTAGATTTTACAAAAAAACAGGTAATTTTGTGACATTTTGGGAAATTTTATGAAATATGTTCATTTCTTTACAAAATAACATATAATAACAAGCTGATTTTAATAATATGATAGCAATTTGCATTGTAAATAATTTTCTTTCTTATTCTAAGAAAAGACAAAACAAAAAATAAAATTCAGAATGTAACGGTAACGTAAAGAAATCATTAACAAGTACATAAAGGGAACAAAATAGAAGAAAATGGACAAATAAACAAATATGAAAATGAATGTATGTACGTATGTATACAAAATTTAATATCAAATTGATACTGAACACATAATTTTATAAATAAAATTAAAAATACTGAATATGGTTTAATCATAAATTCATATTTTTTTTATAAATTTAATCAAAACTCCCAGTAGCTACGGTAACCCTGAATTATCATCATTTTCTTTTATGCCCATCTTCCCGCTGACACGAATCAATCAACATTTTATACTTTGAGTGGACATCGACTGCGCAACGACTTCATATTTTATAGTTCGGTTTTTTATTTTTCATATAACCAAAATGGTGTTAACTGATTAAATCAGTTGCCTTCACGCTGTGTGATAGGCAACATCAAAGGGGGGGGTGGTGTATTTCTTTTTCCCAAAAAAAACAGGGTGATTCATTATTAGAAATGAAAAAATCAGCAAACAAAAATTAAAATTTGTCTTAAAAACCGAACATTTTTATGATATTTTCAAATAATGCTACTTTTTTATCAAATATAAATTTACAGGAATGTGAAATTTGTACAGAATTTCCCTTTTAAGAATTATTTGTGAGCAAAATTATAAAATTATTTCTGCACAATTTGGAACATCCTGTTAACATATTTTAAAAAGTACCTTCTTCAGGGTTGACAGAGATATATTATTCAGAATTTCCTACAAAATATTATATGTGAAGTTATCAGAAACTCATCGGGTAACTATTCCCATAAGCACAATACTGACTTCGATTTCTGAAAATAGTATAAGAAGTTATAGATTGTATTAGATTGTCTCTAAAAATGAAAAATACTCGTATATATAGCTAAAAGTACATAATATCTCAATATACACATTAGTATAGTGTAAGTGTAAATATATAAAAGTAAATATATAATGATTTGCATTTATATATATATTATCATCATGTAGGTAGATCTACAGGGTGGCCCAAATGAGACTGAAGCATTTAAAAAATTCATAGCATATTTATTTTTAGTAATTTTTTGTTTTTTCTTTTTGCAGATTATAAAGCACTTTTTGGAGATTTGATGTGGCTACTTACAGTGTGCAAGAACGAGTCAAAATTATTGAATTTTTTTATTCTTCTGAAAAGTCAATTATTTTAACTCAAAGAAAGTACCGCCAGCATTTTAATGCCAGAACAGCTCCCAGAGGCAACATGATTAGGAACCTAGTTTCCCGTTTTCAGGAGCAGGACTCCGTGGCAGAGCTTTCTGGAAGAGGTGCTCATCGGTCTGTACGTACTGAAGCAGTTGTGGCAACTGTGCGACAGAGCGTAAACAATGATGCATCTGTCTCTACTCGTCGTCGTTGTACCCAATTAGACATCTCTAGAACATCGCTACAACGAATTTTGAAACTGGACCTTAAAATGTTTCCGTATAAAATTCAAATGGTGCAGGAACTCTTGCCCCAAGACCATCAACAACGCCTTCAATATGCCATTCGTCTTGCACAGATAACAAGAGAAAATAACAACTTTGTAAACAACCTTTTGATGAGCGATGAGGCTCATTTTCATTTGAATGGTTAGGTGAACAAGCAAAATTGCAGATTCTGGGGCAACGAGAATCCAAGGGCATTACATCAACGCCAATCACACCCTTCCAGATGCACTGTTTGGTGTGGTGTTATGGCTGACAGAGTTATCGGTCCATATTTTTCGAAAATGAGGAGGGTCAGGCAGAAACCGTCACCGGGGCTCTGTATAGGACTATGCTTGACAACTGTTTGCGTCCGGTTGTGGAAAGTAATCCGAACATATGGTTCCAGCCACGGCGCATACAGCAACAGCCACAATGGAGCTCCTCCGTGAACTCTTTAGTGAACGGATAATTTCGAGAAATTCAAATTTCCCTTGGCCTCCTCGTTCGCCAGATTTAACGGCTCCTGACTTCTTTTTGTGGGGTTATTTGAAGGGACTGGTTTTTGTGAACAAGCCTCAAACAATTCATCAACTTAAGCGTAGTATTCATGCAGAAATAAGAAACTTGCAGCCTGAAATTTTGCATTCAGTAATGGAAAATGCTCTTGAAAGAGCTAATAATTGTGAGCAAGAAAATGGAGGGCATTTGAGGGATGTCATATTTCATATTTAGGTCTAAAAAATTTCCACGAATTATATTTTAAAAAAAAAAAATAAAAAAAAAAAAACAATAATAAAAATTGTAAAAGTTATTTGTGTTTTACATCGTTCAGTCTCATTTGGGCCACCCTGTATATATAAGTATATATGTGTCTACTATTATATGATGATATATACATATTATATAAAATATAAAACGAGTATAAATAGCGATGTAAATACACATTATACCTAATACCTAAATGTATATATACATATATATATATAGGTACTACAAAACATTTATATACATATGTATAGTTAAATTTTTGGTATAAGAAGTTAAATTACATTATAAATGATGTACTTTCCTTTTTGTGTTTTTGCAATAATATAGTAACGTATAGTATAACAACGTATATAGTAATATATATATATATATAAATATAAACAAACACACAAGTTTCATCATATATACACATAACATACATGTACATATATGTATATTTTTTTGATCTTGTTTGCACTAAAACCTCTATACGTATATAATAATAATAATACTAAATGAATGTGAATTCAATTTAAAAATATTGTTTTTTATATACATAAGTACAATGTACATAAAAATATAGTTTTAAATTATGTACATAAACATACACAATTATTATCTTATATGTTTCTTTGATCTTTCACATTTCACATGAGTATCTGCACTGCATATTTACTATAATAAATATACATGCATACATTATTATACATATATAAATATATATAAAAGTAAATTCATACACCTAATGTAAATACAAACATACATATTTATATGTACATTACCTATAATATGTTTATTACTTATTTTACGTTATATTGAAATTTAAAATATAGTATGATGAAAAACAAAAAACAAAAAAAAGAGATGAACAAAATATACTTATATAATTTAAAAACATACATATTATATATGTATATCTACATATATATATTATCTTGTTTTTATTTATATGCATCTACATATATAATGTATGCATGTGTACATATCATTATGCCTACATAATAAATAATACATATATATAGTATGTATATATTATATTATACGAACATAAAAGAAATACATACTATACTCACGTAATATAGGTACTTTACTTATGCTAGAGACCAGTGTTCACACTTTACCACAATTGTGGTAAATATACCACTTTTTTCGAAAATTTTGTAATCTACCACAACTACCACTATTAAGTTCAAATCTACCACATTTTTCATTTTATTCACTAGTATGATAATTTTTATAATTTTTACCCATCTATTAGAATTCACTGCACGTTTCACGTAAAAAACCGTAGGTACCAGTATAAGTACCACTTTCGTAGTTTAATATGTAATATATATTCTACCAACTCTAGGAAATTAATACTAAATTACTTTTAAAGAAGAAGAAATGTCAAAATTCAAAATCTGTTTCTGTTCAATTTCAATTCCAATCCAGTTGTTTGGTGTTTGGTTATGGTTAGTACTTAGTAGTGTGTTTGGTTATTTTTTATAATGGAATATTATTTTAAAAATATAACAAAGTGCGTAAAAACATTTCAATTTCAATTCAATTTGAATCCCTTTACATGTTACATGTTATGCTATATGTTACATGTTACATGTTATGTTACATGTTACATTTTAGTTTTTGAAGAATTGTATTTTTCGTTTCTTTTAAAATATGTATTTTATTTGTATTGTTATATGATTTTTTTGTTAATTTTTGTTAGAAAAAAATGATTTAATTTTATTTTCAAACAATATCAGCTTATTGCTGTACATTTTTTAGTTCTAAACTAAACCGTTTCCTTAGTAAATTTGCTTATTGAATCTAATCTACCACTTAAATATCCTCATCTACCACATTTTTCAAGACCAATCTACCACCTTTAGTAGAAAAAAAGTGTGAACACTGCTAGAGACACATACAATTGGTAACCAACTCGCGAGTTGGTTAACTGAGATAACCACTATAAATCGAGTGGTTAGTAGTACATTTACTTTATGCTAGAGACACATACAATTGGTAACCAACTCGCGAGTTGGTTAACTGAGATAACCACTATAAATCGAGTGGTTAGTAGTACATTTACTTTAGTTAGTAACCACTGAAAATTACAGTGGTTAACGAGTTAACTAACGTCAAACCATCGAACAGTATGGCGAACACGGATCGAACCATCGAACTTCGTGTCAAACATATCATTGTTTATATTGAAATTCTGGTTATTGTATAATATACACAGTTAGTGACTAAATTAAAAGGACACATATAAAAAACATAGCTTTTAGTAACAACATCACTTTTCTTTAAATTATTTGAATTACATAAAATTAATTTAGTAGAAAGCTAATAATGCGTAAATATTAAAAAAGAACGAAAAAAAAAATTAAATTGTATAAAATATATTAAAAATATTTATTTTATTTTTGTTTTAATATTAATTTTAACAGAATGTCGAGTAGAAAAGAAATTGGTATACAATTGCGTGAATTAGTAGTAAATTATCGGATAAGAGGTGAAAGTTTTCGTTCTATAGCTAAAAAATTTGAAATATCAAAAACTACAGGCTATTGAAAAAATTTGTGTTACATTATTATACAATAAAATATATTTTTTTTTATTCTTATTTAATAGTCACACATTAATTGCTTTTTGCTAAATTAATTTTATTTACATAATTCAAATAATTTTAAAAAAAGTAATTATGTTAATAAAAACTATGTTTTTTATACGTATCCTTTTAATTTGGTCACTAACTGTACAAATAATACGATTGACAACACATAAACAAAATTTCAACTTGAAATGTCAAAGATAACCAAAGTAAAAAGATAACTAAACTAAAAAGCAGTGTGTCATGCAATTGGTTTCGAATTAGTTACAAACTAAACGGTTTAGTTAACCAATTGTATGTGTCTCTAGCATTATATAGTTATATGAGCGACAAGCATGCGATGCGACGAGTTCGAGTTCGAGTTCGAGTAACTATATCTTACCTTACTACACTCACTACATACTATACGTGCGGATTTATAAAAATACTAAAAAAAAAAAAAAAAAAAAATAAAATAAAATAAAATACAATATTAAACAATTTATTTATGTATTACATAATATAATTTTTTGAGTGGTATTATATCAATCGATTTAAATATGTATATACGAGTATGTACATAATTCATATATACCTATACCATATATGTATGTACATACATAAAAATACATAAAAATACATACATAAATATAAAAAATTATATTTGTATATTATACATATATGTATAATTATAATAAATTTATTTATATATCTGTATATAATATATGTATGTAATACAATAGTACTCATATTTATTACTTACATTATATTATATGGTATTGATGGTATATAAATTAAGAATTATGAACTTTTTAAACAAAAAAAAAAAAAAAACAAAAAAAAAAATGAATAGCAAAAATATAAATATAAAAATAATAATAATAATAATAATACATTGTATTTACACAACTAATATTATAATATTATTATCGCGGGTATGTACATACATATGTATGTATGTATGTATATTTTAGTTAAAATGTACATACATACATACATATTTAGTATACCTATACCTATTATAGTATAGTAAAAAAAAAATATACATTATTTTTTATGAGGATATTATAATGATATTGTAATAAATATGTATAATAAAATATAAAAACATATGTATACATAATTAATTATAATTTCATATTATGTACATACAAATATATACATATATACTACATACATATATACATATTTTTAATTTTATGTTCAAGAATAATATACAATTAAATCTTTATCCCTACTTCAATAATAATAATAATTCAAATAATCTGTATTATGTATATCATCATATGTGCGTAAATGCATGCAATATACATATATGTACGCATAAATATATATATGTGTATATGAATACATATTTATATGATTGTTTTTGTATAAAATATTATTTACAAAAATATTTTTATTCAAAATGACAAAAACAAAAAAAAAAAATATATATATGTATATATAAATATACATATGTATATACCTACATATTGCTATGTATGTATATATTTTTCATTTCGAAATTTTGTGTTTTGTATAAAATTGAATTTGAATGCATATACCTATTTAAAATTAAGAAAAATAAATAAAAAAAAAATTATTTAATAATATCTACATAATATAATCAATATATGTACACATATATATTGATATATGTATACACATACAAATACTCATATACAGAATAAAAAATTTATGATTGTAAATAGTATATAAACAAGGAAAAATATATTGATAGTAAATCGATTTTCAAGGTTTTTATATGATACTTAATGCAGAAAATTTTACAAAGGTTATATATAGGTGTATAATACTAATTTCATTAAAATGTTTATGATCATAATGATAATAATGATGATGATGATGATGATGATGATGATGATCTTTAAAATAAGTATCGATTAAATACTGTTATTTATTCATTGTGCTATTTAAGTACGTGCATTTATATTGTCTCAATATCTAAATTATCCATATATATTTTCGTACTATTAGTATATTTATTTCTTATTTTATTTTATTTTATTTTATTTTATGTTTTTGCTTGGAATTAAGTATAATTTTATCACACACCACAATCAAAAAAATGTTTAAAAAATATACATAATATACGATTATATGTATATGTATTTACATAAAAATGTGCATATTTTGTATTGCCAGCCCCATTTAAATGAGAAATGAAGATGAGAAAAAAAAATGTACAATATTTACATAATATACGACAACGAGTTATTCATAAAAATAAAACAAAACAAATTTTATTGTTTTTTTTTTTTCTTATATTTTTTCTATTCAATATTCAATATAATATTATTCTATGTTTTTTTTTTTCATTTACATTTAAATACAAATTTAAAAAAAAAAAAAAAAAATTTTTTTTTTTTATTTATTTCCTATAATTTGAGACACAGAAAATGGCAAAATGTTTTCGTAATATTATTATAATAGTATAGTAGATATATTTTTTAATTTATGTATATAGTTTTTTATTTTGTATTTTGTTTCACATCGTATAGAATTAAGAAATAATTAAAAATTATTGTTAAAAAAAAAAAATAAAAAAATAAAAAAATAAAAGTAGGCAGTATCTCAAAGGAAATCACAGTCTTTGTAAACTCTTAAGAAAAAAATTAATGTTTTTACAAAATTATGTTTTTTTTTTTTTTCTATACGCATACAAAACAACGATAAAAGTGTAATAAGTATTTTTAAAGTATACATATATAGCACAAAATATTAATATACGTACGAGTGTGTAAATATTACTTTTTGTCCTTTTTCTGTTTTCAAATAATTAATATCTGAAAATTTTCAGTTAAAAAGCTAATATACTCGTACATATATGTATATAGAATTTATATAATAATAATAAGAAAATTTACAAAACAAAAATTTAATAAAAAAAAATTAATAAAAAATTAAAAAAAAAAAAAAAATTAGAAGAGAAATATTTTGCTATTGCGATTTAGCATTTTGTTTTTTAAACTGTTGCATTTTAGTTGATTTATATTATTTTTTATGTTTTGCTAATATTTTCTATATAAATATTTTTCTATAGAAGAAGGATATACATACTCATATAGAGTTTTATTTATTTATTTTTTTTTTTTTGTTTTCTTTTTTCAATCAACAAAATATTGCCCATTTTGATTGGCACGTGCTCTTTCTTCTAATTTTCTAGCAAATTCTGGATCAGTTTTAGCTCTTTCAGCTGCACGTTCCTGCTGTAATTTGATACCAGCATAAATTTGATCTAATCCTTTTTGAATTTCTTCTGGTACTGGTGGCGTTGTCGGTATATGATCACCAGTTGCACGAAAACCATTCTCATCAGCTGTATATGCAACATTAACAATTTGACCATCTGGTGCCTCATATGAATATTGTCCATGTTGTACTAAAACACCATTTGGATTATCATCAGAGAAATCTTTTAAAAATCCTGATTCTTCGTGTATTATATTATTTCCAGTTTCATATTGTGTTTTGTAGCTACCATCTTCACTTTGCTCTTTATTATATTTAATAATTGGTATCCATGTTGTTGTTTCTTTATTACCAGATTTTTGTCTATAATCTCTATCATATTGTTGATCTCGATCATCTTGTTGAGCATTGCAGATAACTAATAAACTGGCACATATAACAATCTTCAAAAAACAAAATAAAAAAAAAAAAAAAAAAAAACATAAATAAATAAATAAAATTAATAAATATGAAACAACAACAATAACAACAAAACAAAACAACAATTAAAACAAACGATAATTAATTTTTATGCGTATATGTGCTATGTATACAATAAATAATATATACGAGTACGTATGTATATATGTTTGTTTGTTATACTGTGTATACATTATAAAATAAAAACCAATAGAAAGTTTTAAATCATTCCACTTACAATCACTTTCATTTTTATTCCTTTTTGTGATTTTTATAAAAGAAAAAAAAAAATTACAAGTTACTATAAAGCGTTTGTTTTTTTAAAAAAAAAATCACAACTCTCTCCTTTATTTAATTTTTTTTATTTTATTTTATTTGAAAAAAACGAAAAAAAAAAAAAAACTTTTCAATTTAAAACGAAATATTTACAATAATACAAAGGTAATATAGATATAGTGTATTTTACTTATTTTCACTTTTATTTTGGTACGTAAACCTTTATTTTCTGGATTTTTATATATTTATTAGATTTTTAGTGAAAGCAGGTTTTTTAGAGACTGAACAAGATGAGCCCCATTTTAACTATTTATAGAGTACTGCACCCGCAATTACATTACCCATTATAATAATATTTAATATGTATATGTATGTATAAATATACCATGATTATATCGATGGTATAACAACATTATTGAATCCACCACTCTTCATTTATCATCGATATTATATCTATATATACTACTATATCTATATACAAACAATTTTATGTACCATTTATAATAATGTATAAGAAGAGTATTATAATTCATTCATTCATTCATTCATTCATCCATCCATCTATCCGCACTTCTTATTATATCCAGATGAACCATATGTGTTTATCACACATATATCATATCATAACCATATACAGTATAATCATGCACATTATATACTACTTACGTATATACTTTTTAATATATATATAGATATGCATACATTTATGTATATACGTAACATATGTATGTATAATCGTATCTTATTTTACCTTGTCTTTTATTATGTTATGTGGTTATGAGCATATACAAACGTAATATATATATATATATATATATATATATATATATATATATATATATATATATATATATATATACATATATGTATGTATTACATATTTTTGTATGTATATTTTTTAAACTGTTTTACAGATGCTGTTATATGATATTAAAAACTTTTAAATGATTTGAATAATCGTCAGAGATCAGATCATCATTTTTAGCATCTCCGCATAACCATATAGTCTTATTTATATTCATCATATATATATATAATATATATGTACATACATTATATAAAAGTTTATATGTATGTTTATATAGTTTTATTATACTGTATACATACATTCATATTCATATGACAAACAAAACAACTATGAGTATAACATGAACTTATTCATACATTATAATAGTATACTACCATACTACCTACATTTATAATTTACATACATATGTACGTACATATATTTATGCGAGAATGGAATTGCAAGTATGAATATTATTTTTGATTTTTAAATTTTATTTTTATTCGTTTTTTTTTTCTTTTTCGGGTTCGGTTTATAAGTTTTATTATGTACGTATATATATCTATATGTACTACACATCACATTACTATGTACATACATACATATTTAATAAATTGTAAAGAATTTAAAATAAAAATAAAATAAAAAAAAATAAAAAAAAATTAATAATGATGCTAAAATTGCATATGTATATGTACTTTATACACACATAGTGTATATTGTATACATATGTATGTGTGATATACTACGTGGGTTGATAAGTTTCCTGTATTCATAGTAAAGCACGTAAATTTTCACAATTTTTTTATTTAATTTTCTACATAATCTCCTTTTAGCTCTACACACTTATTCCAACGTTTCTCCAACAATTCTATCCCTTCCCTATATCGCACTTTGTCTAACCCTTCAAAAAATGCGTTTGTTTTGGTTATGACGTCACTATCCGATGAAAATCTCTTTCCCCGTAACCATTTTTTCAACTCTGGAAACAAAAAGTAATCACTGGGAGCCAAATCTGGAGAATAAGGAGGATGTGGAAGCAGTTCGTATTTTAATTCATGAAATTTGGCTATCGCAATTGTTGACGTGTGAGCTGGGGCATTGTGCTGAAGAAAGAGGATTTTTTTCCTCGACAAATGTGGTCGTTTTTTTTTAAATTTCTTCATTTAATTTGTCTAACAATGTGCAGTAATACTCACCAGTGATCACTTTTCCTTTTTCCAAATAATCAATGAATATTTATCCCATGTGTATCCCAAAATGTAGTGGCCATGACTTTCCCAGCCGTCTGTTGCGTTTTGGGTCGCTTTGGTCGGCTTTCACCTGGTTCCATCCATTCTGCAAATTGTTTATTTGATTCAGGTGTATAATGATGAATCCATGTTTCGTCAACAGTTATTATTCGACGAAAAAAATCCGCCTTATTGCCTGTCAACATTTCCAAACATTGCTGTGAAGTGGTCACACGTCTGCGTTTTTGGTCGATTGTTAGAAAACGCGGCACCCATTTTGCTACAAGTTTCTTCATATGCAAATGTTCATGCAAGATATTAATAACACGTTATTTTGAAATGTTGACGATGTTCACAATCTCATTCACTTTCACTTTTCTATCACTCAACACAATATCATGGATTTTTTCGATATTTTCTGGTATTGTTACCTCTTTTGGCCTTCCACCGCGTTCATCATCATAAACACTTGTACGTCCACGTTTAAATTCACTGACCCAAAAACGAACAGTCTCATATGATGGTGCAGACTCACCCAAAGTTTCGTCCATGTCTTTTTTAATATCGGTTGCTGATAAGCCTTTCAAATGGAGATAATGTATCACACTACGAACTTGAACTTTATCCATTTTATAAAAAATGTTAAACACACGTAATTCAATTGCTTGTAAAATATAAATTAATTGACAGATAGGTTTGAAAATAAAAATGGCGTTTCATAAAAGATCATAATTTCTAAAAAAAATACTCCTAACTCATCGAAGTGTCATCTACATGTTAATACAGGAAACTTATCAACCCACGTAGTACATATATACTACATATTTATAACATTATATACTTGTAAATTATGTATATGTACAACTGAAAAACTCAAAAATGTACCATCAGTAAACGAAAATAAAATTTTTTGGAGGTTTCTTTCTAGATTTTTTTTTTTATATTTTTTTATATATTTTTTATATGTATATCATATATAAATTATATTGATTTTTTAAATATATGTACATATATAAATTTACATACATTTAGGTATATATATCTATATTTATAGTGAAAATATGCTGATATTTAACACAAAATAATAATAATAAATAATTTAACTTAAATCCCACTCGATATAATAATCAAATTAAAACCTATTTTACATATATACCGCGCGCGCGCACACAGTTGTAAATCTAATAATGCACCCAAAAATAATTTCTTCATATATGATACATTATTTTATATAATACCACCGTAATACATCTAATAAAAATATGTACATATGTATGGATGTATGTACAAAAATATTCAATTTAAGTATTTACATTGCCTTATAAAATACATAAAACTGATATCCATAATATTTTTGTTTTAAAATGTTTTTAAATTTTTTTATTTTTTCTAAATAAAATTTAATTTTAATTCTTTTGTAATCTACATATATGTACATATAGTATATAATATATATGTACAAGTATGTATACCGTATACGTATAATATTGTATTCAGACAGAGAATAAAAAAAATATTTACGTAGAAAAAATAAAATTAAAAAAAAAAATAAGGTACGAGTATGTAAACGTATACCTATACATATCATCACTCACGTACTATGTGTGTATGTGTATGTACATATATACAAATAAATGATGTATTACATATATGATGTATAATATGTCAAACATAAAATTTATCTTATAAAATATACTTAAGTACTTAACTACATATATGTATGCATGTGCATATAATCATGTAAACATTTAAACAAATTTTCAAATGAAATAATAATTTTAAAATTATTGTCTATATTATGTAACTACATACATATATACATAACAAAAACAGAAGTTAAGTATATACATAACTGATAACAAGGATCTTCTTTAAATTTTAGTATACATACAACAGACTTTTATATACATACATATGTTTACAAAATGAATTATGTGTATCAGATAGATCAGTTATTTATTTAAATTTTTTCTATTATTTATACATATATATATACATATGTATATGTGATGAGTATGTATACATTATTATATTAGTATTCATAATAATATATAAAAATTTTTAAATAAATAAATTTCAAATTAAATATTTATTATTGAAAGTTGTGCATTTTAAATTATTATATTTTATGTTTGCATATAACCAACTATATTTTAAATTTTTTAATATATTTTTTTATTAATTTGAATCGGAATTGTGACCTCTGATTTACTAGTAGTCTATATAGCTATAAACATTTATATGTATGTATTTGTATTTATTATATATATTTTAGATAAAACATTTATATATATGTAATACATATTATACACAATAAAAGAAAAAAAATTTTTTTTATTAATACAAGCAACATTATAGATAGATATTCATATTTATGAAACTATGATCGATTAAAAAATATATTACACATACATATATGTATATGTACATAAATACAGTTACATATATACACACGTATACACATATGCTAGTATATGTATATGCAATATGTGATAATTAATAAAGTTTAGCAATTTATTTGTTTATATATTTTTTATTTATTTTTATTTATTTTTTTTTATTATGTATATGTATACATAAATGTGTAATTAGTTATATGAACTTATCGTATATGTATTATTATAACAGAACAGTATTATAAATGTTAATATGCATTTTGGAGAAAATTTTATCTAATCTATAAATATATACGAGTACATATGTATTGTAGTTTATAATTTACTACTTTATTAAATGACAGTGAAATGAATTTCGCTTTTATTTACCATGCTTATTTTTTTTTTATTCATTTTTATTTTTTTCTGTTCGAATTTCTTTTCAATTTCTATTTTAATATTAATAAAATAACATATCATATATAAATATATAGATAATTATTTATGTATATATGTATACATTATGCTATTATGTATTATACATATACTCGTATTATACGTAATAATAATACATAAATTATTATTCGTACTTTGTATAATATACATATATGTACATACATACATATGTGTGTATGTACATGATATGAAAATCAAGAAAAATAAATTTTTACTTTTAATTTATGCATCATCATCAACATCATCGATCTTCGATTTTATTTACAAACCTATAATGTGTATATATGTACATATGCACAATATTTATGTAATCGTGTTTTGTATACATAATGTATTGTACGTATACATACATCTAAATATGTATATAATATATTACATATTAATATTTTTAATATTTTATGAACATTTTATATGTATACATCATTATACAGGGTTTTCCAATAGGAACGTCAGAACTTTAAACAGCCACAACGATAACACTGATTGAAATGTCAAACTCAAGCTTTGATTGATGTGCTCATGCTCAGTACTGTGTGAAAAGTGATTATGAAAAGGTATACGATTCAAGAACGCGTAGAAATTATTCGAATTTATTACCAAAATGGCTGTTCGGTTCGCCGAAGAAAATCATCTTTTCAGATGAAGCGCATTTCTGGCTCAGTGGGTTTGTGAATAAGCAAAACTGTAGGATTTAGGCTGAGGAAAATCCATAAGCGATTCACGAATTGCCTCTTTGGGTGCGGTCTTTGAGCTCAAAGCGTGATCGGGCCTTATTGTTTTGAAGATGAAAGTGGAAATCACGTAACTGTGAATGGCGAGCTCCACAGGAATATGATAACAGAATATTTTTGGCCTAAACTGAAAAATGTTGACATAAACAATGTTTACTTTCAACAAGATGGTGCGACTTGTCACACATCTTGTCAGACAATCGACTTGTTGCATAAAAAATTTCCTGGACGAGTTATTTCTAGAAATGCTGATGTAAAATGGCCGCCAAGATAGTGCGATCTAAGGTCCTTGGACTTTTTCCTATGAGGCTATTTGAAATCTAAATCTTTGGTCTACGAGAATAAGCCAAGAACGATTCGCGATCTTAGACAGAACATCCAACGCACCATTGAAAATTTACCACGCGATATGTGTGAGAAAGTAATGGAAAATTTGGTCTCAGGACTGCATTCAGCCAGACGAAGCCGAGAAGGACATTTAAACGATATTATTTTCAGAACGTAATGTAATCGATTATTCTTTAAAATAATAAATAAATCACGTAAATATCACTTACAGTTATCATTGTGTTTCATTTTAAAGTTCTGACATTACTATTGTTAAACCCTTTATTTTGTAATTTATATACATGTATATGTATATACATAATATAATATGTATCTATGTTTATATGTAGTACATATTTATACATTTATTATCATATTATAACGATACGATTTACCTTGAAAGATAAACAATAGAATTTTATTATTATTATCATTATTATTACCATAGAAAGGTTGAAAAAAGAACAATCACAACCAAAAAGTTTTACAATCAATTAAAAAGCCTTTATTTTATAACTTACTAAGTTTTAATGTAATATGTATTATAAAAAAAAAAATAATTTTATAACACGCATACTGCATCGTAGGATGGCATTTTTATAGATTTTTATGTATCATATATGTATACATGCATTCATAACAGAAAATTATTGATTTGTTTCTGTAGAATTTTCTAATTTCCAGGTCGTTTTTGGGCTAAATATTTTTTATGTATGTATATGCATATATTATGTACTGTAATGTAAGGACTGTCCCAGAAAAAATTGAAATTTTTATTTTTTGATATAATTATAAAACCAGTTATTGTATTGTTACAAAAATTTCAATATTTATTTTCTCATAAATTTACAATTAAAATGCATAATGAAAAAATTTGACTTTTCAGTTGAGGCCCCTTAGAAGATTTCGTACAATTATATCCATCACAGTGTCATATGTTTTTCTCCACCGATTTTTGAAGTCTACCACATTTTTGACATTTTTATTTGGTCTTCTTCAATCCCTTTTTGATCAAAGACCAGTATTTTTTCAATTGGCTTAATTCTGGACAGTTTGAAGGATACATCATCCATAATTCTGTGGTCATAAGGAAAAACCGCTTAAGTCGAAAAATGTGATTTTACAGGAGAACGTTTTAAAGATTTGAAGTTGATTATGAAAAATTTGGTTAAACCATTTTACAAGGTGTTGAGTTACTTTAATAAAATTGTAATTTACTTACTTTAATTAAATAATAAACTTATATATACTTAGGATCTTATTGTGAACATACAAGCAGAATATTTTATTTCTTATGTTAAAATAAGCCGATATTCCAAAATCAATCTCACCATCAAAATACATAAGCTATTATGGTTTCTGCATGTATCTTTGTCAATAAGTGTCGTACATTTACGAAATTTTGTGTGGTAACAGAACAAAGAACATAAAATATGAAAATGATATAATAACTCACTTTTGTCATAACTCGACTTAAGCGGTTTTTCCTTGTGACCACAGAATTATAAAGTCAAATTTTGTTAAAAAACGGTCATACAATTTGAGAGGTCTTATTTTTGCAAATCTTTTCCTTTTCCTCAGATATATCTGGTATTTTTTTAACTTTATATGTTCTTAAGTTGCAAATTTTTTTTATTCTCTGCACCGTAGATTTCGAAGTTCCAACTACCTGCGCCATATCTCTCACAGAGGTATCGGGCCAATCTGAATAATGCATCTGTACTTCTTTCCCCAAATTTAAATTAGAATTTCGCGAAAGCCTACCTGATCCTTGTTGTCTTTCGATAGAGATACCTTTCTTAAATTTTGAAATGGTTCTCTTCACTGTTAAAACAGATGTTTCTAAATTTTTCGCTATTTTTCAATATTTTATTGTTTTATTTTCTATGAATTTGTTCAAAATAACCCGATACATCTCTACTTCATTTGGTGACATTGTAACTTTTTGAATTTCAAAACAGGAATGAGAATTTTCAAAAATCTTGAACTTTGCTTTTTATAGCAAATATTTGTCGAAAAAAGAATATCATATGTTATATTACTTTAATAATTAAAAATAAAAACGTCAATTTTTTCTGGGACAGTCCTTATGTACTTATATGTACTATGTACTATATAACATATAAAAGGGTAAAAGTATTAATAAGAAAATATTGGATTTTGTTAAACTTTTTTTAATCATAGATTTTATTTTTATTATATTACGTGATAGATGTAGTTTTACCATACCTATCATAATATATGTATACATTATATGTGTATATAATATATGTTTTTATATGTTTCATAAAAATTTTGATTATGAAATTTTTTTTTCTACTATTTATGTAAATCTAAAAATAACAGAGATCTCTATAATATGATGCATAAAATTTTTTTTGGCGAAAATCAAATGAATTTTTTACTTTTAATATTGTTTCTTGGAAAATGTGTAGAAAAAAAAAAAACAAAAAAGTTGCCTGTACTCGTATTACTACAAATGATAACTCCGCGCAAAATTATACAATATTGTAGGAACAAGAAAAAAAAAATTTTTTTTTTATTAGGTAGGTATATCTAGAAAATGAATATTGACATTAATAATGTATTGTTATGTAGGTCGTATACAATAAAAAATGTTTATTTTTTTTTTTAAATAGATTTGGTCATTCACGAGTATATTCATTCACAGCGCATTTTCGGCACTGATGTCATTAGACTCGAACAAATTGGGCATGAAAGTCGATTGGAACTCCTTCGTTATCTAAGAGTAACGAAGAAGTTTGACTAGACGGCGGCTTCGAGTACAATGGACAGCGTTATGTCTGAGTGCTCTGGTTTCATACCTCACCCCTAACAAACAACAACAACAATTTTTATACTTATAGTTTGGTAAACGCTAAATGATATAATAGCTGTGTTCCTTTTACGTGAGCGAAGTACTTTTGAGCAATTAATTTAGCAATGACTCAAACTATTCAAAGAAACATAAATAAATTTGACAAGTGAAGCAAAAGATAAGCTTAAAATTATTTTACTTTAAATTTGAAAATTTTATATAAAAAACTCCATATGATATTTGTTAATACCAAGAAATCTAACCTAAACAGTCAATTTCCATTTGTTGGATAATATGAAACTAAAAAGACATCTGGTAGAAACAAATAACGTAACTACTTACAAAGTATGCAAAGTATGAGTGAACTACTTTTGAAAAATTGTTTGAGCAGTTCACACATAAAAATTTAGTGAAGTATTAAACCAAACTGATTTTTAAGTACTTTGCTCATGTGAAAGGAACACAGCTAATATGTACACATTTTTGATATTTAATCATCTTTAAAAAATTATTTATATACTACATGCACATATTAAAAATATATTTTAAGTAATTTTGTATTTATTATGTACCTATACATTGTACATTTCTGTAGTGAAACACACTGTATATGTATATATAATATATGTATATTATAATTTGTAATTGTAAATTTATCCATCTAATATATGTATATACCATATAGAATAGATATGACTATATGGCAGGACTCTATATAATATTGATACAGATACATACTCTTACATGTCTTTATTATTATGTACATACATTATTACATACACTTATGCACTATTATACACTATATATACATACATAAAAAAATTATAAAATTAAAAAAATATTTATTACTGTATAATTACTATAAATTTTACAAATAAATTTTTGCACGTTTTTTTCAATTAAAAAAAAAAAAATCAAATACATCGCATTGCACAAACATTATACATACATACATATATGTAAGTACATTATATGTACATACATCAATATACCACATTATTGCTAAATATGCACATATGTACGTATACTCATACAAATATACATACATATATAAAATATTAAATAAATCAAATAAAATAATAATAAAAATTAAAATATACTATAGTAATTATCGTATTTAAAATTTAATTAAATATTTTATTTAAATGATCTTATATAGTCAGACCGAGTAAATGTAAACAGGGGCAAATGAAAACGCGCTCGATATTTTTGTTAACGAGCAACATAAATCAACTTTACTTTGTTTGAAAAGTATCGTTGATTTGTCTACTGTTTGATACCGAAACTGTTTTAGATATTATATGAATTCATTATTTGTAAAAATATTGTACAGTATGAAAGGTTTTATTTTATATTTTGTAGCAAGAAATCTGTATTGTTTTACTTGTGGTTTTATACTTTTATCAAAAGTAAGTGTTATTATATTTTCCGAAAAAAGCTGAATAAAAACTATTAAATTTATCGTTTTTGCATCTAATATCATATTATAAATAACACTCTTGTTTAACATAATTTCATGTTTATATTTACCTCGATCAATTTCGTCAACATTGGTAAATGGAAACAGAGTTTCAAATCTATTTTAAAAATCTTTCATTAGGTATAAAATGCCGCGAAAATATATTAAAAAAAGGCCTAAGCGTAATTACAGACTAGAAAACATAAATAAAGCAGTTGTTGATATGAGAAATAAAAATTGCACATATCGACAGCTTCAGAAATATATGGAGTGCAAGTTGCTGTAATTTGTAGTCATTACTATTTACAAAATAATCTGTTTTCATTTAGTACGTCAAACTCAGCCATTTTCAAAAAAAGTTCACAGGTTAAAAGTAAATATACAAAATTTGTTACAAATAATGCAAAAGTTGAATATTCAATTTTAAATAATCGTATAATATGTCCCTGAGATGTCCATTTTACAAAAAAAAAAAAAAAAAAAAAAAAAAAAAAAAAAAAAAAACATATATAAACAACAAAACGTATAATATGAAAATCAATAACAAAAATCAAATATACACTAAATTTTTAGTGACGTTTACATTTACCCGGTCTGACCCTATAAGCGCATATACATATGTACATATGTACAATATTAAGATATGTACATATACTAGCATTAGTACATATATATTCGAATATAGCTATAATATGTACACATACTTACATAGGAGTATTTTAACTCGCAATGAAAGTGAAATTAAACTTTACAACATTATCGAAATTTGTTATAATAATAATTATTATATGTATGAAATTAAAAAGATATAATCACAATATAATTTCATGTGTTAAAATTTAATTATGTACGTACATTCATATGCATTCATCAAATTCAATTTTTTGCATGTTACACGCGCATTTAATTTATTAATGTGTATCATCACATCCATTTACATATGTACGATGAGTATGTTTATTGAACTTTATATACATACATACGTAATGCATTTATTTTCAAAATATTGAAGGTGAATTTTTGTATACATATTATACTACATGAAAAATAAAGAAATTTTTATAATTTTTATTGTTGCTGAATATGAAAAAAAAAAAGTATGTATATATACAATAATAAAGGTGTATACTGAAAAATATAAAATACTTATGTAGGTATACATATTCAAAAAGCGAGACCAGAAAGTAATGTCTTTTATTTCTGTAAAAACTTAATTTGTCGTTAGCTCAATATTTTAAAATCGTATACCAAGTACCAAGGACATTTTAAATTTATTGTGATTTGCTTACTTGTTTTACACATATTTAAATTTTTTTTTTTTTTTCAAGCTTGAAATAAAATTATCAGGAAAACACAACATCTAGCATCATCATTTTGATTTTGAATTGTATTTAATTTGTATCAAAAATGTAATTTCTATGAATTATTTTGATTAAAAATCAATAGATTTTTTATAGTTCTGGCATTGAAAATATATAGTATATATAACACGTTGCAGATGATATATACATATATAAATAAGGTTATTATTATTGATAAAGGGAGGATGATTAAAAATAAAAGCTTCTTAAAAATGTATTCGTTTAAAATTAATGTACAAAAATCAACGAAATTACTGTCCGGATGATTGCCCTCTAATAATTAATATGAAATAGGAAGTTGTTATACAATAATTGCACATATTCCATACAATAGTATACATATATAATGTATGTATGTATGTAGATACATAATTTCTATTATAACATACTTATTTGTTTGGCCCTGTTTAAAAAACGTCAAAATATGCTTTGCATCAATGCATGACATTCAAAAACATGCAGTCGAAGCAGTGCAGTTGTTCAAAAACGTAGCAGATCAAAATTTATACGCATAATGCAGTGCATATGTGCAGCGTTTAAAGTGTTGATGCATTGTTTGTTAAATGTCAAAATAGTGCATAGTATTACACAAATAATGGTGAATTGTAATAATTAAGATGTTTTACACAAATATTTATAACTAGAGTTTTCATTTTTAAATAATTATAAAATACAAACACTAAACGCAACAAACAGGGAAACGTTCAAAAACTATATGTATGTATATGAATCGCTGCTTTTTATAAAATCTACATCTGCTTTATGACAGCAGCAACTAAAGTGCTGCCACTGCATTTATGCTTTTCTGCAATCAATATTTGATGTTTTTGAACAGGGCCTTTTATTAAATGTATATTACAGCACAATACCATAAGTACATACATATATATATTATGTATATACTATACATAGATCGATCGATATTATGATGGAATATATGATGTTTTTCCTATTTTGTTAATTTTATGTTAAATTAAAAAATAAAAAATATTTTTTTTTTCTTTTTTAGATTTCATAGAAAACACATATTACAAACCAAAAATTAAAAGTGAAATGATTCTAAGAAATAAAATTTAAATTGAATACAATATAAAAAATATATGTATGTATTACACGTATATACATATTTTGTAATATGTTAAGTAAATACATAATGTATACTCGCATATAAATGCTGGTACATATAAATAAATATTATAGTTTGAATATAATTAGATTAGGTATCTACATTATATATCAAGTTTGTAGGTAGATATTTTATTGTTATTCACTGTATTATATTATAGTCATGGTAATTGGTAATATACATAAAGTTAAATTTTAAATGCATACATATTTATGTATACATAATTAGATTAGCTATACATAAATGTAAATTAAGGAAGGAAAGTTATTATGAACGTGTATATTGTACATATGTATTATTCACGTTTAACGGTTGTTTTAATCTTCTCTATATATAGTAAACAAACTGCATACAAAAATGTTATTATAACATATACATATACATTGAATATATATGTGGGTATACGTACACGTACAAATGTAAGTATCGTATCTTTATACGAAATATGCATTAAAATACTTATATACTTACATATATTATGAAATAAAAAAATTACTAAATTTTTTATTAAATAATTATATGCAAAAAGTATACAATACAATACAATGCACATTATATATATGTACAAGTTATATCTGTATATATAGAAATACACATACATTATATACATAAACGTTAATAATGTTAATGTTAACAAAATATATGCGTATACATACATAGTATTGTATTTATCTGCAATACATACATTTGTTTACGCATCATTGTCACTTGCATATGTGTCTATTAGAAGCAAAATAGTATGTTTTCCATGTTAACACGTTTTGAGAAAAACACGAAAAACGTTTTATTTGTTTATTATAGAATAGCATCTGTAAATATGAAAATTTGGTTTTTTTAATTATATAGTTGTAGCATTGTGAAAGTAGAATACTGTTGAAAATTTAATTAAAAAATGCATATATCAAGAGAAAAGTTAGTTTGAAATTTGGAAAAGAGTACCTTTTGAAAACAACTTCTGAAAAAAGGTATACCTTTTAGAAACTAATTTTTTAGAAAAGAGGCCGTATTTAAATAAAATTGTGATTTTTTTATCTATATATTATTTTTTTTTTTCTTTATGGATCAATATGACATTCAAATTTATTTAAAAAAAATTGATTAGAAAACGGATTTAATTATGTTATGTACCGCATTATCCCAATTATAATTAACTGGAAGTTTAAAAGTGTGTAGAACTTTCACTTTTTCCAGCCTTTTATTATTATTATTATTATTATTATTTTAAAACCATTCGAGCATTCTAACTAATTTTGAGCGAAAAAAAACCGAAAAAGGAAAACATACCATTTTGAAAATAGCGTTTTGTATCAATAGATCAATTGCATTGGAGTAAAAACTTTTTGATAAATAATACATAGTAGTATTCACTGGAATAGACACCTTTTTAAAACTAAACTTTTTTGGAAAAGATTATACCATAGACTAATATAGATTGGAAATGCTTATGGCAGAAATCGTGTTCATAACTATTAAGTAAACATCAAAATAGCTTTTGAGAGATTTTGAAAAAGCTATAAAATCAGAATAAGGAAAATAAATGAGAGAACTTTTGTAATCTTTTGAAATCTTGTATATCTTGAAGAAAAAACAAATTTAAAAATCAAAAATCTATGTAGCTATATTCTTATCGGAAATGATAAAAAATATCAAATAACAGGCAAATGTACAAAATCGTATATTTTAAAGGAAATTTAAATTTTCAACAAATTTATGTTATGACTGGCAATGAATATAATAATATATATTATCACATACAAATATCCTTATCTGTGATATTATATATACAATTAAAACTGGTTTTGAAAGTATCTAACACATATGTGCATGCATACTATCAAAGAATATATATCTACTAGTTACGTTAGTTATATATTCTTTGATACTATGCAATCTGTATTGTTGGCTACATGAATATAAATATTCTATATTCATGATTCAAGTAAGACCATGTATGACGGTATAACATAAGTATAACATAACCGTATAACACAGTACTACTGCCAGCTATTGCAATGAACATGTATTGTGTATTGTTTTTTAAATAAATATGCATGTATTTTCATTGCCAGCTATTGAAATCACAGTATATCTATATTCATACAGTAATGACACTGAGCACGCGTTAGCAAAAATTTCTCATGACCTTTGTCCCGTTATTCATTCGGCCTTAACGGTTTTGCTAAAAGTCGATAGCAATTAAGAGCCTTTGTATACGAAAAAGAGACAAAAAAAATGGAACACTGCAACACCAACTGTTTTAAAAAATATAACATTATTACAGTGTATACCTACTCATTAAAAAAAGTACAAATTTTGTTATTTAAAATTTTTTATCTAAAATAAACAAAATTAATTGTAAATGCATTACACTTAAAATTTTGTGTTTGATATCAAATGTTTTTACATTTTTGTTAAATTTCTTAATTATAAATTAAATTCTTACTCTAATATATAGCTTAACAAAATAAACTTATTCTTGTCTTCAAAATTCTCAGAAATTATATGAATCACCTTATATCTTGATATAATGACGCGTCAGGTAGTCAAAAAAAAAGTTCCAGATCGCCTTTAAAAATGCATTGTGAAAAAATCGTATACATGTACAATATGATTGTATTGCTCACATGTATATATTGTTTTGTATCTTTTCTTCATTACGGCGGTTTATAAGGAAATATGGATTTGACATAAGTACATTAATTCTGTACTGTTTTTGTAAATTGAATTTTGATTTTTTTTATTATTTTAAAATAAGTAATTATGTGTGTTAGTAAATTTAAAAAAAAAAAGAGTGTCACATCTTATTGCTTTGTTGATCAGTGATAAATATTCTATATTGATTCCAGTACTACTGCCAGCTATTGCAATGAACATGTATTGTGTATTGTTTTTTAAATAAATATGCATGTATTTTCATTGCCAGCTATTGAAATCTACAAAATATGTAATATATATGGAAATTCGTGAGCGAAAAATTATCTCTCCTCTCAGTAAAAGCTCCTGCCAGCCATTCTTCAAGTTTCTGCCAGCTATGATCGATTTCAAAAGTGTATTAAAAATTTATACGGTCATTTCCTATCTATATATTAGTTTATGATTATACCTTTTTGAAACTAATGGTGTTTTTCAAATCAATTTTTTAACAGTTATATGAGACATTTTCGAAATATGTATTAGATAAAATTAGATGCGGTTTTGAAAAATTTACAAAATGTGATATATAGTATATCTCATTTTTCTTATAAAACGGAAAACATGCCTTTTTGCTTCTAATAGACACATATATATATACATCATTTATTTATATGTATATTGTAACATAAAAGGTGTCTCAAAAATATACATATATTTAGCTACATTTTGTGATACCTTCTATAGTATGTTTGTAACAAATTACCGGCGGCATGTTCATCGTTCATCCACTCACCATAATATATACAAGTAAATACATATACATTGTTAGTAGTTATAAATACCAATCGATTGAATGATCATGAAAAAAAATTTTTTCCTACACACATTAGAGTAACACCTATTTATTGTAAAAATTTTCATTTTATGTATGTATATATATACGTATATATGTATATATAAATAATACTTATATGTTCTTAAATGTACATTCACTATAATTATTGCATTAGACTTGTTTATTACTTTAAAAAGTTCATTAATGTTGTATGAGAAAGAAAAAATTATGCAGTAATAATTATGCATTTATATATATGTTGCACGTATACTATGTACATACATATTATATGATATTTTAAAAATTATCCATTAAAGGGCAAATATTTTATAATAATAATGATAATTTTAATATGATATGATATACATATATTTACATATAAACATTTAGGTAACAGTTTTTTTTTTTTTTTTAATATTTTTATGTCATTCGTATGATTTCAATCATACATGATACATACATTCGTCATATTTTATAATCGAAAAATTATTACCAATAATATTATATGTAGGTATGTATCTTGATTGCTTCTTTCTACTAATTTATATTTTTTATTATTTCATATATTGATATTTTGAAATACATTGCATATAAAATTTTTCTTTGAATGTACATTTTGTCGCAATTTAATTTATGTAATAATGTAATTTTATTTTTTATTTTTTTTTTTTTCTTTTCTGTTCCAAATTAAATCAATTAGAAGTTTTAAAAGCATACTAAGGGTAAGTTTCAAAACGTTTAAAGACCGCCTCGATGAATAATCAACAGTTTCCAAACTATAACACTTAAATCGATGACAACGCCTACAGTTTCAAAATTCATTGTGAATGCATCTGATACGCATCTGTCAAGCAATCAAGCATCCTGAATTTTTATGATGCAAAATAGATTTGAATAGATTTTTTTTTTCTCAGTAGCATTTCAATGATTTATTTTTATATGAATTTTGTTATATGGAACCAAAGGTCTGTCTGTTTTAAAAAAAAATTTTGTACTTTTATGATGATAAATTGAATTTTTAATGTCTATAGTGTTTTAATATTAATGACAAATTCCAAAAAAATGGAGAGCAGTTATTATATTATACGAGCACTTGCACTGAAGGTGTTTTTGTTCATTCGAAAATGGCTATAAAATATGTCGATCCTGATATTGTTTAATTTTATTACAAAATTGTTTTACCTTTTTTGATTTAGTATAGAGAATGAATTAATTAAATTTTAAAATTATGTACTGCAGGAGATGAACCATTTTTCTTGTTGTCCAAACCATGCAACAAATTCGTTTCAAAACGTCAAGGATCTAGCATCTAGAACTGCAATATCGATGCGAAGCATTAATACTGTTTTAAAACTTTGCATCACGACTGTTTTGATGCCGTATCACAACACATTTTTGAGGCGTTTTGAAACTCACCCTAATTTTTACTGGTTGCACAAACCACAGCTCGATTTTATAGTTTTCTTCTTCTTTTTTTCTTTCTTTTAAAAATATACATTATATATACATACAATTATATTTAGTGCACACGAATAGGAATACTCAGTCTATTATGGCATTACGACGATCAGTAATTCTGTCAGATATAATTCAGTTTATCATCAGTAATCAGTTACTGCTACTGGTGTACATTGCTGACTGGAATTAATGATCGACTTGGGCTAGAGTAGCGCACCCTGACTGGATTCATACCAGGACCTCGAGGTTATCAGACCAACTCCCCATCCATCTAGCTATATTCAAGCACCATCATGTTTTATTTCGAGCGAATCTTGTCCTCTAATTCTCATTTCTGAACATTAAGATACACTTTAGGCCAGAACTTTCTTTGTTGTTGTCTTTTTATCATAAATATACAATCGATTCACTCGAAAATTTATAGACTTGAAACCCCTCTATTAAATTTAAAAGCTAATAGCTTCTGATAAATAATAAATGAAATTTTCAAAAGCAAAAAATTGAACTGAAATGTAATAAATTTTTATGTATAAATATGTACTTATATGATACAAATATTGCATTAAATATTACCCTTTAGCCTTTATATCATTTCAAAAAAAAAAAAAAAAAAATACGAATATGTATGTATGTACATATACACATATTTTTATTAAATTTTCCTTCAAATTTTAACTGCCTAAAATTGTAAGAAATATAAAAATTTGTTGATGTTTGTTCATACATATATGTTAGTAGTATTTATCTTTTGTTTCTCACTATATATTACTTCCACGTTTAGTTATGTGAATTTGCATTTTAATAGATCGTTTTTACACATACCCATCAACCGTCATATGTATAAATTATGTATAATATAATTTTTAAAATACATAAATATATTAAAAATGTAAATAATTTGTAAGGCCTACCTTACTAATAATAATAATAAATAATTTCTATTGGTGATGATTATTCATTTACATATTTTTTTATTATTTTTTTTTTTCATTTTATTATTATTTGTACTGAGTCTAGTGTATATGTATAGTTAGATGCATATAAATGTTTATAAAATGAATAGTAATAATATGTGAATGAACAAAAAAAAATAAAAAAAAAAAAAATATGTAAATAAATTTTTAATTTAAAAATATTATATTATTGAGGACGAAACTTTAACATTATAAGTTGAATAACCCTACCCGATTATATGTATATAGTTTTTAGCAATTTATACCTACGTAAAAAAAAATAATGAATGCATCATTTCTGTTTATATGATTTCTACTTTATTGTCTATCATAAAAAATCAATTCATTTTTTTATTTTTATCTTTTATATAGGTACCAATAAAATAAATAAATGAATGATTATAGATAACACATCAGTTATCCATCCGCAAAGTATTATCACTCTGTTAAAGGTCAATAAAATTATGTGAAAGTTTATTTTTGAATTTTTTTTTTTTTTTTTTTTCAGTATATATGTACATACGAGTACATAGTGCATATATACAAATACAATAAAGATTTAGATTTGAACAAAAACTTTTTAATTTTATTAGCAATGTATATTTTGTATTTGTATTATTTTTTTTTTTCTTTTTTTCTAAGAATAGTATATTCGAAATCGATAAAAATCAACAGAATAATTTCAAATTATGTAATCATTTTACATACAAGAAGTACAATTGATATTACTTCATATAGTGGCCTTCATATTTTCATCATTGTTATACATGGAATTGGTAGTAATAATATATGAATTTGAAATAAAATAAAATATATATATATATATATATATATATATATATATGTATAAATATTGTTTTGAATTTTATAAAATATACATATTCATTAATATAAAATATTTACATATTTTAACAAACAATAATATCGTTCTGTTTTTATTTAAAAATATTTCAAACATTTAAAAAAAATATATACAGAGTTTTCCGCCTCGGGTGGTCAAACCGCACACAGCAGATAGTTCTCACCGAGACAAACAAAAAATCGTTCTACGGTGAGGGGGAGATAATCTCAACCGTTTAGCCGCTAGAAGGCGATGAAGATTTTTCACACTTTCTCTGCGAAACACCTTATATCAACTCCGATATACTAGCTAGAAAAAAGTAGTCTAAGGAAAATCTGTAGAAAATTCCCCCCTCTCTCTAATGATATCTCACATGTCCTTCTACATTTTTTCTTTCAAGAGTTATTATGTTTTATAGTCAGAATTTAGTGATTTTTTGACATTTTTTTCCTAGAAAATATAGGCTGTTGAAGTACAGTGCCCTCTATATTATTTTTTACTTAAATAAGCAGATAGCCAAAAATGTCTGCTTCATTTTAGTACTTTACAGTAAAGGTCTATCTCTTACCGATTCATTATCAGCACATAATAAACAATGTGTGAAAAGCCATTTTTTAAAAAAATACGTTCTTTGATGAGTTTTATACATGATTTTACATGATTTTACATGATTTTACATGATTTTACATGATTTTACATGATTTTACATGATTTTACAGAATTCAAACACTAAAAAGATAGAACATGGAAAAAACTGTGAGAGATAGACCTTCACTGTAAAAAGCAAAAATGAAGCGGGTGTCTTGGGCTTTCTGTTTATGTAATTAGAAATTAACATAGAGGGTGCTGTAATTCTACAGCCTGTATTTTCTATGAAAAAAATGTCAAAAAACCATTAAATTCTGACTATGAAACACAATAACTCTTGAAAGCAAAATCTAAGAGAGGCATGCAAGGTATCATTAGAGAGAAGGGGAAGTTTTATACAGATTTCTCTTAGACTACTCCCTTCTAGATAGTAATACATCGTAGTTGTTATAGGGTGCGTGTGGTAGCGTAAGTGCTAAAAATTTTAATCGCCCTCTAGCGGCTAAACGGTTGAGATTAACCCCACTCTATATAACGATCTTTTGTTTGTTTTGGCAAGACCTATCTATTGTGAGCGGGTTGATCACCCGAGGCGGGGCACCCTGTATATGCATAGGAATTAATAAAATTTTATTACTATACACATACATTTATTTATTATTTGTTTTATAATTTACTATGAATATGACCGGAAGATGATAAAATCTCTCTTGTTAGCTGTACTGCATATTTAGTTGTACCTGGTGATGTTGTTACACCATATCCACCATGACCATAATTATGAATTATTTTCATATTATTACCGGATTGTGTTTTATACAAATCAAATTCGACTCTGACTGGTGTACGATGTGGTCTTAATCCAACTGATTCTCTAATAACTGGTGCATTTCTTAAACTTTCCAACATATTAGAACATCTATCTCGTATCGACATTGAATCATATTTACAAATTTCTCTGTTATAACTATCATAATTTCTAGTACCGCCTAATGTAACACCTTCAAAACCTGGTACTATGTATGTATCATAATCACCATAAAATGCAATTTTAATCCATGGTGCATTAACTTTTATAATTTGTCCTCTAATTGGTATTAATTGCTTATCAGAACATAATTTTTGTGATCCAAATCCAGAGCAATTTAATATCACATCGTATTTTCCAAAATTATTAATTTCTTCAAATGAATTCAAATATTTATCAATAATTTTTCCATTTTTGTCTTTAAATCTATTTGATTAAAAGAAATAAATGAAAAAAATAAATAAATTACACATATTATTTATTTATACACATATTCGTATGTATGTATATGTAAATATGTATATATTTTCATATATATGTATATAAATAACATATACTCGTAGTTATTATTATGTATTACATACTTTTCTATTGCATACGGTAAAAATAATTTATTTTCAATAAGAAGTGTCGTGAAAAATGATCCATATTTCCAATCACCACCACATAATTTCAATTCCTCTCTGGTAGCTTGTCTATATATTGGCACAATATCTTCAATATAATGATTCTATATAAAATATTATTAAATAATCAAATGTGTATATTTAAAAAAATATTATCAATGATATTATATTTTATATTGATTTATATATTTTTAATATCATACAAATACAAGTATACAATTATACACATGGTGTAAAGAGTATTAAGGTGTGCTACACTCTTCCTCTTGAATCGCCATTTTTACTGTAACATGAGTGTTGAGGTGACGTATAGAGTTGTACCAAAGTTGTACAAATTGTATAGTATTAATAGTACATATATAATAATAATAATATAAAATATAAAATAGTGTATAATAACCATTTAAATTACTAAAGACAAAATATTTCATTTACTTTGTATTCTATTATAATTTCTTTTACTGCATAGTGATAATAATTTACCCTCATATGTCTGGGATAAATACATATAAGGAATCAGTATACCGATGTCAACATATTTAGTTGCTTTCACTGTAACTGATTTCTCAGATTAAACAAATGAATTTGAAAACTGCACTGTATGGGCATATTCTGATGCAATACGTAGATCAATAGATAAATTTGTCGTTAATGAAGTAAAGAATGTATTTTTATTGAATACGCTTTCGTCATTTAATAAAATATCTATGTAGAAATTGGTAGACCAGAGGGTGGGTGCTTTAATTAAGACATGTGAAGAATTTTTAAATCTGCTTTTTCAGTTGGAAAAAATTTTTATAAATGCAAAAGCTAACATTTAAACTATCAAAATGTTCTTCAGTAATTTCTATTTTATATTATGAATGTTAATTGACATGTAGAAATAAAAAAGTTATATTTTTTTGTAATAGAAAATAACAAAAACTTTTTAAATACTTATAATAGATTAGTTAGAAAAAATAAGAAAATAAAAAAAAATTTAACTTAACATTTTTACTTTATAAAAATATTATATTTCTTTCATACAAATTCCATATAAATTAATTATGTTGTACTTGTACAGTATTACTTTGTACGTCATCAGACATCAGCTGTTTCTGTGTAGTTCACCTTAATACTCTTTACACCATGATTATACATTTACATATACATATAATACTAGTACAATTATTAATTGTATTTTCTATATACTTACTCTTGTTATTGCCTTATCAGATTTTGAAAAGATATACCCAGATAATTCACATACACCAGCTAATGGTGCATCAGTTGATTTTCTTATATTATTCCAATGTTCATAAGCATCTACAATCCATTTCCTATATTTTATACAATAAATATTATTTCATATTTACATATTTAGATACCTATATTATTTTATACACATGCGTATTTAAAAAAAAAAAAAAAAAAAAAAAATAAACCTAAAATTTTATAAGTATACATACATGTATGAACATATATCTACATATATCATTTACTATTTACTATTATGTTACGTACGTACTTTGTAATCTGTAAATTTGGTCCAATAAAACTTGTTCCTGGACGAAATACACCAGCTGCTATAAAACTGGTTGTATCTTCATTAAATTTATCTGCAATAATTGTCACATTTGCATTTGGAAATTCATTTTGTAATTGAAGTGCTGTTGTTAATCCAGCAACTCCGGCTCCAATAACACAAAAATTCATTTAAAAATATATATATATATATATATATATATGTATATTTTTTTTTTTGATTTTCTTCAAATTTTTACACTTTTATACTAAATAATAATTATATTTCCGATTCGATATAAATGTACTCTAATTATTTTCAATTAATTTACAAAAAAAAAAAAAAAAAAAAAAAACTTGCAAATGCACTATTTTTGACTTCAACACAATATAATGTATGTACTTTACTTACGTATGTGTATTTCAGAATCAGAAACAAAAAGAAAAATGTTTTACTCGTATATACGATCTGCTGAATGAATGATTATTTTTTTTTTTTTTTTTTTTTTTTTGTAAAAGCTGTCATATAATTACAGTACAATTATTGCTCATAATCTAATTGAATTAAATTTGATCTACATAATAATGTTCTACATACAATATACATACTTAAATATCAGCTGCTAAACAATATAAAATATTTTTAATTTTTCAAAATAAAATAATTTTTCTTATCAATATATCGCAGTGATACACAATTTTCTTGAATATAATCAAAAAGATATAACAGAATAGTCACAATTTATATTTCATATATGTACATAGAAAATTTTTCATGTTATCAACAACAATAATTTTTCATTATACTTACATATTACATGTATTTACATATACAATTTTATAAAAATACTTTTAGATATAGATACAGATACAGACATAAATGTACTATATGTATATGTAACTCTAATCGTATTTATAGTATATTTATATTTATTCTTTTTAAAAAATTTTCAAAGTTCAAACTCATAAAGTACTGATAAATCTAAAATGAATACCATGTGTGATATGTGATATAACATAATGTAGGTAGAGCTACTTGTAGATATGCCATTCATTTATTTTGATATGATCCGAGTATAGATATTATTTTAATTTCATATACAACATGATGCGAGTATACTCATATATGTATATACATAATATGAATCGAGTATATGTATGTAATTGTATAATTTTTTATTTAAATTTTTCAAAATAAAAAATTAAAAATAAAATTACCGTTTCATATTTTATCTTATCATAAAGTGAGCAAATTAATCGAAGTCATGTACATATATATCAGACAGGGACAAAAAAAAATGTTCATATAATTCTACACATATGTACATATATTATATAAATGTACTTTTAAGTTTTACGTGGTTTTACAAAGCAAGCAAAAATATATAAGATCATTCAAAGCTCTATGACATTCTCCTCTATCAAAAAAATTCAATTTGTTTCTGTCTGTACCAAAAAACTGCTATGGTGAATCCGTAATCCAAATTAAATTAAATTATGTAAATGCAAATACATTATCTATACATAAATAATGTAAAAAAAAAAACTATTAAAAATCATTTCGATAAATATTTTTGCTTGATCGATATTTTAGTTGTTGTTAAATGAATAAATGTATACCATCGAAGAATATATCATATTAAATATCATTTAGGTACATAACATAGTCGAATAGATTGATTTTAACAATACCGCATACTTATTTCAATTGACTATAAGTATTAATTATTAAGTATATTGAATCATCATCATCATCATCACTGTTGGCTGTACAATCCATGACGGATCCGAGCCTCCTTTAACTTGTCTCGCCATCTTTGTTTGTCGATTCTTTCAATTACTTATTCCCATTGACGCTGCATCTTCGCTTACTACGCCATGCCACCAAGTCTGAGTCTGCCCGGTCTTCTTCGGCCTTCCAGTTTTGACTGAAGGATTCTTTTTGGATATTTATCATCATGCATTCTCACAACATGACCTGCCCCCATCTAAGTCTATCCAGTTTCATCCAACTTTCTAGATCTATATCCTTATAATATCCATATATATTTCGTCATTGTATTGGATCCTCAATTGATTGTTCTCTTTCACGGTACCCAGGATACGTCTGACTTCTTTCACTTTTACTCACTATCCATGTTTCCGACGCGTATGTGAGCACTGGCCTAATAAGTGTTTTATATACCAGGAGCTTTGTAGTTTTTAATATTAAATATGAGGACATGAGAGCTTCTTCAAGCTGAAGAAGCATGAGTTCGCCATCAGGATTCTCCTTTTAATTTCGAATTCCGTATCATCGTCATCTGTGATGACCTAACTAGGGGTAGATGAATTCTTTTGAATGAAGTAGTAAAAAAATTCATTATATGTATTGAATATTAAATACCTAATTAATTATGTATTAAGGTATGTATCACCAAAAATTATAAATTAATGCAACTTATATGTAATTAAATGTACATAAATGTGTGTACATGATAACAATATAATACTAAATATACTTACACATATACTTAGATGTATCTAAAAAATACATACATACAATACTATTCAATTCACATGATAATGACGATAATATAATTTTAATTAAAAATTTAACTTATACAAAAATATTTACATACATATATACACATACAGTGCGTCCCGTTTCAGGTGGTCAACCCGCACACAGTAGATAGGTCTCGCCGAGACAAACAAAAAATCTTTCTGTTTATGTAAGTAAAAATTAATGCAGAGGGCGCTGTAATTCTACAGCCTGAATTTTCTCTGAAAAGAATGGCTCACTAAATTCTGATTATGAAACACAATAACTTTGGAAAAAAAAACGTAGAGAGGCAAGTAAGGTATCATTAGAGAGAGGGGGGAGTTTTCTACAGATTTCTTTAGACTAATTTCTTCTTGCTTGTATATCGGAGTTGTTATAGGATGTTTCATAGAGTAAGTGCGAAAAATCTTCATCGCCCTCTAGCGGCTAAATGGTTGAGATTATCCTCTCCCCCTTCTGTAGAACGATTTTTTGTTTGTCTCGGCGAGACCTATATACTGTGTGCGGATTGACCACCCGAAGCGGAACTGTATAAACGAATATGTACGTATTTTATGTAAATGTCTCTATAACATAATACGAAAAATTTAAAAAATATTTTTCATACTGATTATTAAGGGTATTCACGGCTTGGTATTGTATCATTGTAAACAGTGTAAACTCGTACAATCCTACACCAAGAGTAAACATGTTCTATGTAATTTTTACTTACACTGCTTGTAAAAATTTACAATGCTGAAACCCACTGTATACGGTGCATATTACTATTGAATATGTCATTCTGACATTAAATGCTAAAGTAATTTGATTAAATTTATTTTTATAATATTTTAGCTGACATTTATGTTATTAATTTGCTTGCTTTCAATACAAATTTTGCTATGGTGCGTTCACGATATATAGTGTAAGATTTGGGTGTATGTTTACACTTTTTACACTCTTACAACAAATCGTGAATACTTCTATTATTATTGTCGATAATATAGATATAGGTTGTGTTTTCACGACATAAGTTCTGCTGCAGTTCTGACTGTGAATCAAGCTGGTGCAAATAAGAACTGTGAAGAAGCAGTTCATTCTGTTTCTGCGCAGACGTATTGACACATGTCATGTCACATGCATGAACACAATACATTAATAATAAATAAATAAAATTATAATATTAAATTTACATTAAAAAAATAAATATAACTTTAAAATTTTTTATTTTTATTTACTTACAATATTTCATTCATTTTATTAATTTCAATCACCACTCGCAGTGACAATTTGACAACTGCAAAAATCTGACCTAATACTTAGCAGAAGCAGTGCAATATTACCGTTGAAAACGAACTTTTACTGTGCAGAAAACTGAAAAAACGAACTGCACGTTAGAACTGCAGCAAAACACTGCAGATTGCGTGCCAAAAATACAACCATACTTACATGAAAAATTTTTTTTCTTCCTCTTCTTCTTCCATAGCACTACAGCACTACTGTAAGTGAACCAGGGTTTTCATAAAAGTGAACTCATGACTTTTATTACTATCATCATTTTATATTTAAAATCAATTTTATTATTAATTACATGTGTTTTGTGTTTATTGAAAAGAAAAAAAAATTTATTTTTTCATATTGTTGGCATATTAATTAAAAAATAAAAAATTAATAATAAATAAATTAATTAATTAAAAATAACAGAAAATAATTAAATGAAAATGAATTAAATTTGTGTTTTTTTTTTTTTTTGAATATGAAACTTCTTAAACTTTCTTTTTATTATTAATAATTTTCAGTCTATTTCATTTTATCTGACAAAATCATCTTCATATTCTATATAATGTATGTATATGAGTAATTTATAATATGTATGTATGTGTATGTTTTATGCTTGTAGACCAAATAAAATTTATGTATGTGTAGATACACATATATCAATTATTATGTGTATATATGTATACAAAGACAACAATAATTTATGTGTTTACCTTATTCATCTCATTATTAATTTAATTATTTTATTTTATTTTATTTTTTATTTTATTTTATTTTATTTTATATTATATATATATATATATATATATATATATATATATATTTTTTTTTTTTTTAATTAAATAATACATTTATTTACTACAATCGCATACACTCATCATAATGTGTATGTTTACGAGAATATATATGTATATTAACTACAAAATAATTCTAACAATTTCATATTAACTTACCTTTTTTTTTATAATTTTTTTCTTTTTTTTTTACTAATTTTTCTTTTATTTTTAATGTATATAATTTTAATATTATATTATTTATGTGTGAATTTATTTTCAATTTTAATTATGTATTTTTATTAATGTTATTGATATCTTTTTTTTTTTTCATTTTTATTTTTATTTTTATATTTATTTATTTTTGTTTTTTGTTTTTGTTAAATCACAACATTATGAGTTATACTATATAGTTATCTACATATTACATCATGGGTATGCGTATTTATTTATTTATTTTTTTCTGATTTAAACAATTATGTACCTATTAATAATAGATTATATTTTATATATTATTATTATTATTATTATTATTATTATTATTATTATTATTATTGTTTATTATGTATTTAGGTATGTATGTATGTATATAATGTCTTGGTATGTATGTTTATAATTTATTTATTTTATAAATTTTATTTTATTATTTGTTTTTTTTTTGTTTTTTTTTATTATTTTATTATTATTATAACAATAATTTTTTTATTTTATATTTAAAAATATTCATACTCATTTTATATGCAATATATTGTATATTTTCTATTTTCTTATTTTTTTTTTTTTGTTTTTTTATTTTATTTTTATTCTTCTTCTCTTTTCATTTTTAAATTCATTCATTCATTCATTATATATATATTATATATGTATATATATGTAATATCATAAAAATTCATGTATCTACATAATTTATTATTTATATTGTTTATGTGTTTATGATTCAATACATACATAATTCGTTTTTGTATTGATTTATTTTGATTTTGTTTTTTTTGTTTTTTTTTGGTTTTTTTATTTATCTATGAAATATTTAAATATTTGAGTCTTTGAATTATTATGAGAAAACATATACATAGGTAATAATAATTGAAAATCAATTAAATAAAAGCATAAAATACCTTATATACTATAGTATGTTGTTTTGTTTTCTTGTTTTGTGTTTAATCTTCATTTATAAATGATACTATAATATTACATATGTATGTATGTGAATGTACTTATATTATGAGTATGAATTTTATTTTTTAATTTTTTTTTTTTTTTGTTTTGTTTTGTTTTTCACAAATTATACAAGTATATGCACAATATGTATCCTTATAATTTTGTTTATTTATTTATATGAAGAAATAAATAATATTATTAAATAAATAATAAGAGAAAAAAAATTTTTTAATTACAAAAACAAAAAGGTGAATTATTTTTAAGATTGATTTATATCTTGTTCTCTACATATTCAGTTATATGGTTATATAATGTAATATCTGCTAAGAAATATTTATAATTTTCTTATTAAAATTTTTGAAAATTTCGAATTCTATATATGTACACATATATACTACCCCAATTATTATAAATAACATTTGAAATATTCTAATCTCTATTATTATATAATGTGATATACATATATATATAAATACATTCATATCATTTATATTTAATGTATATGTTCGTATATATAAAATTTTGACTATTTCATTTTTTATTTTTTATATAATTAACGTACATTATACAATCATAATACAACCATAAATGATAATACATATATAGTTTTCAACTTATATAAATAAATGTGAATATTTGTTTGCATGTATAAATTTTGAAAAAAGATTTAATTAAAAAAGAATTGAACGAATAATAACAGTAAATGATATTTTTATATTAGTGTAAGAAAGATACGTGATATTTAAATGAAATACATATATAATTTTTGAAATACCTAGCATATTTAAAAAAAATGTCTGCATAAAATAAAATAATGAATATGCCATACAAAAAGTTTTATCAATGATTTTACAAGTAGTATAGTGTAGCAGTATACTATACATATATGTATATGTATATATTCCAGAAAATTTTATAAAAATGAATAAACGACTATACTCGTTTTTATATACATAATTATATTCCAAAAAGTATCTAATATTGTAGACACACAGAGTTTGAAATTAAGTATTTTGCTAATTTCAGCCTCGAAATCCGGAAAAAACGATGGATTTGGACCGAAATCTAGTCAGCGAAATTGCATAAAAAATACGTAATTTCGCTCAAAATCTGCTCATGTTTTACTCTTTACGTACAACAAAGACATCTACCAACAAATTGTAAACAAAAAAAATGTTTTATTAAAATTTTCATTAAGAAATAATTGAATTATAAATGACAGTTAAATTTAATAGAAGAAGTAGGCTATGTTCAGATAAATTAAATAAATTAGACGAACTGTCAAAATTGCTGTGTGTCACCTTTGTAATTTCTACTCGAAATTAAAATGAAATCTACTTAATTTCAACCTCTGTGTGTCGAAGACATAAATTATATTTATATTACATATGTATATATATTTAGAAAACTGAATATGTATACATTTATGTATCATATGTACATACATACATAAATATGTACTAAATCATATAGAATAAAATATACTATACAATACCAATTAAATATTATTTTGAAATTTTCCATATACATATGTACAATTATGTATGAGTGTTTTTATTATTAAAATTGAACTAAGTAAATAAGACAAAAATTATTTTAAATTATGTATAAATAAATTTAAAAAATAAAATTAAACACATACTAGTATTCATAAACTTTCGTATTACATAAATACATATTATTTTGTTGTATAATATATTATTATATTTTTTGTATTAAATAAATGTGATCATAACTTAATTAAGATTTTCATAAATATATGATTGCTGTAATATAGAAAATTTTTACAAAATTATTTTTGCATTTAAGCACATAATCAAAATTAAGATAAAATACCTTCATTTAAAACGATTTCAACCACTTATTACAATATTATTGTCTACTCTACTATGCATTTACAATTAAATGTGAATTGCGAATTGTAGAATTATATTTGTTAAAGAACCAAATTTAATTATATGATATAAAGCTTAGATTGATTTCTTAGAACATACCTAATAATAATAATAATAATAGAGTTTCTTTAAATGATGTTGATGAGTACCTATTTAAATGTAATTCGAATTAGCATTTGAAAACTTTTTTTTTTCCAGCGCAGCAAACTAATGCTAGCATTCAATTAAAGCTAAATGAATTTTGACGGATAATAAAAATTTGAAAATAAGTAATTAAAATTATTTTTCTTAATTTTTTGGGTTAGTTGTCATCGAGAGTCAAAAGGAAATCCTTTTTTTTTTAGTGTGATAACTTTTTTAATAAAAAAAATTTAAACATATGAACGAATATGAAATTGAAAATATATTAACTTAGGTACTTTAGAGTATTTATTTACGACTTTCATTTTTTTTTTTTTTTATTTTATTCGTATATTTTACATTATTGTAGGTTAATTTTTAATACATAATACGACAATTATACGAAAGTTAATGAAATTGTGTATTAAAATAAAAAAAAAAATAATAATAATAATAAATATGTATATTATATATGTATACAAAGAAGTATGACCAAATATTTATGAAATATCTTCCAAAAAAATTAAGATAGAAATAATGAATTGTGTATGAAATTAGAAATATGTATGTATTGTATGTAAATAAATAAGTAGTATAAATGTAATAATAAATTCTTGATTTATATCGATTATTTTTTTATTATTATTATTTATAAAACACAAGGAAAAAAAAAAAAATCACATATTGAAACTATATACATATTTATTATTTTATGGTTCATTATTTTTATATAATGTATGAATATTTTTTTTTTGCACAAAAATTTTTATTTTAAAATGAATTTTCCTAATTATATGAATGTGAATTTGTTGTATGAAATCTATTGTAATGTATCAATAATAAATATCAAATATTAATCGGATGTATGTAAACATTATGTATTTGTCGTGCAATTACATAAGTAATAATAAAATATAATTGTATATATACATATATATATATATATATATATACATATATGTATGTATGTATAATTTTTTATATCAATATAATTTTTGTATTTTCGTTCGAGATACAATTAAATATTGATATTATAAATTTATTAACAAATTTTATTTTTTATTATTAACTTTTTTTTTTCTTTTTTTTTGTCTATTAAATTAGAATAATTATGTATTTCACTCTTGATTTTCTTCAATATTTTTTCTTTGTTTTTTTATTTTTTTCTATATAATTTTCAATTCAATTCTTTCTTTCTCAATTATAATTTTTTTTTTCTTTTGCAATCCACTATTATTTTGTTTTTTTATTTTTTCTTATATGTATATACATATAATGTATAGTATACATTTTTTTTTGTACAATTTACTAATCTCTATTAAAATAATGAAAAATTTAAAAATGTTTTAAATAAACAAGAAATTTACAATACATTGAAAAGTTATTTTATTTAATTTTTAGAAAATAATAGAATTTATTATGAGTAGATAATGAAAATTATTTTTGTAACTTAATAAAATGTTTAATGATGTTGATATATAAAATTTTTGTATGATACATATGTCCATTATACAGGATGTTTCAGATCAACATTAAAAAAATTTAACAGTAGATAGGCATCAGCGAGACAAACAAAAAATCATTCTACACATTATGGTAAACTCAATCACTTAGCCGCTAGAAGGCGTCAAAGTTTTTTTTTTTTTTTACTAAACACCACCCTATATTTTCGTTATTTTACATCTCAACTCAAAAATTATACCACCATTTGACATATAATTAACCCCTGTTGCACCGTCCCCTTTCAAAAGTTATGGGTAATCAAATTCAAAAATTTATATTTTTCATCTGATTTTTTGGGAAAACAAATTTGTCGAAAACAAAAAAAAAAAAAAAAAACACCCGTTTAATGTGCAATTTTATTTTCCATCAGTAGAAAATTATCTGATTATTTCTGAAAAATTTATGTTTTCGTTTTACGTTGTTATCTCTTTTCGTTCCAGAGATATATAGCAAATTATTTCATTCAAGAAAAATAATACAAAATGGGCAAGAATAAAAAATTTTCTATCATTTCTATAGAAATTGACTAAAACTTTGACATCCTCTAGCTGGCTAAGCGGTTGAGATTAATTTTTAGAATAATATTTTGTTTGTCTCGGCGAAGCCTATCTTACTGTTAAATTTTTTTTTTAACGTTGATCTGAAACACCCGCCTGTATAAATTTTTAATATTTATAATACATACATACATACAGTGTGCTTCAAAAAATATGAAACGAATAATTTTTTTTTTTTTTTTGTTTTCTTTATCTACAATCTTCTCCTACAATTTCTTCAAAACTATTTTTATCGTACGAATTATATGTTATGTAACATTTTATTTTTACCATACCAACAATGTTTCTACACATTTTCAACAGGAAGAGTTACATATTTTGGAGATTGAAAATGTCAATTCATAGCAGTGACAGTGATCCTATTTTAAGATTTTCACTGGGTAAATACAAAATTAAATTTTATGTTTGGGATTATTGTCTTCTTACTCAGAGGATTCAATATTATTTTTTTTTTATTTTTATTTATTTTTTTCTTCATATAAATGGAAACTTATTACTTTTGAAATAATTAATTAATTTCAATTTTAATATTGTAAAAACTAATTAAATGTCATTTACAACAAATTAAATTTATAATGGAAATTAAAGATATTCAATTGTTCCTTCTTATATTGTAGGTTATATAAGTAATGTACTATATATGGATGAAAATTTTTATCTGAGACTAAAAATACTCATGTAGATTAAATTGTTAAATTTCTGTAATGAAACATACTGTAAATAAATTGAATCGATTTTATTCACTAATATTTATTTATTTATTGTAATTATTGTTGTTGTTGTTACTTTTTTTTGATTGTGTTTTTTATTTTGTTGTTGTTATTATTATTGTATTTATTATTAATTTTAATTAAGCCTCGATATTTAACGGTTCTGTTTCTTCAACGGTGGTTTTATATATAATATGTAATTCAAATTTTAACCAATTTATTATATTCTATTAACCATGAAACTCGAGGATTATCTGTTATTTGTAAATTGTACTAATAATAGTAATAATAATAATAGTAATAATAATAATAATAATAATAGTAATAATAATAATAATAATAATAATAATAATTGTCTCTTATTAAATACAACAATCAATAATGACTTGAATAAATAAGAATCTACTATGTATACACTTATTTTTTGTATTTTTGTATAGATAAATAATCGATTTTTATTTTTGGTTTTTTTTTATTTTATTTTATTTATTTTCTCAACTATTACTATTATTATTATTATTATTATATTGTTGTGGTTTTTGTTGTTTTTCTTTACTTTTATTTTCTATAATTTATTTTTATTTTTTTTTTCTGTTTACAATTTAAATTTAATTTACTGCTTGTTCTATATTATGTGGACGATAATTCTTAAAATTTATTCAAAAAATTTCATTACACTACATTATTGTGTTTTGTTTTATTTTTTATTTTATTTTTTTTTTATTTTATTTTTTTTTTTATTTTCTTTCTTTCTAAATTTTTGTTTTTGTTTTTATATTATGTGTATTTTAATTGCGAATATATTTTATTTTATTTTTTTTTTTTTTTTCGTTTTAAATTAGCACTTTAAATTAGAATTTTTAAATAATTATTTATAAATCAATAAAGAAGCCTATATTATTAAATTAGATACATAATTATATAAAATTGAATAACAACGAACGTGTTTCTGTGTGATCATCATTTAAAATACAATAATTTTTTTAAAAAAGTTAAAACAAAAAACAAATAATTTATGTCCTTTTTATTTCATACAATTTAAAAAATTCAAATTTCTAATCATATTTTTTTTGTTTTTCTTCAATTTTTGTTATTTTTAAATTATTATTATTTTATTCATCATTATTTTGTCTCCAAAAACAAAAAAAAAAACAAAAAAAAAACAAAAAACAAATTGCTAGATACATAAAGTGATAATTGTTTATACTAATATTATTAATTCTGTTTTTGTTTTTTTCTTCTTCTTTCTTTCATTTTTTTTTTTTTTTTTATTAACAAAACATTATTGGATCAGGAATTTATTTATTACATTTATTATTCCGTGTGTTTCTCATCTAAACAATTATTAATTATTACTATTATTTATGTAAGTATGTGTGTGTTTTTTTTTAAATTATATCACAGATTAAAGTTACAGATGATAATCATATAACTAATCAATCTCATATACATTATACAAAAAAAAAAAAAAAAAAGCAATGCAATTTAAAATATGTGTACATACTTCATTCTACCAATAATTAGAGTATTTTCACGTAGAAATAAAAAAAATTATTTATGTACATAATGTAATAAAAATTAACAATTGAAAATTTAATAATTGAAAATAATTTAAAATTATACAAATATATACATAATATATTAAATAATATTATCTATAGCTGCATGACTCTGAATCAAATTTAAAGAATTTAATTTGAGATTCAAAGATACATCGCATCATTTACATAATATCATTCTTTTCAATCATTGCAATATCATTAATATGAATTTTATATGTATGTATGTAGTTCAATATGCAATTTAATTTGATGTTTTTTTTATTATAAATTCAATATTTCTTTGATCACATATATAATATATATTTTTTTTTTTTTTTTCATTTTTGTTATAATGATTCATCTATAACCTTTATCTGTGATTATTATCTAATATTGGATTATATATTTATTATTATCATTATTATTATTATTATTTAGTGTTACTTTAAATATATACATACATATACATATGTATAATATGTATATAATATGTTTACAATTTATCTCAGCCAAGGATGATTTAAACATTCAGAAGCTGTAGCACGTTTTTTCGGATCAAATTCTAGCATTGGTTTCAAGAAATCAGCAAATAATTCAGCATCATCATGATTCCATTCATATTTTTCAATTAATACATCAACTAGACCCCATGGTTTTAAACCTGTAATATTTTTTAATTCACCTTTTCTATTGAATGTGAATTGTGTATAAATTCCGCTAAATACAATATGTTTTGGTATTGGACCTAATAATTCAATTATATGTGCAATATGATCTTCGTCACGTGAATAATTTTCACCAGAATGTGGTTCAAATAAATAATCACCGGTAGCTAATTCGAATGCCATACATGCTGTACTCCATATATCGGCTGATGTATCATAACCAGCTCCTAATATAACCTCTAATGAACGATACTGACGTGTCTGTATATCCTCTGTAAAATGTTTATGAACCCAACATGCATTACCTAAATCAGCAATTTTAACTTCAATTTCACACACTTCTAAGGCAGGATCTTTTTTTTGTTGTTGCTGCTGATTTTGTGAATTCCTATGATTAAATGATGATGATGATAATGACGAAGAACCAGGATGATTTTGATCATTTGATGATGCTTCAGTCACATTTCTCGATTGTCTAATTATTTCATTATCATCTTGAGAATTATTATCTTTTTTATATGATATAATTGATGTTAAATAATCATCAGTATCAACAAAATTATTATCATCAGTTGTTTGTTCTGAATTTTCCACATCGTTTTCATTTAAATTGATAGATAAATTTTTACTCGATTTCGATTGAGAACGATTTGTTATTGTATTTTTTTCATCGTTTTTAATTTTATCGTCATGATTATCGCATTCACTTAAATCACCATTCATTGATAACTCTCTATTGTTATCATCATTTTCGTAATTTCGTTTATTTACTTTTTCATTATTTCCAGCAATTGTATTAATTTGATCACTTTCACAATTATTACTGTTAACTCCGTCTTCTAACTGATTTATAGTAACTACTACTCCTACACTTGTTGTTGTTGCTGCTGTTGCTGTTGTTGTTACTTCTGCTGTTATTGATGTTGCTGCTGCTGCTGCTGCTGCTGCTGCTACTGTTGTTGTTGCTGTTGATGCTGTTGTTGCTGATGTTGTTGTTATTGTTTTATTTCCGCTTGCACCACTTAATTCACCAGTACCAGCACCACTCTGCTCTAGATAATCCCATTGTTTTTTAAATAATTCTAATCGGCGTTTTGCTTTTTTCTTCAGTTTTTTCTTTTTATTTTTACTCATTTTTTCAGTAATTGGCGGTTCTCTATATTCTTTTGGTGCACGACTAACAAAAGATGGAAACATTTTATAATTCATCACATATAATTCAGTAGCTTCGTTTGCCAATGATCTAACATATTGTTCATCAACGCATAACAAAACATTTTCTGGCTTAATATCTGTATGTATTATTTTACAACTGGTATGTAAATAATCTAAACCTTCAAGTACCTGTCTTATTATGGATTTAACATTTTGTATTGGTATACCTCTATAACTTGATTTACGTATCAATTTTAATAAATTATCACCGAGAACTTCGAATACCATACATATATGTGTACCATTAACACCATTTATTTTAAAATCATCCAATAACTGTACAGTTTTTTGCCTTTTCGGATTTGTTGGATCACTATCACGTATAGCTTTTAAGATTTTTATTTCATCTTTTGCTGTTTCGGCAAAATGTGGTGCAGATTTTACAATTTTTATAGCAACATAACGATTATCTTCTAAATCCCAGCATAGCCATACAGTTGAGAAATGACCCCAACCAAGTTTACGGACAACATGATAACGACCTAAAAATAAATAAATACAAAAAAAAAAAGGAAAAAAAAAAAAAACAGAAAAAATAAACGAAAAGAAAAACAATCCAAAAAAGAAAAAAATTTTTTATTATTATTATTAGATATATTTCAAATTAATTTAATAAGTAGATAACAAAAATATTAAATTTAAAGATAAATAGGTAAATAATATCTAATAAAAATGAAATAAAATATTAATTAAAATTTTATTCAAGAAAATAAATATTGAATCTGAATCGAGAAACTTTTAATAGTTACCTACATAATGTATTGGTAATTTTTAAATTAATTTAAAAGATTATTATGCATTATTGGTATTCGTTAGTTCGTAATCATATACGAGTATATATGTATGTATTTTATTAATGAAATTTTTTAAATTCACATAATATTGTATAGCTAATATAATTTGTTTATTATTTTGCATTTTGTGTATTTTTATTAAATTCTGATGATTAAAAACGCATTTTGGCAATATCGAAGAAAAAAAAAAAATGTTTAATTATAAATTAAATGCATACTTGTACGCCAATCAAAAATATGATCTTACATATTATGATGGTAATGGTACCTACATACATATTTTGATATTTAAGAAGTATAAAAGTAGGTACATAAACATATTCGTATTTTTAATTTTATAATTTTCTTTTAAAAGCTTAAAAATATTCGTATTTCTATATTATTAATTAAATATAGTATAAATGTAAATACATATAGATCTACATTTATATACATATATACCCAGCTGGCCATTCAGTGAACTAGGTTCACAGTGAATTCATAGTGAATGCCAAAAATCTTTACGAACTGAATAATTTTTCTTTTATTCATTTTGAAAACACGAAATGAAAAATAAGTGAATTATTCAAAAATATGGGTACATTATGAATACACCAAGTGATTGAAATATGAATTATATTCATATAAAATTTATTTGATGAATGACGATTTATATAAACTTATTTTAATTTTATGATTAGATGAATTCATTAGTTTCATCTTTGTAAAATGGTTGCGATTCACAAAGCCTAACACTATGGAATCACTTAGTGAACGTATAGTGAAATTTTGTATTCCTTTTTCATGTACTAATTTGTGAACTGAAGCGATATAAAATGTAGTTATTTAATGGTAAACAATTTAGCTGTTTCTAATAATCTAAACGTAATAAGTGATTTTATGATTTGAGTCTAAGAATAAGCAAAAGTGTTTTAAATTCTGTGTAGGTACTACTAGTTTATTAAAAATAAAAAATAAAATAAATAAAAAATAACAAAGTGATTAATTATTAAGCAATTAAAGAGTTTTTATTTAAATCATTGATAAAACAAAACGAAAAGTAGGAATATAATAATCAGAGCCGAGATTCATTGATTACTCACATTGTGAATGGTATTTTACCTTCACACACTGCATTCAATATGAATTCATTTCGTGTTTTCATAAAATGTTCAGTAAGTGATCTGAAAATGGATTCAATAAGTGAATACTGAATTCACTTTATTTGACTAGCTATAGCGTAAAAATTTTTGAAATAAAATATCTTCATAAATGATTCACTGTGAACAACGTTCACGTGAAGAATCACTTGGGTGAAATTAATTCAGAACGAATTCACTATGATAGTTCACTTAATCAGCTGGGTAGTTATATGTATGTACACACACACATGTAAAATTATTATCTATTACAAACAAATAAGCTATTTTCCATCTAAGTACATATCAAATTCAAATGATAGAATAAATAGATTTTTTGTTAACGTAGCAAAAAAAAAAAAGTTTTATAAAAAAAAATCTATAATCTACATATACATAACATTATATTATACATACCTAATTGATACAATGACAACTACTTATGAATATAAGTATATGTATATGTATATATACGCATGTATTAAGGTTTCTTTAATTCAATTTTTAATCTTATATACCTCCTATAGGTTATTATACAAATTTATATTGAGGATAACGATAAGGAAATTCAAATATGTATATAGGTAAGTACTTCATCATTTATATTATTATATTATATATGCGAACAATATAATATGTAAATACATATATGTACATATTATGTTATAATATATAATAATCAAATCATTAAATTTTATGTATATACAATCAATATTACATACAATAATATACAATATATTTACATATTTTATGTATTGTTTGTACATATCCTATAATTTTCTCATTTAAATTATTAGATCAATATAATATATGTACGTATATATACATATTATATTAATACTGTTGTGTATATTATGTACATATTACTCGTGTATAAATTATTATTATTATTATTATTATTATTGTTGTATACCTAATATCAAAATTCCGGACACAGTAATATTATGTTTGATAAATCCTAATTTAATATGTCGCTAAAAATAAATATTCATGTTCCACTACCTTATAAAAAAAATTCTATTATTATTCTATTCAATTTTCATTTATTCACACATACCATATAATATGTATTAAATAAATATATACATATTGATACGTATTAAAGGATTGTAAAATAATATACGAAATACGAATATAAGCTGTGTAGATCTAGATAATATTTATGTAAATATGTAAATGATAGAAAAATATGAATGTTACAAAATACAAAATACAAAATACATATTAAAATATGATTTTTATTTTTTTTTTCTTTCAAATTATGTATGTAAATATGTACTTTAAAAATTTGATGCCATCCTCATCAAATTAATATTAAATATTAAACAAAAGTACATAAATGAACTATAGTAGGTAATAATTTATTAATTGAAATTCTTGAACATAATAAGAAGTATATATTGCAGCTACATTGCTACCAAAAACTTGAACATAGGATGATACATAATATGTAAATGTAAAATAAAATAAAGTGATAAATAAAAATAGGTATATAGGTATACTAATTAATTAATATACATTATGTATTTATAAATACATATATATGTATGATATATATATATATATCATATGCATATTAATTATAAATTATAAATATCGAAATTTATTTTTATTTACCTTTTTAAATAAAAATTTGTATATCATGTGAAATTATCTACATACTCGTACATATTATATATATTACATAGATAGATTAATAGTAGAGTAGGTAGGTATATAATGTAGTGTAAAATGATGACAGAATGTATGTATATATACATACATATATGTGTATGTATGTTTTTTTTATTTAATTTTCATATTATATATATATATACATATATGCATATATGTACATATTATTATGTATTACGTATGTACATCTCAGACCTTTATATTATTATCACCGTCATCTTAAATAAATTAAATATATATATCTGTAATTTTCTACACAGATATATAAATATGATGCGAACATCAGAACAGAAGCATACTGACACAAAATGATTTTGTGAAAGGTTAGTTAATTAAATGGAAAAGTTTGGTTAAGTTAAAATATTGATTTTACACTTTACATACTTTATAATTTTTTTTTTCTTTTGATTTATTTAAATGATTGGAGTACAATATGTAGATGTACATATATCGTACAGATACAGATTCAAAATCATTATTATTTTTATACTATATGTGCATAGCAAATTAAAAAAAAAAAAAAAAAAAAAAAAAAAATATTTTAAAAATTAATAATAAAAATTATTAAAAATTTTTACCTTGAAATAAATCACCAATATTAACTGGATGATATCCACCTTTACAATAATCCTCCTTTGATTCTTGTTCATCATCTTCACTATTTAATTCGGATTCATCAGATTCATTTGATGAACTTGGTTGAATATCTGATTTCATTTTATATTTTTTATTTGTATTATTGTACGATGCTGGAATATTTAGATCAGTTGGTCCGACAACGACTCCAGTCCCAGTACCACCAATACCAAATATATTATCGGTTGACATTACTGTTTTGTTCTTACTCATCACATTTGTTTGATATAACTTATTGGAATAAGTCTGTTGTATAGCAGTTCCTGTCGTCGTCATACTTCCATCCTCTCCTAAGATATTATCATTTAACGACAAACCTGAGGATTTTTTATTTTTATTGGTTGTTAAATATGATTTATTTGAATTATTGTGCGATGTTGATGAATTTAATAAATCTGCTGTTGATATACCTGCAAAATTTTCGCTGAGATCAATTTTATTTTTATTGTTAACAGCTTGATTATTTGTTTTTTGCTGCTGTTGCACTTGATTATTTGTATTTGACGCTACTGTTGCTGGAGCTGTTACGAGCGTGGCTCCTCTAGATGCAGCTGCTGTTGAGCTTGCTCTATTCTGCTTACCTTTTTTTTTATTTGGCTTGTGGCGTTTTTTCTTTGCTTGAATTGCTAATACTCGTCTATTAACATCTGCTTTTGAATTCATTATTATAAAAACTCAAAATTTTTATAATAATTAAAACTGTCCGAAATAATTTTTATGAAATTAATATTTTTTTCATATGAATATTAAATAAAAAAAAATATGTATATACCTCAACTTAAAAAAAAAAAAAATGAAAGAAAAAAAAAAACAGTTCAACACACTTTTCTTCGATTTATTTTTCCTTTGAATTGTGAGAACTTTGGTAACTTTATAGGTATATGTATGTATTATTAAAATCCATTCGAATTGTATGTATGCCTATCAATATAAATTTAAATTCACAAATGTAATATATAATACATATATATGCTTTTTACTTTTTTTTTTTTTTTTTGTTAAAAAAAATGAATTTAATTTTTTTCCTATTTTTAACTTAACCAAATATTTTTTCTTTTATAATAAAACTTTATTTTATGAATTTCGAAAACATAAATTACAAAATAAGAAAACAAAATTATATTTTCCTGTGAATTTTATACCACGAGAATAATCTAATCTAATAATAAAATAATTATAATTGGAAATGAAAATTCCTCCGATAAAAATCCGAAGTACCTTTTCATTTCTTCTCTTGTTCTTTTTCTTTCTATTTCTTCTTCGTTTTTTTTAGTTCTTCTTTAGTAATATATATGTATAATTATACACATATTATTATATTATGAACCTACATATATGGTGTGTATTGGTATTGTGTTGTGTATTGTCGTATTGTATACAAGGTATACATAAGCAAAACCATGCTCCATTCATGATTAAAATTTGACGAAAAAATGTGACTTAAAAATTGTCATTATTTAATACTATGATGCTTGATGCTATCAAGCATTGTTAAAGGGTGTTAGCTGTTGGCTGTCAAAGAACATTTGTACAGTTTTTTCTTCTTTTCGTTTCTTGTCAACTCTCAACTTATGGACTGTCTGTGCTGTGAGAACAAAATGAATGCGTTAAAAAAATAGCAAATAATTTTTTTTAAATTCATTTTTATTCATTTAAATTCAAATTTCCTTTTATAACTTAATTCTAATTGCCCTTAAAAATAATATTAATTCAAATCTGTATGAACATTTCAAGAAAAGCTTATTTATATCATTTATTAATTATATTCTCAAACTGTACACCTTGAATATTCTACAAAAATATTAATTATATATCTAATTAATTACATTTACAATTAGTCAACATCTCTCTTAGCTTTTAAATATCTTTTTTTTTGTGAATTCCTCTATTTAACTTTTCTAACTTTGTCAGCCGTAGATCTAGGTCTTAGCTTTGTTGCTTTGCTTGGTCAATATGTAAGTTCTCATTTGTCATTTGTTCTCGTATTATACTCATGTTAATGTTAAATTTAGTTTCGATGTTTTATAAGTGAACTTTATGCCTTGAACAGTATTGCGACCATCGACCATCGACCATGACCAAATATTGCAAATATTGGTCGGCGAAAACCAAAAAAAAAAAAAAATGAACACAATTAGGATTTAGGACCATAGCGAAATTCTGAAATGTCAATTCTAAATGAGAAATACATATGCATATGTAAAAAAAGATTTATATTTATAAAAAAAAAACTTATTATGCATAATCAAGTGGTAAAAGTAATTAAAATAATATAATATTTATATATAATATTTTCCTCCACTAGATTAAAAATAAATTCCTCAATTTATACCACAAACAGAAAAATTATATTTAAAATTAAGCTGACATAAATTCAAATAGTAAACAGTTGAAGAAAAATGAAAATTGAAATGACAAGCAAGGCAGACAACATTATACGATACATACTAAAATAAAATTGAAAATATTGGCAGCACTGCAACCACAACCAAAAAATTAGAAATTAGCTCTATTTCTACCATCGACCAAAAATTGGTTATGGTTGATGGTCGTAATTTTGTGCATGTACATAAGGAATAAGGGTTTTTAAAATTTTGACAAGCGAATTTTTGGTCGATGGTCGCAATTCTGTTCAAGGCATTACTTTTTCTATCACTGCAATTTTATTTTTGTTATTATTTTTTATTCAAAATAATTCAAATAAAAGCTTATTATAATTAAATGACAATACAAATAAAAATATTAATAAGTAATGAAAAACTCGATATTTATTTAATATATTTATAAGATTTTAAAAAATTAATTACTAATCAGTAAAGCAGCAAATGTATAAATGAATCTAGCAAAAATGTCTATAAATGAAGCTAGCAAAACTAAAAAAAATTTTAAAGACGCATTACATCTTGGGCTTTAAGAATATAAAATTAACGAAAAGTAATTTTTATAAAAAGAAAGAAGAAGAACGAAATTATTGTTTACTTTGCAGTTTTCATTTTTCTTTTATTACATACGCTGATACGCAGCTTGCAATTGTAATTGTAACTTGTATTTTGTTTTTGAATATCATAGTTGACGGTTCTGTAATTTTTAGAATTAAGAAATAAAATATTTTTTTCATGTTATATGTGTAATGTAAAATTGATAAAATTTAAGTGTTTGTAATCGTATTTCGTATCTAGCATTTAGTTTCCTTCAAATATCAAATGAAATAAAATCAAATATTTGATACATTTATAATTAATTGATTTGATTAGTGCATCATAATTATTAACGACAGCGAATAAGTTATTTTTTAATATTTTTTTTTGTATATCTATCTATCTATCTATCTAGTCTAGTTCTAGTTTCTAGTATATAAAGTTAAAAAGAGTGAAGCTCAAGTGACTTTTGATTTGCTATGTTTTTTCGTTAAAAATTATTTAAAATGAAGTAGCCATATGTCAAATAAATTCGATAAGTTTTTGGAGGGAAAATTTATAATACATAAATTCTGTGCCAACTAATTTTTCTCATTTTCATTCAACCATATAGTAAAATTTTAGTTTTTCAATTTAAAATAAAAAAATATTTTACATAAATTAAAAAAAATGTCACAGCAATCAATTAAATCTTATTTCAATGCAAGAAAACGACCAGCAACAGACGATTTAAATTATATTCGTCCAAAAGTGTTATTAATTGAACATGAACAAGATTTTCATGAAAATAAAGATAAAAAAAATGGTCAAAAATATCAGGCGATATTTAAAGGAAATAAGATAAGTAAAATCGAATCAAGTGATGTTGAATATGGAATTAATTGTGAGAAGAAAATTAAAAACACAAATAAAACATCCACGATAACTACATCAAAGTTAGCACAGGCTTGCTCATTGTCTTCAGTTCCTGCATCAAAAGCACGCTCTGACCAAATTTTCAAACGTATTGAAAGTACAGTTTCTAAAAATAATCCAAAGAGTAAATCCAATAATAAAAATACTACCTGCAAAGAAGATCCTCCCCAGCTAAAACAACAAAATTTAGTGAATTTTATTAAAAAAGGACATCTATCACCGCGTAATATATTACGGCTAAAAGATGATGCTTCCATTACAGTATTTGCTCCGAAGGATAATACAGCAAATGTTGAAAAAGGACTAAAAGATCAAAATCAACCTGATAAGAGTACAAACATGAAAAAGGATCAGCTGGATATGTTGGTGAAAAAAGAATTGAATTTTGATGAAGTTAAATCTAAAGTAACCCGAAGCGCTAAACTTGAAGAACTAAAAGCTTCAATTAATCGTCTTCAAGAATTAGAGAAACTCAGGAAACAACAGGAAAAAAATTCGAAGGAAGTGAAGAATGGAAAAGATATAATTGCAGACAACCAAGTAGTTTTAAAAAAGTTTGACACCATTGAATTAGATGTTCTTACAAGGTATACATTTTAGATTTTAATATTTTTTGCTCTTAATAATATATTAATTGTATTTTACAATAGTCCACAAAAAGGATTGAAAACACCAATTAAATCAATATTAACAAGAACAGATATTGTTAAAAAGGATGAATTAATGTCACCTAAAAGAACAGTAATACCAAAGCGAATTATTTTTAGTCCAACTAAAATCGAATCACCATTAAAATTAAACAAGGTTCCAGCATATCATAGATTTCATAGCTTAGCCGCTTCTGAAAAACCAACACTTCAATTGCCCTACAAGTATCGTTGTCTAATAGAAATATTCAGATGTACTGATTCTGTGTGTGCCATGTTTTATAATCGCAAAGAAATAATAACATTTAAGAAATTGAAGCCAGCTGTACAACGTTTGTCTCGTAAAAATTTTTCTGAATCACATTTAGCACAAATAAAATACATTTATCCTGATGCATATCAATTTACACAAATGAAAATGCGTAACTTTGGTTCCATTTCCAAACAAGATTATTTCCAGTTAGTGATAACTCCAATCATTGAGAAAAAGTTATCTGATGATTCAAAACAAAATATTGATGATGATAATATAATACAAAAAGCACAATTAAATGCAATGGGTCCACAGGTAAATAAAATATTAATTATATAATGTATTTTTTATTTATAAAAATTTTACAATTTAGGTTATTGTCGAACGGATGCACAAATTCACTAATGCTTTGCTGGATGTGGTTAAAATTGAACACGAAAAATTTTTAAAATCACTAAGTACTCCACTTAATGTACCGAAAGATAAAATTACACGTTGGCACCCTGAATTTGATTTAGGAAAATGTCCTGATATTAAAAAGGCTTTATTGCCACAAGCACCGAATATTGAAAAATTTTCTTCAGCTAAAAATGTTTTATCGACAGCAAGAGATCTTTTCAATTGTGCGACTCCAATGGAACGTGCTATTATAAATTATGAGGAAAATCAAAAAAATAATTCATCAGCTACTAGTACAATTACTTCAGCAGAAGAAACTTCGACGACTATTAGTAATCCAACAACTGAAAGCTTTTTAAAGGGAATACCAAAATCACTTCTTGAAAAAATAAGAATGAAACAGGCTGCTAAAATGTTAGATTCAATGACAAGAAGCCCATCAGATCATTGTGAAATGATTAAATACAGCCGATTACCGGAATTAGCGAGACATTTAAGAAATGTTTTTGTCACTGAGAAAAAAGGTGTTCTAAAATTGGAAATTATTGTAAAGAAAATAAGAAATAGCTATGAAACCATGATATTAGAGGATATCGAAGCTCATTTAAGACTGATTTCAAAGGAATTACCAGAATGGATTAAATTCGTTGAAGTTCGAAAAACTATGTATGTAAAGTTGGATCGTGATATGGATTTAATGAAAGTAATTGAAACTCTAGCAAATATAGCAAATAAAAAATCCAAATAATCAGATTTCATAAAAATTGATTAAATTAATTCAACTTTTTTTCCTTTACAACTTATATTTTATTTCATTGTATTAATTTTTAGTATAGTTCATTGCATTAATTTTTAGTATAGTTCATTAATAATATTCATATTCATAAAATTAAAAAAAAAAAAAAAAAAAAGTGTGTTTTGGAAGAAAAATAAAGTACATATGTGTACATTTAAAATTTTTTTATTTAAACACTTATAGTTCTAAATACATTAAATCCGCTATGCGCAGTTGATAAAATGACACCAGGCAATTGAGGATGCCAATGTAACTCCTTAATATCTTGCTGTCCTTGATGTATAAAAAGCAATTGTGGTGGTAAATTTTTCAATTCATCATCATCTTGATTATCAGAATTTATAGAATCCTTTTCAATAGCTAAATCCCAAATTGCGATTTGATCATCAGATCCTCCAGATGCTAAAACTGTTGAATCTTTTGGATACCATTCGACGCTTGTTATATAGTTTGTATGATGTTTAAATGTTGCAATTGGCTTTTTAGATATAAATTGACGTAAATCCCAAATATGTAAAAATCCATCATCACCACCACTGGCAATTAGTGGTTCATTTTTATTCCACGATATCACATTTACATCACTCTCATGTGAATTTTCACAAGTTAACATACATGACTTTTGTGGCGTAGCACGACAATCCCAAATTCTTATACTTTTATCAACAGAGCACGATGCAAGAACACTATGTTCATTCGGGCTCCATTGAAGATCTTCAACTGAATTAGTATGCCCAACTAACGGGCGTTGATCGACATTCCATGTTCCATCCTCAACCGGCTTCCATATATGAATATCACGTCTATAATTTATAAATGAATTGATATTTAATTTAGTTAATTTTAAAATATCTAATAAAAAATTGAAAATACTTACTTGCAATCACCCGTTGCAAGAACACCAGGAACAACTGAACTCCAATCTATAGCAAAACCTTCTTTTTGATGACCATTAAATGTATACACAGGCTTTACTTCAGACATACTATTTTCATATTCCTTTAATAAATTTAAATCTTCTATCGCTTGCAGTTGATCATTTAAATTCCAGACATTAACTGTGCCTAATTCACTCCATGTAGCTGCAAGTACTTTATGTTTAACGCGTTTTACACGAATTCTATTAACACATCCTTGATGTTTAATCAAAGCACATGTCATTTTTGGCTTTTTATTGTCATTATCATCATCACTATCATCATCATCATCATCGTCACTTGAATCACTACTGTCACTATTATCGGCATCATTTATCATATTCCTATGCAAATTATGCATTTTCATTACTATTACATTATTTATGTGGGTTCTATCGGCTTGTGTTCCAGCCGCAATATATGAAGTTAATGGAAATTCTTCTCTTGAATCACCTAATTCATCTTCTATAATATCAAAACTTAGGCATGGTGCTCCTGTATGTGCTTGATGTAACATTACGTATGCAGACTCATTGCAAACTAATTCTTCATCATCTTCTAAAGGTTTTCCAGGTAAATAAACTTTTTTCGGTATTTTCTTTTTTGAATTATCATCACTTTCGTCTTCGTCACTGGTATCGTCTTCAACACCATCCATATCTACATCTTCCAAAATAACATCATCATTAATGGAAAGCATATTTTCATTTTCGTTCATTTTATTTTATTTTATTAACAGAAAATTTATTTAATGTTTAAGCTGTTAATTTATGAAAATTCACTTAATTTAAATAAATTTATATTAAAATTAATGTTATTTTATTAATAAAAACGATTTATGACTTTTATGAGATGAGAATGCTGAATGACATTACAGAACGCGTGGTGGTGTCATTGGTATTGGTAATGGTGTGTAAGTGCAATGTGTAATATCAAATATCATATCAATCAAAATTTTTGTCAGCTTAGCTTAGACGGTTTATTAGTTTTAGCTGTGAGCCGTTAGAAATAGACAGATAGATGATAGAAAAAATGAATATTATATATATTTTATTCTTTTTGGATGGATCATATGATATGCGATGCGTCATTTTTGGAAATATTAAATTTTTATTTTTATTAAATCATACTAGATGGCAGTATATGATAAATTTCTTTCAAAATGAAAAATTTCGATTTTTATTATTTGTTGATTTTTCGACAAAAACATCAGGAATTTTATCATTTTTTTAAATCAAAAATTAATTCTTCATTAGAATTAATTTTTCGAAATATAATATCATTTTATTAAATATACTATTACATTTATATAACAATTTTATAAGATAAATCTTTATTTCTATAAATTATTGGATATAATTAATTAAAAATAAATTTTTTTTTAATAAAATGTATTTAATATGAATGCATATTTATTATTTACATATTACATATTGTTAATTTTAACATTTTTTTTTATAAATTAATTTTAGCATTATATATATATATATATACGGTAAGTTTACAAAATTACATTTTATTATTTTTTTTTTTGTTTTTTTATTGGAATTCATTTACAATCATTTATATTAATTTAATTTACAATATTTTTAAATTTACAATTTTTTTTTATTTTTTTTTTATTTACAATTTATTCTTAAAAAAATTTTTTTTTGTGTATACATAATTTTATATTGTATTATAATTATATGTATATTACTACCAGTTTTTTTTTGTTTATTTATAAAATTTATAATTTTTTTTTCCTCAAAATAAATTAAAAAAAAAAAAACATAATTTTAAAATTATAACTGAATTATAAGCATAATTATTAAAAACTAATATAATTTACTAAATTTATTTTTTGATAAAAAAATGTAGTAGGTATATAACAAAAATATTACACTTATACTTTTTATATTATATATTTTTATAATGTACAATATGAACAATATTCTTATTTTCATGCATAAAACTTACACAAAAAATTGTTTACCTAAAATAAGATATTTTTTTGTTTTTTTTTTTTTTTTCCAAAATGAAATTAATTTTTTATGAAAATTACATAAAAAAATAAATTATTTATTTTAATTGGTATTATATTATTGGTATTTGATATTCATGTACATATTTGGTAATTTTTTCTGAATGCACGCGTATGAGTATTAAAATAAAAATATAATTATTATATTTCTTTGATGATTTTTCTTCATTGATATATATGTACATAAATTTAAATATGTAAATTGGAAGAGATCCGTGACTTCCAAAATGCATCTAAAACAGTTTAGATACAAAGTCATTTGTTCCGAAATGTCAAAGTATAATATTTGATGATGTCACATGTTCCAAATCGTTTGGGAAATGTATTCAAAACGCATCAAATGAGCAAACAGCGCATCTACTATATAATTGATGCTTTCATGATACAATGTATGTATATATGCATCATAACTTTGTATTATGACAGTTGTAATACTGTATCACAACCTGTTTTTCTACATTTTGGAAGTCAACCGATATCATGCAATTTAGAAATTTAATTTATTTAATTATTTTTTTTTTTTTTTTATCATTTTGTATGAAAGTTATTTATCCTTTTTTACGTTTTACATTTTCTTATTATGTAGGTATTTGAAATTTTGGTCTATAATTTTTTCTATACATATATATTAAACAATAATTTTTTTTTTATTAAAACAATAACACAGAATTTTGTTCCTCAACAATAAATTTTTTTTGAATTTACATAATTATAATCCCTAGAAAAATCACATTATGTACATATATTATTTTACAAAAAATTTCATTTCATTTTTAATTATAATTTTTATGAAACTGTTTTTATTCTATAATTCAGTGTTAGAATTCAAATAATTAAAATAAATAAAATATCATTAAATTGATGTAAATAAAATTAATTAAAAAAAAATATACCTAATTCATTAAAAAAAAAAAAAAAAATAAATAAATAAAATAAATAAAATAAAAAATACAAACAAAAAACAACATTATTAGGTTCATTATTAAGGTTCATTATTATTATTAAGGACATATGTATTTATATTTGTACAAACTGATATAATTAATGTCTAATAAATTTTACAATTAAATTAAATTTCTATTTAATATGTATTTTTATATATGAATTGTATAATTTATCTTTTAAAACAAAAAATATGTAATACATACTTATTGATTTATATATTTTCAATTTTTTTGTTTTGTTTGTATTTTATAAATTTATATTTAAAAAAAAAAAAAAAAAATTATTTTTTTTTTCTTCTGAATTTAAAAAAGATATTTGTATTTTTTCTTAATTATTATTATTATTTATTTATTTATTTATTTTTCCTTATTTATGAATTTATGAGGCAATTTTAACTATTATCACAGAATCTTTCTCTGTATATTTTATTTCGATGATTTTCATTCAATATTGGATTTATAATAGCTTCCAAATTATCAATACGATGTTTAAATCTTGATCGATCACGTGCATAATCTTCCCAATTACTTTTTCTTGCGGCACGATATGCATAATCCCAAACATGCATTACATGTATTTCCGGTTTCAAATTAAATCGTACCTGTAAACATGTAAAAAATTCATACATAATTAATTTAATAATTATTCATTAAATAGATTTCATAATGAATATAGTTTAGTACAGTCATATTTGCATATTTTAATATGTTAGGAAAATATGCCGATTGCAAAGGCAAAGATATTAATTATTCATAACTAATACATGTATAAAGATAAAGAAAAAAAAATTTATATATATAATAGCAAAATGACTATCATTTAATATGTAATTAAATACATATTTGAAGAAATTCAAAAAGAATGAAATGATAATCATTATTTTAACATTGAACAAACAACAGTTTGTTATGGTTATCGTTACGTTTATCATTAGTTAAGTACAATTTGCAATATGAAATAAAAATTTTGCAATTTTTATAATGGGCCCTATTATGAGTGTCGATAATATCGTCTCGTCATCGACTATCGCATCGACTCGACAAGTTTTCTATTATGAGTGTCGATTTCAGGCGAGAATATCGACATTTTAAGTCGATCAGCTAAAACTAATCGACAGGCATAACAGTCTATGGTGATTTGACATTTCATGTATGCTTTATATATAAGATAAGGTGTCGTTCGATTTGTTTAAATTTAATTTAATTGATTAAAGAAAAATCACCAAAAATGCTGTTTGAACTGTTTGAAAAAAAAAACATGAACGCATCTCTCAATCCTCTTCTTTTATGCAAAAAAATAATCATTATTAAATAAATATGTATAGGTATTTTATATTTTCTCACTTAGCTACAAATTATTTAAATTAATCAAATATTTATTAAAAATTACAAAAATTAATTATTTATTCAAAATTGAAAAATAAAAATGAATTATAAATTTTTATATCGAAATATTTGACAACTTTTATACAAATTACATGGTAAAACTGAATGAAAATAAAATTTGATATGGCAATATCTTACTGTCGAGGTGATCGATTTGCATAATAAAAAATTTACATCGTCTCGTCTCGTCTTGATTTTGTCCATAGTCGATATGATCGACACTCATAATAGGGCCCAATTTAAACGCAATTAAATAAAGGCAGCACAACATAATATGTATGTATTGCTTTAATATGAAAACATGTATGATAATTTATTAAATATACACTATATCTTATTCAAGACATTTCAAGGTTATCTTTTTTATGTTGAAAAATTACAATAATAATAATAATAATAATAATACATATGCACATGTAAATTAAAAGTATATGATCATGATTATATTCTGCAATGTTTGTTTTTAAATTTTAAAATTAAAGATAAACTGTTAATACTATTGTATGTATATTATTTGAATTTGAATATTATCACGTTTTTTAGTTGCATGTTTTATATGTATACATACTTAGGTACATATACATATACAATATTTTGTTATTTATAAATAATATGTAAATATTGTGTGCATATCAATATTTAAAAAAAATTTAAAAAAAATATATATAGGTATAGGTAGGTATATGATAAGTATATTTTCATTTTACCTTTTTATCATTTCTTTCCTCAAATCCAGAATCTCGTTCTTGAATATCGAAACATTCAAAATCTGGAGAAATTTTTATATGATCAGTCTTTTTCGATGAATTTTCAATATCATTTGGTTTACAATCATTATCATAAATTTCATCATCATTATCATCATCATCATCATTCTCGATATTATAAAAACTGATATTATCACTATCATTACTTTTTAAATCATCATCATCATCATAATTACAATTATCTTTATCGCATTTATTATTATTATCATCATCAACATCACCATTAACATCATCATTATCATATTCGATATTAAAACATTCAATGACACCTTCAGCTGCATCATCAGTAAAACAAATTACAAAACTATCATCACTACTGGATTCAGATACTTGCCTTATTCTATTGTAATGTTCTTTTTGATGCAATATATTATCAATATCTAATTTTTGTGTATTATTATCAGTTAAAGATGATAGTGGTAGTATTGATGTTGTTGACGACGATGAATTTGTACTAGTCGATTTTTTTTCTTCATCTTTAGAATTATTGATGCATTTATAATCTTTTAAATTTTCTTTTTGTTTAGTGTTTTCATAATTTTGTGTATCATTTTTATGAAAAGATAATGATGATGATAATTTCAATGATTCTGATGGATTATTTAACGTTTGATTCATACATTTTGATTTCGTCGACCAGAATGATTTTTTAGGTATTGGAAGTTCAGGAAAATCATCATATGAAAATATTGCAGTCACATTGTATTCCAATCTTTGTTTATTCATTGTACTATTATTATTATTATTGTTGTTGGAAAAATTTTTCTGTGATGATTGAGTTTGATATAAAACATTATTTACAATTTTATCATTATTTTTATTTTTCACATTTATATCCGATGTAATTGTTTTAATATGTGATTTTTGTGTTGATTTGATATTTTGATCTTTCATCATAGAATCGAAAGTATTTTTTTTAATGTTAATGTTATTATTTTCATATTTTTGATTACAAGATCTATGGTGTTCATAATACAAATCACAGTTTGATTTTGGATTAAAAAAACCATTTACAAAATTTTTAATTCCATTTATGAATCTATTGCTTGAATTTTGATTATATATTCCAAGCCTTTCTCCAAAATAATTATTGTTTATCTGTTCTGTTGATGAATAATTTTGAACATTAGTTTTGTTTTTATTAAAATTTGGCATTACAGTTGATGTTGTAGTATTCATTTTTATTGGACTAGAATTATTATAATGTGCATTTATTGATGAAAAATTTCTACTACTATTAAAATCATAATAAAATCTTCCATTTGGATATATATTATTTAATCTATCATAACCAAGACCAAAATAATATTGCTGCTGAGCATATTGATGAAAGTAATGATTTAGTTGATAATTATTATAATAAAAATAATGTGGTATTCCACCACAATTATTTTTTGTAAAATAATTCTGTTTAAATTTACTATCCATGATTATGATGATTTATAATATCGATATTTATAATAAATTATCTATTTATTATGATTATTTTTTTGTATAAAATATTTTATTTTCTTCGTTATTTTTGAACAGATACATAAATATTATCATATTATTTATAAACAATTAAATATATACATCTATATAATATGAATTTCATTGCTGAATCATCATCATAATTTATTATTATTTAATAAATTATCTATCTTTGTTATTTTACCAACATTCTAATAAGATTCCATTGTTAAGTTGATTACGACAAACAATTAATGAATCCAATAATAATAATTTGTTTTGAACTTGTTTTTGTTTCAAAAAATTTCTGGATGATTGTAAAATTTTCTTTCTTGTTATTCTATAAACACAAAATTCTGTAATTTTATCGTTATTTTGATTTTTATTAAAATTTACTTTTATTATTGACATTTTTTCTAAATAATTTTCATTTATTTTATTCATTTTATATTTGACACTTCAATGTGTGATGTGAAGAATGATATGAAATTGAAACGCACGCAATTCAATTTCCTGTTTCAAAATTATGATAAATTTCGAAAATGATTTTTTTTTTTTTTTTTTTTTGCTTTTTTCGAATGTAAATTTCGATTCCCAAGGTAGGATTTCTCGAGAAATTATTTTCTATTTTAAGGATTATTTTTTCACATTATATCTACAGTTTTAAGAAATATAATATTTCTTTTATTTTCTTCACTTCAAAAATGGAGAAAAAAAAACTGTATTTCTCAATTAATTAATTTCTTTTTCGTAAAAATTCTTTCGAAATAATTACAAAATTAAATTTCACAATGTCTTTTAAGTTTTGTTTTTTATATAAAATTTAAAATATTTTTAACAATTTATAGTTTTTGTTTGCACTTTTTATTCATTACAAATTTCCTTTTTACTTATCAAAATTATATTTTTACTTAATTGTTTTTTTTTTTTAACTTTTTCTCATTTTCTGAATAATTTGATATAATATTTCCAATTAGAATATGTATGTAATATGTATTGTATGTTGTATCTTGTATGTGTGAATGAAGCAAGAAATTATACAAATAGATTGCATCAGCAAAATTATTCGAAAATTTTTTAATCAAATCAAATACACTTTTCTTACAATACATTATAGATGGCGCCTTATAATAATAAAATAAAAACTAGGGATGGTATTAATAACAGAATATTATCAAAAAAATTTAACAACTCAATATCGATTCGAGCATATATGATGTATAATGTACATACATCATACAACCGATTTTATGATTTTAAATTTTTATAATATTCTAAAAATATCTACCACTTTTCAATACTATATTTATAAAGTCATTTTAAATTATTTTAAAAATTTTTAAATACTATTTTAAAAATAAATAATTTTCGCTTTTTTAACTATTATTTTTGAAAAATTTTTTTTTTTTTTTTTTTTTGCTAAATTAACAGTCTGAATGAAAATATTATTATGAAAATTGAAAATATCATTCAAATTTATTTGTCATCAAAAAATCAATACATTTTGATTTTAATCCAACTATTTGATAAATTTGAAAATTTTGGTATGTCGGTCGAAGTTGACCACGCTACTATGGTTACACACACACACACACATACACACACAATATAAATTCAGCAACTCATATTGATTGACCAATGACCAGACCAGTTACATCATCACAATCAATTATGTACTATGTAGGAGTATTAATCAAATTTCGTTTTATTTTGAGAATTTTAAAATTCTTTGTAAATATGATAAATTTCGAAAACTATTTATGTTATTCATTTTTATATAATTAAAAAAAAAAATTATGATCCAATTACATTTATTATAAATTTTCATTTCTATACCCATAATGATTTTCTAAAAAATATTTATTTTGGTTGGAATAATTATGTAAATAATAAATATTTTTATTCACCCTATATAAATATATATTTATATAATGTATACATTCGCTGTACGTTGTACTGTCCTGTACTTACATTTATATACACCTAAACCTCTTTTTAAGCGATAGATACGTTCCTAAAAATTACGCGTAAAAAAAAACTACTGACTCCATAGAAAAATTTAAGATTGGTTCCAAATCTAAAATATTGGCAATATAATGAAAAAACAAACATATGTTCATATAGAGAACATACCATACATTCATGTGATGAATTTTAATAAAAATATAAAAAAAATGTATTCATTTCGGTTTTTTGTTAAAGATTCCATAAAAAAAATTATGTTTTATTCACTATCAGTGTGAGACAATGAATGCGGAAATTTTCGTTTTGGTGAGACTCTTGTTGGTAGCACTTTACGGCATGAACTCATTTATTAATCGCTGTGTTGATCCTCCTTTTTAGTTAAGTCGAAAATTTCCCTACACGTTCTTCATCAGGATCATGTCGGGTAAAATAGTTTTCTAAATTATTAGCCAATTTCAGTCTCTCTTTAATTATATCAAAAAATTGCACTCTCTTGTCTACACAAACATCAAATTGAAACTGCTAAGTAACAGTAAGTAAGTTCTGCTTCTCTTCTATATGCAATGCACTTAGATTGAACAAAACACCGATATAAAAATGCTATCGCTAAAAATTTTATACCGTTATATCGTATAGACATGCACAATAGAAAAAAAAATGAATCAATTAGCATTAAGATTCGGTTGGTCGCGTAAAAATGAATAAAAATCGCGTAAAAAAATCGGATTTTTTCACATATTCCAATTCGCGTAAAAGGAGGTTTAGGTGTATACATATTTTATTTAAAGAAAAAATCACATTTGAATTTTCAATTTATTTTATTTTTCTCAAAATATGTAATCATTTAATTAATACAATTTTTGTTCATTTGATTATTAAATAAAAATAATCAAAATTTATTACTGTTTTATTAACAATTGTTAATTATATGTTAATTATAAATTATTTCTATGCATTTTTCATTTACATATATTATGTATGTTTCTCTATGATATTATATAATTATTATATAATATGTATATAATTATACATATCGTATATGTATTTATTACATATTTATATAAAATGAAAAGAAAAAAAAAAAACACTTTATTGTTTCTTATTTTTATTATTTAAGGCACAATAATAATATGCATATATGTACTTATGTACTTATCCAAATTACATATTAATTTAAAATACCTATGTATTTCTTAAAAATCTACTAATAATTATGTACATATAATAATTATTTATGTATTTGAAAAAAAAAAAAAAGGAAATATTTGTAAATTAAATTCAAAAAATCACAAAATGTCCACTGGTACAAAAGTCAAAAAAAAAAAAAAAAATTATTTAAATTTATTATAATATGGTAATAAAAAAAATTCAGTTTTATATTTTCTTTATATTGTAGGTAATGTACGTATTATTTTCATTAATTTTTAACATAAAAAATAATTAATGTAAAATTATATTTATAACAAATTTTATTCATGTAATTTTTGTTTTTTTTTTAAGTAACATATTTTTAGTATTGATTTTATTAAAATTTAGAAAATTATATATATACGTATATTTGTATATAATTTCAGTTTTCTTCTTCTTCTTCCTTAATTTTTGTATAATTGAAAATTAAAATTTAAAATTTAATTATTTTTTTTAATTAATTTCAACATTATACAATCATATTATACATATATGGTATTTTTTTAAACAATTTTATAATTTTTGTTTGAATTAAAAATTAACTTAAATTTCTATGTGTGTAAAGTATAATAAAATAATTAAAATTACATATTAAAAAATATATATATATAATATTTATAATTTTTATAAAAACAATTGAAGGGCTAAGGTGATGAAGGTGTTAATTGTCATTACAATACACTTTTTGTGTTATTGGACTTCAAAGTTATTTTTTTTATATTATTTTTCTAAGTGAAGCTATCATTACACACGAAGATAACAAAAAAAAAAAAATTATGATAGATAGGAAGTCACACTCAACGTCGTAAGATTTTTATATATATATATCTATGGTTACGTCTTCGTCTCCACAACTGGCATTGACTTTTTCGTAAAGAATTTGCTGTTGCTAATTTCATTCAACTCGATTACAATTTCATTTACTCGATTTCAAAGTGCAATCATCTAATTGAAAAACTCAGTTAATTCACATTATTAAAATTAAAAATTGTAAAAATAAATAATTTAAATCAATCAATAATATACTTTTAATTAGTCAACAATTTAGCATTCATTTATCTAATTGCAAAATTTAGTTACTATAATTTATTTTTATTATTAAAATTAAAAAAATTGTAAATTAATAAAAAAGAAATAAAATGGAAAGAAATGTTATCAATCAAAATATTATAGTCTGTGTCTCGTAAAGTAAACTAGTAGCTAAGTAGTAGAAAATTAAACAGAACAAATAAATCTAAATTGTAATTAAATTAAATTAAAAAAAAAAAAAAAAAAAAACGAAACGAAAAATAAAGTATTGTAACTAAGTTTGAAAAATCGAGTTTTATTAATAAATATTTTTTTTTTCGGTTTGAAAAAATTTAATATACTTATGTATGCACTTAAAACTTTTATCTGACTGAAAAATAGAATTTATTCAAATTTGTCAGTTAACACTTTCACTTTCATTTCAGACCTTCAATTACATATTATCACAGATATATCGTTATCTGTGATATTATTTATATTATTTAGATAATTTATGAAATAAAAATAAATTCATTTTGCTATGTATATTTGAACTTAATTATTTAACAGATTAATTTTTTTGTTTGTTTGTTTGTTTGTTTGAGATTCAAATTGTGGTGGTGTGATTATTTTCTAGTATTCGTCATAAATATGTATTCTAAAGATACAAAATTTTTGTATATACATACATACATACTTACTTTAAAAATTATGTATTTTTGTTTTTTTTTATTGGAAAAATAATTTAGCGAAAAAAAATAAAAAATAAAATGTAACTTATATACTTCGGTATTTTACATTTTTTCTTTTTTTTTTTTCGTAAATTATAAATAAATTACATTTAAGTTTATAAAATTAAAATAAAAACAACAAAATTATTCGAAAAATAACAACTGTAAATAATATAAAAAATAATAAAAATGCAAATATGTATAATAATAAAATTATACATAAATTTAGTATGTATTTAAAATATGTATTTTGTTGTTGTTGTTGTTGTTGTTTTTAATGTTTTATCTAATTATTTAAAAATACTTTAAATCTTTCTTTAAATGTTTTACTTTTCTTATTAATTATTTTTGAATTTTTAACAATTTTTTCAATATTATGTGATATATTATTTTTATTAGTGCAATTTTGACTCTTTTCCATTAATCTAGCATCGAATAGTGTATAAAATTTTGTAATATCATTATTTTCATTAAATATTTTATCACTGTTGTTATTATCATTTTTACAATTACTTACATTATTATTATTATTATTATTATTATTATTATTATTATTAAATGAAAAATTTATATATTTATCATTACAAAATTTACGAAACATTGATGTTTCAATAAACCATTCTAAAAAAAATTTTATATTTTGTGATTGATGTGATTGAATAAATTTCTCTTTATGAAATATATTATCATTATAATTTGAAAATAATTCAATAAAAAAACGTAAAAATGCTTCACTTATTAATACATTCGATAACATTTTACCTTTATCAATTAAATCAACCATTTCTAATGATAAATGCAATGATTCACGTAATTGATCTGGTAATATTGTTGTTTCATCACCGCAAAATTTTTCAAAAATTTTTTTATCTAAATTAATAATTACACCATCTTCAATATCAAATGATAATTTATTTTCTGTATCATTAATATTATTCATATTACTATTATTATTATTATTATTATTATTATTATTATTATTATGAAAATCATTATTATCATCATTTAAAATACCAACTAATATTGGAAATGGTGCTTCACATATTTCAATTAAATTTTTTGGTAATATTGTTATAATTGTATATTGCCATTGAAATGGATATAATATAGATTGTAATGCCATTATTGATTTTGATAATAATGAAATATTTGAACTTCTTAATATAACTTTACGTTCTAATAATAATGTTGCAAATACATTTATTAATAATTCTGGCCCTAATCTATCCAATAATTCACTTAATTCTGTATTTTCTAAACGTAAATCATTTGGTCGACGAATAAATATTTCTTCATAATTTGAATCATGTTCAAGTAAACTTCTGTTAATCAGTCCAAAATCAAATGGTGTTTGTTGTTGTTGTTGTTGTTGCTGCTGCTGCTGCTGTTTCTTTTCTTCGAATTCTTGAATTAACAATTTTGATTGATGATTTCCACTAGGTAATTTTTTATCAATTTTTATATAATTACCATCTGTAGTATTTTTATTTATTTGAATTATAGATTGTGCTGCAGCAGATTCTGCCAACCATTTTGGATTTGTTTCTATGCTTAAACGTTTTGGTGAGATTTTATGAAATGAAGATATCTGTTGTGCACCCATTGATAATGATGATGATGATGATGATGATGATGATAGAAAAATTGTTTTTTGTCGATTTTTTAATGGCAACATAATATGTAAAAATTTTCCAGCATTCGGAATTTGTGAATTCTGTAATAATTTAAGTAATTGATTCATTTCATTATCACTTTGTCCATGACGTGATTCAATCTCTTTAAGAATTTTTTGAAAAAAACCTAAAGATTTTGTAACACTTATTACACAATAGCATAATGGTAGACATATTTCAGAATTTTCTGGTAATACACGTCTACAATATCCGTATATTTTAAAACCATTATCATCAGTTAAAATTAAACAATACTCTTGATTTTCACGTCCAGTTCGAATTAAATTACTACTTGGAAATATTAATTGTTCAATATTATCTGGTATTGGTTCATCTGGTGGATATTTACTTTTTATATATGCACAATTATTGATAATATTATAACCAACTAAAATGCATACTTGAAAAAGTTTTGGATATATTTGAATATTTTCTTCAATATTTGATAATTTAAAATAATTTAAATCTTTATTTTCTAATTTATTATCGTTTTTAATTATTTTTGATGTATGTAAAGGAGATTTTTTTGTGGATGCCGTCGGTTCCATTATTGAAATATCTTTTTTGTTGTTTCTTAATTTCATGATTGTTTTATTACAATAATTACCATTATTACTGTTACTACTGCTACTACAACTACTATTATTATTTTCTTCAATTAATTTTTTATATTTAAAAATTCTATCTTTTGTTGACATTATAAAATCATTTTCATTATCGTCTTTTTTATCATTATTATAATTTTCATTTAATTGAATTAATTTTTTATTTTGATTATTTTCTATTTTATTGTTCTCTTGATTATTACTATTATTTTCATTATCATCTTCATCATCATCATCATCATCATCATTATCATTATTATTTTCTTCTTCTAATGAAAATGTCTTTATTACTGGTGATTTGAATGTATCATGCAATGTTCCGTATGTTGATAATTTCTTTTTTGGCACAACAGAAGCAACTCTTCGAACATAATCTTTACGTTTTTCCGTTAATGATCTGCATAATTTTGTTGAATATTTTTTATCTAAATAATTATTAATATTATTTTTATTAATTTTAACGGTAAATTTTTTTTTATGTAAATTAATAAATTATTTACCTGTAATTATTGAATTATTATCAGCAGTATTATTAATAGTGGAATTTGTAGTATTAGTTGCTGCTGTTGTTGTTGTGGTTGTTAATGATATCATTTTTGTAGGATACATTAAACTTTTAATATCAGATTCAAATGTCGTCTTCTGTTGAAATGCAACATTTACCAATAGTGATATCTAATTCAATGAAATATTTTTTTATTCAACAATAAAAAAAAAAAATAAAAAAAATTCAAATATTTTCAAATTTAAAATATAAGTTGTAGGTACCTACATAATATGTAATGGCCCGTATTAATAACATTCTACCAAAGTCAGCTTTATATTAGTGTCTACTAATATGAAGTTAACTAAATTTAAAGTTAGCTTTAAATTTCTCTACTAATAACACTATAGCTCTGTTCGATCTGTACTCGGATTATACTCTGAAAACATGTCGAACAGCTTAGAGTAAGATCGGAATAATCCAAATTTTACTCGGATCTTACTCTTACTTTTTGCAGGAGTAAAAACTAAGTAAGAGTAAACTCAGAGTACAAATCGAACATGTTTTTGACACATCATTATGTTGACATAACCAATTTCGTTTGTTTGTATTTTGATTTTGGTAAAAATTTGAAATTTCTTCTAATGGAAAATAAAGAAAATAAAATGTACGGAAACATTTCTAAATTCATTAACCCGTCTGACCAAATTGTTCAAATTGAGTGTATGTTATGCTGTTATGGCACTTACTTTTTTTTCTAGCTTAGGATTCTAAATTTAAAGTATTGCATGACTGAAATTCACCATCATATGAATATTTCACGTAAGTGTGAAAGAATAAGACATAAGGTACATGTTAAGATAAAGTACACGAAAATATCATCTTAAGTCCACGAAATTAAGACAATACTGGATTAAGACCACGAAAAAGAATTCAAAACAAATTCTTTTTCGTTGACTTAATTTTGTAGCGGCTGAATTTTTGAATTCTTCATATTGTTCGAAAACAAATCCTTTTTGTTTATTGTTGTTTTTCTTGTGGTGCTCAAAATCTTATATACATATTTCATATTTGTTTTGTTGTGAGTAATAACGAATTTGCAACTTGTTTTTAATTATTATTAATAATAAAATAAGTTAATTTGAAAAATTGTAAAATTAAAAGTGAACAAAAATTCAGAATCATTGGTCTTGTTATTTTCGAGTCAATGTTTATTAGCTGTATATTCAAAAATCAAAAAATTTTAAAAAACGAATTCATAAACAACTTGAATTCCTAGCATGTATGTATACACAGTAACTATCAAAAAAGCGCTCGGAAAAGAAATATACAGTGCAGTGCACTCGCGATAACTTGAACCCCCGGTAACTTGAACTATCCAGTAACTTGACCACCCTAAAATTTAACATTGGCTGCTTTATAACTTGAACGTTTTTGAATTTTTGGTCGCTCTGTAACTTGAACTCTAATCGTTTTTACTTTCTAAACATAGGAAATTTGAGAAAACATGTTCGTGCATGTTCGATATTGTCTTTATTCATTACTACATACATAATTGTACATTAAGAAATAAAATATAAATAAAATAATGCAAAATAACGGTAATCCAAAATAACACAGTAAGTAGTAATTGCGTAATTGGTTGCAGGTTTCAGGTGGGTCTAATAGTCAGTCAGTCGTCTAGTCGTCTTTCGGTAATCAGTACATATTTTTTGTGGTAATTTTTTTAAAAAGTTTATTAAATTAATAGAAATGGGTTTAATTAAGGGCCAAAAACTAAATTCACTTACCCTGAAACAAAAAAGAGAAATTATAGATAAGTCAAATTCGGGACTCAGTTTAGGAAGTTTGGCTAAACGTATAATGTAGCCAAATCTACTGTTTTTAATATAAAAAAACAATCAAAATATATTTCCTCGTCGGTCGCTAACACATTCAGTGGACCAGGAAATAAGAAGAGAATGACTTGTTCAGAGTTTCCTTTAACTGAACGTGATTTGTATGCATGGTTTTTGAAGCAAAGAGAAAGAGGTGCGCCAATAAATGGACCCACCTTAAAAAGAATGGCAATAGAATTTTTTGGTAAAAATGAAGGTAAAAGCCAAGAAAGACAATTTAATGCGAGCGATGGTTGGCTTCAGAAGTTTCGACGTAGATTTGGAATAAGGCATTTAACAGTTTCTGGCGAAAAGGCTTCAGCTAACGTGGATCTAGTTTTGCCTTTCAAAAAAAAAAATTAAGCGAAAAGATGAAAGAACTTTAAATGTTATTTCGGACATAGAAGTAATTGAAATAACTAATAAATTAATAACATGGGCTGAATTTAAAGAACTTCCTTACAAGGAAATTTCAGTACTGCAAAACCTACGACAAACAGCAGTTCTATCTTCATTAAAAACATGTAAACAAACTAATATGTATGATTACTTTTCAAGAACAAATAAAAATTAATTTTCTGTTCAAAAGCTTGACTTTCGATTAATATTATTGCTTTAATGTCATATTAATATTCTTGTTTACCAAAAATAAACTGTCTTATATAACCCATTCGGTAAGTTGAACGATTCGCTAACTTGAACAACCCCTTGCACGAGTTCGGCCAAGTTAGCGCGAGTGCACTGTAGTTATTTTATTCTAACACAACTGTTTCTTTTCCTCATTACTTCATATTCGTGCACTTAAGATTTAGAAATTAAGCGAGAAAAAAAGTAAGTATCATAACAGCATTAGAATAATGGTTTGTTACTTTTGTGAAATTTGAATATTTTATTTAACTTAAATCCACCAGTGAAAAGTCTGGAGTCAGTCGGAAGAATTGGTAAAGTTCTTTCATTTGAAAAATACATTAGGGATAATTTAAATGTTCAATGTTTCAAAATAGTTTTTTATGCATTGTTAGGTTTTTCGGTTTTTAGGTTTTTCTTCATCTTCAATTGATTCAAAAAAATCAAAGCTGTCTTCCACCACAAAATCCATAATCAAATTATGTAAAGTATTCATATTGTTTATTTTAATATAAATTTAAAATTTGTCGTATAGATTTTACTCTACTTTTACTCTAAGCTGTTCGATAAGAGTATAAAAAAAACAGAGTAAAACAGCCATTTTCTAGAGTAAATGTACTCTACTCCGAGTACAGATCGAACAGAACTAAAATTGACTTTTTAGAAGCTGACACTAAAGTCTGCACTAACTAAAAATTCTTTGCTAAAGTTGTTTTGTTATTGATACATTTTTCTGCTAAAAATCAACATTTTTAAAATAAAAACTTTAGTAGACTGTTATTAGTATAGGCACGTATGGGCCAATGTGTATTTAAGTAGGCATAATATCATACCTCATCATATGTTTTTCCAGATAAATGTCCATCTTTTTCAGAATCGTCTAATTCAATAATACTATTATCAATTGATGTACACTAAAATTCAAATTAAATAAAAAATATAATTAATAAAAATATAAATTTATAAACATCGTTCTATATTTTATAACCATTTTTTTTTTTTTTCACAAAAATATTCTCTTCCAAATTTAATATAACAACAATATTTATTTTGAATTAATCAAATATATATGTATGTATGTATATATTAATAAAAAATGATGTTTTATATTTTTAAATAAAATTTAAAAAAATTTCAAATAAAAATTTTAAAAAAATAATTAAAAACAAAAACTTGATTCTGTTTTTTCCATTATTAATTAATTAATTAATTATTATTTGGTACATAGGTAATGTTATTACTATATAATATTCGATCAGAATTATTAAAACCTTTCCTTATTGCACACAAAAGTGTTTTTGTTTTGCTTTCAATTATCCAATAATAATTTTCAATATAACGTAAATACAATTATAAATGTACGTTATCAATATTTATATTTTAACACAACAAACAATAAATAATAATTTATTATTATTGTATGAATGACGGTTCATTCCATAAGAATTACGAATTACATTACACATAATATGAGTACATACACCTAATTCTGTTTTTACACGGTACAGATACGTTCCAGACAAAACCGTGTATAAAAAAAGACATAAAGTATACATAGAAAAAAAAAAAAAAGGATTGGTTCCATATCCTTCAACCCTGTAAAAAAATATATTTAAAATAAAATGATTCATACCAAAAAAAAAAAAAAAAAAACTACTATGAGACTCGCCAAATTAAATTTTTATGTCCATTAATGCACAGTTTATTTCATAAAAACAAAAGGCGATTCAAATCTTAAATGTAAAAGTAACATAAATATAAAATTATCGCAGTTCAGGAACTGAAAACTCATACAAGAAAACAATATAAAATTAATAAACAAAATGTACCTACATAAAATCAAATTCTTAAAGTAAATTAAAACAAATTAAAAATCGTCAAAAATTCATAAACATAAAATTAAAAACTAAATTTGTAAAAGATTACGATTAATAAAAATATTTTTCTTTAAAATTTCAATCAAATAGTTTCTTTTAATCATGCTAAATCGAATGATATCGTGTAAAAACAAAATTGGGTGTATGTGTATGTACAATATCAATAAAATAGTATTATGTATTATGAACTATTTTTGGTATGACTAATTTTAAATATATATGTATAGTATATTTGTACTAGCACAAATAATGTAAATGTATACAATCTAAAAAAAGAAAAAAAAAAATACTTGACCATATTTTTTAATTAATTTTATCTTGATTAAATTAAATACAAACACTTGTTTTATGTTATTGTTTAATTGAAAATGAATTAAAATATGCATGAATAACTTTTACATATTATACTTAGTTATGTGTGATAAATAAAAATAATGATGTAGTCGTAGTGTATGTTGCATTATATTATATGATTGATAATAAGAAACTCATTTTACTTATATATTTATAATTTGCAAAATACATATTTAAGATTGAGATAAAAATATACTCGTATAATTGCCTGTACGTACTACATACATACATACATGGGTATGTACATACATAAATGTATATTAAATAATGGAGATTTGGTACCTAGTTAAAAATTTAGTAGAGTGCCGAATCTACTGATCATGAATTTATCGATATCGATTCCCAACCATTATGATAAGCGAAAATAAAAAACAAAATATGTAATTTACATTATTTATTTCTTTCATATTTCAATTATTCTAAAGTTAAATCCAGATTTGAATGAGTACCAGCTTCCCGGGGGAAAAAAGAACCTATAAAGAAGCTGGTTGACTCAAATCTACTATCTGACAAAAAGTAACTCAAGTGTTATAAGATCGTTCGAAAAACAGATAAGTTTAAGATCCTAATCATGTAATTTTGATTTTGTTTCTCTATCAATAATTCTGCGTTTTGCAATGTTCATTCATTTAATCTCACAGTCACAGTCAATTTTATTCAATAATTCTATCAGTTGTAAGCAAAATTTAGTTTAGTTTAATCATCAATAATACCTATTTCAGTTTCATTTTGAATTTATATAGTGAGAGTAATGCGCTGGATGGAACTTGAACTCGGTACACTTTATGCGTACGAGTTCACCATTATAATCTTCGAGCTACATCCAAGCCAAACACATTGATGTATTAATTGTAAATTATAAGATATATATTATATATAACACCAATTTTAATATGTACAATTCAATTTGAAAATATTTACTTACCAAATAATGAAGATCTTCTTTTTTATGGTGATCCGAATAGCTACATGTAGTTGCAGTCCCGTTTAAATTTTTAAATATATCATCTTTGTTTGATGATACATTTTCATTTTCGAATGATTCTTCTTTACCCTCTTCAATTAAAACATTCTGTTCATTATTGTAATGAACTAATGACGATGATAATTTTAAATGTCCATATGGCTCCATATAAATTGGTTCAGATTCTTTATTCTCTTGATTATGTGAATTAAAATCAATAGTCTCACATTTTGTCGTCAACATATTATTATCGTTCATAAGCAATGATTTTTTATCATCATCATTTTTATATTTTCTATCAAAATTTGATGAAAATGATGAATTTAAAAAATTTGTATCATTATAAATTTGTTGTGGTATATTCTTATGGCATATTATAAAATCTAAAAGTTTCAAGCCTCCTCCTTTATTATTATTATTTAAATTTAAATCAGTCTTTGATTTTGTCATCATCATTTTTGGTGTTATAATTTTATTTTGCTGTTGTTTTAAACAATTCGAGAAATTATTATCATTATTTTTTATAATTAAATTATTTTCTAAAAATGTTATTTTATTTCTTATTTCAGAATTATGAACAATTTTTTTCTTTGACTGCTGCTTTAAATTTATTACATCATTTGTTTCTTTTGACTTTTTATTTTCAATCATTTTTTGTGACGATAAATTTTTAACTTCTTTTTCATCTTGCTGTTGTTTTTGTTCATTTAAATTGTTATTTGTATTAAATATCCTTGGTGGTTTTTTTGGTGGTGGTCCATTTGGTAAAGGTTGTTTTAAAGCAGCTTTCATAGAATCTGTTAAACCTGGTTGTTGTAATTTTTCAATATGATCACATTTATTTAATATAAAATTTTCAAATTTTTTATTATTAAATTCAGTTTTTGTTATATTATTTATTGTTGATGATGTAGATGGCTGTTGATGTAATTGTTTTTGTTCTTGTTCTTGTTCATGTTGTGTTTTAATTGAAATTGGTTTATTTGATATTTGTTGCTTATCACCAAAACGAAAAGCAGGACTACGTTTAATACTACTCCTTTTAATTGGATCACCTGTATGCAACATTATATAGAGTGTTAAGTCAAGAACAGTAGACGTGTATTTTTTTTTTTTATTACTTCTTAGGTTGTGCTATATTGCAATTGTATTAAATTTAAATAATTCCAACTCAATAAGAACGAATAAACTTTATTTAATTATTCAAATTTATTTAACTAAAAAATTATAAAATAATTTTCAATTGAAATAAAAAAATTAATTATACTACTAGCACAACTTGTTGTACTAATAATTTCGGGACTAAGCATTCGCTTCATTTTTGTAATTCACTTTTTTTTTTGTTTATGTTTAGTATCAAAATGATTTATATAAATACATGACAACTGGTTTGATTTAAATGAAACTTTTTTCAACAAGTTCAAACATTTTAATTAATTATTTTTAAATTGTTTATATTTATAATATAATGTTATAGTTATTCGACTTATCATAGTATAGTATATAATCGTTTCTATAGTATATTTTATTAATTTATTTATATATACATCAACATAACATAAAACATATCATATAACAATCATATACGCAACACATACATACAAATTTTGTATATAATATATTATATATATAAAACATATATATGAATATGAATATGACTTGGATTTAAGTCTAACGCACAATAATCTGAATCTTAAACATGGTAGCGTTCTTTAAGCGTTCGTTATTGATAATGAATGACAAGCAAAATTCTTCTAACGGCTCGCGTATACCAATGCTCCGTTTCTGTATCTCAGTCGAGAAGTTCTCGATTGAAAGTGACGTCACAGCTTCTCGACTGATAATTCTCGATCCAAAAAATTTTTGCGTTTCTGTATCTCTCTAAATGTTAGTATCCAAGGTAATTGGTTAGTATCTATAATCGAGAGGGAATATCGGGAATGAAACAATATGACATTTAAGTTGTTAGTGTATTCAATATTAAATACATATTTAACCGCTTTTTTCAAATATTTGAAATTACTATCATACATAAGTTTATATGGATGAAAATATGAATATTATATTTTTAACCAATATTTTTCATTTTATGAATTCATGTTATAAGTGTATTTAATTACAAAAATTATTAGTACAATTTTAAATTCAAGAAAATTTTATAAAAAAGAAACAAAAAGATAAATACGGTATAATAAAAAAGGATAATTTATTGCAGGTAAATTTTAGAAATTTTTGTAAACATTTTGTTTTTTTTTTTATATTAATCGACATGTGTTATTACATGTGAAAAAATTAAGTAAGTAAATAACAAGAAATACTATAAAATATCTACTATCCTGTAATATTTTTATTTGCATGTATAGTAATGTAATACAAACCGGTATGATTGGTATTAATCGTAATAAACAATAAAAAAAAATAAAGGATGCGAATTTTCCTTCTTGTTTAGACACTGTAAATACCATTTGTTTCTTTTAATATAATTGTTTTGTTTTTATTTAGAAGCATAAAAAAACAAAATTTTGAAAAAAATTATAAATTTTACGTGTAATATATTATATTATTTAATTATAATATATTATTAGTTTTACCTGACCTTCCCCTACAATAAAAATAAAAAATATATTATATATGTGCTTATATGTACATTAATTTATTATTTTTAATTTTTTTTTCTTTTATTGATAAGGATAGGTATAATATATGTACAAATTATTTTTTCTTGAATTTATAATTATAATAACAAATATATATTATTATTTTCACTATTAATGTAATAATTGTAATTATTATTACCGTATTACAATTTTAAAATTCAAAAATATTTTAAATTCAACGGCTTTTTTAGTTCTCACTACCTAAATTTTCGGTGAGAAGTTTCTCGATCGCTACATTCTCGATTCACCACAGATACAGAAACAGGCCGATCGAGAATGACGTCATAATGACGTCAAATCGAGTTTACCAGTCGAGAAAACCAATCGAGAAGTGATACAGAAACGAAGCACAAGTAACTCAAGTGTAAGTCAGACTTAAATCTGCTTAAGGCATGTCAATACTATTTCTGTTATACATGTTGTTTTTTGACAAAATAAAAATAAATCAAAATAAATTTTGCTCTAACTAGAGAGAGTACTACAATTAACAAATGACGTTTTCCCAATTCAAATTCAAAAATTGAAATAAAAGAGGAATAAGACAGAACAAGTAAGAAAAATTTATCTGTAACATTCTGTAATTTTCTTAAAGAGGGAAAATGTAAGAATTTTACATAACAAATTTTACCTCAACACCACAGTTGTAGTTTTCTGTAAAATTCTTAAAGTTCTGCAAAGTTTTGGAAGTACGGAACCAGACCTTTAGTTTCTGGAGGAGGCTAGAACGTACGAGTCGGAATGTCAAATTCAAATATTCAAATTTTAAATTTCAGTTTATCATATCGTGTTCGTGTTTTAAAGTAATTTCAAATTATTTTTTTTTGCATATTTTTTGCAAATCGACTGTTAATTTTTTTTATTTTTTAAAAGTTGTAGTTTTTACATTTCTTAATATTTTCCAAGAAAAATCAAATTAAATATCAAAGTTTGTTTACAAATTGATTTTCTAATTAGTTTTAAGATAGTTACAGATGCATAAAGTCAGAATTTTAATTTAAGATTGCAGAAAGTTCTCGAACAGACATATCGTGTTGTTTTGTATTAAAGCTTAGTACTGAGTTCGAACGGATTTCCGTGCACCCAATTTTTCGCAGTTCGAACGGAATAAAATATTGAATTGGAGACTTTTTTCCGTTCACGTTGGAACGGAATAAACAGTCGGACAATTATTCCGTGCGGTTTGTTTGGTAATTTTGACACAACAAGCATTCATATATTTCTTTTTCTCCACGCTATTCTACATGAAATTTTTCGGTGTACAAATAAATAGCAAATCAAGCACCCTGTACAGAATTCCGTCAAACTCCTTACTGAGCTTAATGTGTTGTAATTATATAAAAACGATTACACTGTACACCGAAGGCACAACAACACGTATCGTCCCGTCATAATTTTTATTTTTTAGGTGTCACAATCACAATAACATGTTCCGTTCCGTTTTTTTTTTTTTTTTGTCAATTGTATACGATACTAAACATAAACAAATTAAAAAAGTGAATACACCTAATTCTAGTTTTACATGGTAGATGCGTTCCAGAAAAAATCGTGTAAAAAAAGACATGAAGTACATAGAAAAAAATGCGATAAGTTCCAAAAATAACATAAATGTATATATAAAATTATTGCAGTTCAGGAACTAAAAACTCGTGAAAGAAAACAATATAAAATTGATAAACAAAAACAAAATCCAATTCTTAAAAAAATATTTCTAAAAGATTACGATTAATAAAAATATTTTTCTTTCAATCAAATAATCGTGCTAAATCAATCTTTTTTCAATCGAATCAAATCGTGTAAAAACAGAATCAAATATTTTTTCCTAGACCGTGTCATTTCAAAACCGTGTAAAAACAGAATTGGGTGTAGTAGATTTTTATTGTACTAAAGATAAATTTTAATAAAATATATTTTATTAATATAATTAATATTTAATAATATAGTAAATATTTATGTTATAACACTGACTGTCACTTTCATATTAAAAATAATCAATTTTATTTTTGAGGTTATCCGTTCCGCTAAAAGATAAAAGTTAACCATACGTTCCATACGTTTCCATACGTTCCGTTTTTTTCATTGTGACATATTTTCCGTTTCGCTAGATGAATTCCATCTATGGAAATGTCAAATTTTTAACTTTTAAAAAACGAAGGATTTCTAGGTATTTTACTATTATTGTCTGTTATAAACTGCGTAAAATGCCGACCGCATAATTTTGTTCATATGAATTAAAAATTTTTACAAATTGTTTCATCAAAATTATATATTTTTATATTTTAAATATTTCATATTTAAAACGAAACAACACAACAAAACTATGTGATTTGTGATCATCGTTTATTTAGTACATATTCAAATAATCTACTAGAAAAAGAAATTTTCAATTATCCTTTTTTTTAGTTCTCTTCAATTTAGAAATAAGCAAATATATATATATATATTTAATAATATATAGTTAGTCCATTTTTAATTTTAATTTTTTTTGACTAAGCTCAACTAAATTGGGGTTAATCAAAATTTATCAGGTATGCATTTGTGCATTTTCAATATTCTCATTTATTTTATATGTTAAGACGTTAAGGTATTTTTCATTCAAATTTCGTTGAATTTGAATTATTTGGAATCGTATAAACAAAAAACATGGAGGAAATCAGTTTTCAACTTTTCATTATAATTGGAAATTGGAATTAGAAAAATTGTTTGCGCGAAAAATTCGTGCTTGATGACAACGAGACCGACACTCTGACAGTTCACAGTTGGTTGCATTTGTATGAATGGAAATGAAATTCATCGAACGAATTTTATTCTATCTTTTATGAATTTGTATTTGTAGTAGGCTAGGAAATAGGAAAAATATATAAGATTCATATTGATATATGATATATAAATATATAATATATATGAAGTGGATTAATTTCATTTATTTGATTTTTTGTTTGTTAAATTAAACTTAACTTGCTTGCTAAGCTAATTGCTTGCTTTGCTTTCGTTTAAAGAATATTGGTTGATTTGATATTGAGTAGAACGGTAGAACGTAGTAGGTAATTCTGGGAACTGCGATAAATGAAAATATAATATAAATATAACTAGAAACAAAAAATTTAAGAGTATAATTTCTTCGTAATAAATTCTAAAATATAAAAAAAAAATTATTGAATTTAAAGTTTGGTTTGTGATATCTACATTTCGAAGAAGTTTGTGATTATTTATATATAATATATTTTATTCATTAACAAATATTAAATTTAAATAAAATCTAAAAATTTCCTTGTTCGTTCATAATGTTTTGTTCCTGTTTATTTAGAGAATAACCTTCGAATATCTTGTAGTACTGATTGTTCAGTTCAGTTCAGTTTGTGTGTTCTTCTTTATGTGTTCTGTTCTGTTCTGTTCAATAATTTTTGTTTTTACCTTACGTTTACATTATATTATATTATATTGTATATGTATAATATCTATATCTATAATTATAAACTTAAAGATATTTAGTACTTTCCTGATTCCTGGTATTCTTCTGATATATTAATATAATATATACTTTTTAGAAGGAATTTGGCGAATCATTAAGAATAAAATTAAAAAAACATTTACCAAATTGAGAATGGAGAATAATAAAGATGAAATTTTGGCAGATTTTCAAGTAAGTTAAATTTTATAATATAAAACAAATTTCCTTATTTTTTTTTTTTTTTTTTTGAATGTGAAATAAATGCAAAAATTTGTACATATTATAGAGGTTATGAAAGTACAATACAAACACACATATTCAATTGTCTTTCCTAAAACTTTGAATAATGACTTGTAAATTTTGATTTCTCATACTTTTATTTTAAACATATTTTATATTTTAATGATAAATAATTAAATAAATGTAATTTAAGAAATTTTCATAAATTTTCAGAGTATTACTGCAATAGATGATATTGGTGAAGCATTTTCATGTCTTGAGGAAAGTAATTGGGATTTGATGGTAAAAACATACAAAAGAAAAACACAATGTCATTTTTATTTCTAATTAATTTTTACTTTTTGATTATTTTATCATAAATTTTCTAAGAAAATTATAATGTATCATTTTTGTTTTGAATCAATAATTTGTTAAAGACTGCAATACGACGTTATATGCCATCAGAAATGGCAGCTGCTTCTAATGTTGACTCAGTAGAAAATTTAGTTAAAAGGCCTTCAACGAATGATTTCCATAGTTCCAACATTCATGAATTTTCTGGTAAATTAATTTACATATGTAAATTTTTTAAAATTATTTTTTAATTTTTATTGAAACAAATATGTATTCAATTTAGGACCTTCAACGTCTTCATCAATGAATTCAAATATTGTTAATCTTGCATCTGATGTGGATGTAGATATGGATACAAAGCAAAAAGAGGCTAGACAGCTAATATTTAACATTCATTTCAAACAACAAGTGTATAAAATTATGATATCATCTTTAGCAACAGTTGGTGTGTATTTTTCTTTCTTATTTAGTTTTTAATTAAAAAATAACTTCTTTGTATTTTTATTAATTATAATGGATATTATCATTTTTTTTTTTTTTTTTTTAATTTATAGAGGATCTCAAGGAGAAAATACATAATTTAACAAAAGTTCCTATTTGCCGTCAAGCTATACGTGGTTGGCCTCCAGCTAAAATACAAGAGGCTCAACATTCTCATACACAACTGGAAAATTTGGAGTTGTCAAATGAAAGTGATTTAATTTTAGTCGATATGACAGAAGAAGGATACATAGATGATGAAAAGTATTTTTATGTTTTATTTTATTTACATTTATTTATTTTGAATTATTTTAGTGGAAGTGAAATAAGTAGAAGATTTTTGAAAACATTCACATTGAATATTGTCCAACAACCAGAAGGAAAAGTAATAACACTCCAATTTCCAGGCACGAGAACAATTCTTAATGTTAAAACTGACGTATATACAATAACAGATATTCCAGTTAGACATCAAGAATGGTCTGGTTGGCCAACTGGGACTGATAATTCAACAACTTTAGCTGTATGATACTTGTAAATTTCGATATATATTATTTAATTATTCAATTTATTTAAATTTTTAGGAATCTGGTATTCAAAATTCTCATAATTTAGTACTTCAGTCTTCTGCAAAAGCTTCAAATTCAAAATCTGATACAACTAATAAGTAAGTACAAAATAATTTGTTCATAATTTAATAAATTATTTATAATATATTATATATATACCTATTTTTTTAAATTTTTTTCAGTGTCATAAAAATAGATAGTGATAGTTCAGCTGATGAATTTGAAGATGCCTCTGATTTCAATGCTGAAGATGATTTCTTTTCAGATTCTCCTGCTCAACCACGTCTTAAATATTTAAGTAAAATTTTCAAAAAAATTGAATTACATAAATTACTTTTCATATGAAAGATTTTTATCAAACATTTTATTCTTATTTCAGTTTCAGATCAAATAGATGATGAAATAATTGGATCAATTCAATTCGTTGAAAACTATGTACAACGTTATGGTGAACCTCATCCAGTATTTTTCCAGGGAAATTTAGAAGATGCATTAAAAGAAGCTTGTCATAAACCAGCAAAAGAAGTAGAAATATTTTTTATGTTTTTTTATTTGCCTTCTATTTTATAAAACTATTCAAAAATATTTTAATAGAGAAAATTATTAGCAATATATCTACATCATGACCAAAGTGTCCTCACAAATGTGTTCTGCGATCAACTTTTACGTTGTGAAAGTGTAATGCAAACATTAATTCAAAATTTTATACTCTACGGCTGGGATCTAACATATGAAAGCAATAAAAATTTGTTAGTATAAAAAAAAAAAAAAAAAAAAAAACATTTTTTCTCTAGAAAATTTCATTTCAATTTGACTGATACACATATTTTATATTATGTACGTTTTTTTTTTAAAGGTTTTTATCATCGATATCCGCTTGTGTTGGAATTACAGCATCGATAACAATTAGAGATATTCCGGTTGACAGATTACCAGCGATTATAATTATTGCAAAAAATCGAAGTACATGTGAAGTATTATCTGTGATTCATGGTAATGAATAATTAAAAATTATTATTTATGCATTTGTAAATAATATTATGATTCATATTTTTTTATTTATGATAAAATATTATTAAAATAGGAAATGTTGGGGTTGATGATTTACTTTCACGATTAATGGAAACAGTTGATATTTATTCAGAACGTATTAAAGTTGAAATAAAGGAAGAAAATGAGAGAGCAGCTAGAGCACAAGTTAAATTTGAACAAGATATGGCGTATCAACAAACTTTAGAAGCTGACAGAGCAAAAGAAGCAGCAAAAAAACAAAAAGAATTAGCAATAGCAGCTGAAAAAGAACGTTTAGAATCGGAAATAGCTCAACGAAAGGCAATTAAGGAAGCAAATCGCGATCTGGTAATTTAATTTATGCAAATACATATATATATATATATATATATATATATATATATATATATATATATATATATATATATATACAATAAAAACAATTTATTATGCATATTATTATTATTATTATTTGGAATTTTCAATAGGCTAAACGTTCATTACCAGCAGAGCCAGACGCAAATGCAACTGATGTTACTACAGTAAGATTACGTACTCCTGATGATGTTATTGAACGAAAATTTTATCTTAGCGATCAATTAAAAGTAATTAGTAACATTTTCATTCAAAGATTTTTAATTTAATTTAATTTAATTTTTTATGTTGATGAAATTTTATAATCGACTACATATAATATTATAAATTTTTTCCAACAAGAATTTGATTTAAATGCAAGAAATACTCTCAATATTAGATTTATTTATTTAATTTTTTCATATAAAAATCAGTTAATTCCATTATAGATTCTTAGTTACATAAATCCGAGTTATTTTATTTTGAATTTATTTCTACATTGTTTATATACTACATAATATATTTTGTATTTTTTTTTTCATATGAAGGATTTGCATAATTTCGTAACATCAGAAGGTTTTCCAATTGATGAATATAAAATAATTTCAAGCTGGCCACGCCGTGATTTAACGCAGCCTGATTTAAATCTTGAATTGTCATTTAAAAATTTAGGATTCTGCCATCAGGAATCGATGCTTTTAGAAGAACGATGACTTGGATTTATTGATTGAGCAATTTGAAAAAAAAAAAAAAATAATTATAATAAAAAAAAAAAAATACAAAAAAAAAAAATACAAAATACTTTTTAAAGTAATACATATATATATATAAATTTAAATCCTAGATTTAATTGATATGAAATCATTTTTTTTTCCTTTTTTGGTTAATTATTATTATATGAATTATCTTAAATTATTATTATTATTATTATTACATTATTATTCAATGAACTTATAAATGAAAACAACAATAATAATGATGATATATATATATAAATAAAAACAGAATTAAAAATATTTTGTAAAATTTATCAATATTTTGTGTTTTGATTCAAAGAAAAACATTTTTTTTTTTATTCGAAATTATTGAAATTAAATTAAAATTAATAAAATTTATAATATGATAACATGTAATTAGTCTTTATTATCCCTTTCGATTGAGTTTTTTTGTTTTTTACATTCAAGATGCAGCAAGATATTGTATCTCGTTTATTGTAGAAGTTTCGAACATATTTGTATCAATAGTAATTTATTGACGGTACTTATTTTTTTTTTTCAACAGTAGAAAATTAATAATTAAAACACACATATATAAAAAAAAATTAGTTCTTATTGCTTTTTAGGGACATATAAATATAAATTTCACATAATAACGGTTGGACATAAATTAAAACAGAGTTTATTAAAAAAAAAAGAAACATAACAGTCATAATAAAACATTTCATGAAGCATATATACACACATATGTATGTCACGTTGGTATTGAAATAGTTATGTAGTTATAATAAAAATTTCTCTATAATTCATTACTTTACTGAACGTTTAAATATGACATTAATTTTAAAATAGTTTTATTTTATTTTTTTTTTTATTTTTTTTTCAAAATTACTATAATATAATAAGGGTAAGTGAGGTATAAATAATTCTTTTCGATCACCACCAAATTTTGATTGTTTTATGGATAGATATTATAATAATTATGAATTATGTATACATGTAGATATTAACAATGCTAGATTAAAAATTTCTGATTATTCTAATAAGTAAATGAAAATATTCGAAAGAATACTCGTCGTATATCATGTACATATGTATTTGAAGAAATTATAAAATACCAGGGGACTAACAAAAATTCTCCGAAAAACAGATTACCTGCAGACTTATCTGCAAAATTGCAGTATATAAAGAAAGACGGACTCTTAATTAGTGTTAATACGTAATTTGAGACAGGTGTTTGAAGATGGAAACGAGAAAACGGAAAGCAGGTGAAAGCAGTTCTAGTATATTCCCAGCTCCTAGCAAAATTGAAGTACGATTCGCGATATTGTTTGGTTATCGTCGAGGTATCAGCAAACAGCAAATATTCGAAGAGTGTAAAACTGATTTTGGTAGTAATGCTCCATGTCTGGACACTATTTACAAGTGGTACAGAAAATTCCAGACTTGCCATTTTAATGTAGAAGACGAACCTCGTGAAGGGCACCCAAAAACATCAACCGATGACACCAATGTTGCGGCTGTAAAAAAACTATTGGACGAGGATTCCAGAATGACCGAAGAAATGGTACCGGAGAGGCTAGGAATAAATGCCATGGCTGTTTCCAGAATCTTGAATGACAGTCTTGGGTACAGCAAAAAATGTGTCAGATGGGTTCCAAGACTTTTGAGCAATAGAGAAAAGGACGCTCGCGCACAACTCGCTAAGTTTTTTTTAGATAAATTCTCGAACGGTTGTTCAAATACCTTTAATGACTTAATTACAGGTGACGAAACATGGATTTATAATAACGATTCTGAAACAAAAGAACAATCCTCAATATGGAGCCATAAAATATATCGTGAAAGCATATCGATAAAAGTCATTAAGAAAAGTCATGCTTGCGATTTTCTTCAGCAGAAGCAAGATTATAGCTTCAGTGCCACTTGAAGAATGATCAACAGTAACAGCAGACTGGTACACGAACATATGCCTACCAAAAGTATTTAACAATATATTAAATGGCCGAGATAAAAGTGAATTAAGAAGATACTTTCTCCACCATGATAATGCACCTGCTCATAAGGCAGAATTAACATCAAATTTTATAGCGCAGCCGGGGATAAACGAAATCGTTCCTGCACCTTATTCTCCTGACTTGGCGCCGTGCGATTTTTGGGCATTTCCAAAAATCAAAAAACCACTTCGCGGGAGAGTGTACCAAAGCAGAGAAGGTGTGATAAATGCAGTGAATGAACAGCTTCAAGTGTTAAAAAAAGGGAGGATTTTGAGCACTGTTTTGAAAGATGGATCTACAGACTAAAAAAATGTATCGACATAAACAGAAATTATGTAGAAAAGTAATAACAAGATGAACTTTCATAATTTATATTTGATTAAGCTATTTTATTATTTTTAAAATAATTTTTGGAGAATTTTTGTTAGTCCCCTCGTAGATTAATAATTAATTTATTTTACTGATACTAATTAATAATACATTTTCATCTATATCTACCTTACCTCATGTGCATACCTCTTATATCATGTGTATATAGTGTACATATATAATTATGTACACATGTAATTATTACAATTTGACTAAAATAATAATTTCAAAATATTAACCATATGTTGAATATTTAATGAATAGAAAAACAAAAATCATTAAATTTAAATCAGCGCACTACACTGTGAAGCGAGTAAATAAAAACTTACAATAGTAATTTCTTAAAAGTGTTCGTATCTTATGTTTGTTTCGTATACATGCATAAATGTACAACATATCATATGAGTATGAGTTGAGTATATATGTAATGTAATATATAATTTTTAAGTATAAATTTTGTTAGTAGCTACTATAACGTGAGTTTGTACTTTTGTAGTACCAGTAGTACGTTTATAATAATATATATGTTTAAAATGTTTTAAATGTTCATAAAATTCAAAATAGAGCCGGACAACAAACAATAAAAAGATCTGCTAAAGAGCTGGAAAAAAGCCAAATGAAAGTTAAAGTTAAAAAAGTTTATGATGTTTATTTATATATGTATATTTTTTTAAAAATAAACTAACGATAGAGTTTACATAGTATCAGCATCAGTAATAATCCGTCCGTTGTTTGTATCAGAAGTAAAAATCTAGTCGATTTACTTTTATGTATATTTTTTTTTTTTTACTTAATAAAAATTTAAATATAATAATAATTGTACCAAATGTAGTATCGAATTATTAATAATAACGAATTATTAATTATATTATATATTACGACAAAGTGATTTTATATTAATAATTGTTTGTCGTATAATATTTTTCAAATTTTTATATAAATTTACAAATTTACAAAAAAAAAAAAAGATTCTTTTTTTTTCTTTTTTGTTTTTAAATAATAAATAAAATAAAATTGTGTTTAAAATATTCTATAAATAGAGTGCAGTTCATTATCATAAATAATATTTATTGTTTATATTTTATATATTAATATATCGTTACAATTTTTTCGTGTGTTATACGAGTACTTTAACGTAATAATTATTATTATTATAGGTAGTATGTATACATAATTTTTTTTTTTTTTTTTTTTTTTTGTTATCGAAAACTATATTATATACAATTGTAATTACATATCTACAATTATTTTAGACATCATTATTATCTATCAACCGTTTAATTTTTAACTTTGGATTTACGAAAAAGAAAACATTAACATCGCATTTGCTTATAAACGTTGTATTGTTAATTTATTAAAAAATAAAACAATACAAAAAAGGTTAGTTAGAAAGTTTATTTATGTACATACTTATATCTAAAATTAAAACAAAAACTAAAACTACAAAAAAGAAAAAAAAAAAAAATAAAAATAAACCACACCTTAGATAGACTTTTAAATGAAAAATAAAAGTTTCAACATTACTAATAGAGAGAATTTTTTTAATTTTTTTTTTCAATTCACATAATATTTATCTGCGAAAAATTTATTCAAAATGTACATAGCTAGGCTAGTACATATGCATTCAATATTGTCTGTATATAGTGGAGTCTGGAGTGGAATGATTAAAATAAGTAATATATAGGTAATGTACATAAATACAATTTATGAGAAGAGGGAATGAATTTATACTTACTTATGATGATGATGATGATGATGATGCATATCAAAAGTGATGTGTTGATGTTGATCACAACAAAAAATAATATTATAACAAGTTGATCATAATATAATATGTATGATGCTTTTCTTATTATTGTATATAACATACATACTTGTAAATATGTATGTACAAATACCAGCTATGTATACAATATATAATATATAATATATACTTTTATTAAGAGAGTAACCAGTATCATTTTTATGCATTAGTGTATAGTATGATATTATTGATGCATTTGTGACCTAATTCTGAAAAAATTTCTGAACCAGTCTTTGATACTATATGCCTATATGTATATATATATGATAGATTTTATATTTTTAAATGCACGTACGTATACACATACATTGAGTATTGGTAGTATATATGTATTTATTTATATCAATATAGTATGTATAGAAAAATATAAAGAGTATACATATATGTACATTATATTTTTGTTTTTGTATGATATTTTTCTTTTATGGTTTCAATGTTGTAATGTAACATACATCTTAAATGCACATTATTAAATTTATGTACAATATAAGTACATATACATATATATATACCTATATAAATTTCAATAATAAATAATAATACTGAGAGAAAAAAATGAAAGAAATTTAAAAAATGAAAATTATAATCGAAAGTAATAATAATAATACAATTGCATTTTATTTATAACAAGTTTTCTTTGCTACCTAATGTACCTATTTATTTATTTATTTTATATGCATATTATGATGTTATAAATATGTTATGTATATTCAAATGAAACTCCCACTCTACCATTTAACGAAAGCCACATGTTATATAGGAATAGATAGGTATGATATATATATATTATTTATACATTTATACGAACTAACATAAAATATTACATATTTTATTCCTTTTATCCAGCGAATAATACTTATTATAAATAGTAACTAAAATAATAATCTTTTTAACATAAAAATGTACAATAATAATGATACATAATCTGTACACATTAGTATGGTATAATATAGTAGTATTATAATAGTTACTATTTTGTTAATTTTTCTTATTTTCTTGTGCTTATATTTAATTTTTTATTGTTATTGTTGTTGTTGTTGTTGTTGTTAAATCTTTACCCAATTATTATATGTATAGTGACGTTGGCAGGTATTTTCCATCCCAATCCAATTCACTGTCATTGAAATTCTGTTAATATCGTCGTCATCAACTTATAGGTAGTTTTGTATATGTAGTTATTTATTCTTTTAAATTATGACTTGTTGATATTTTTTTATTTTATTTTTCTTTTTAAATAAATTTATATGTATTGTGTTGTATATATGTAGATGCATTATCTTTGATATTTATATATGTATATAATAATATATATGAGTATACATTTATCCAAACAAGAAAGATATACATATTATCCCCATCATTATTCTTTCATATGAATACTTATAAATAATATATAGGTATGTATATGTTAATATGAGTAAAATAGTAAAAGAAAAATATTACTATTAATTAATAGTTACATATATATATGATTGTATATGTATATGATTCGTATATGTGTACGCATATGAAATGTATAATTAGATATTATGTATATGTATGTATATATGTAATAATGTAATAATAAAATTCCTTTGATACACAATAATTTTATATGAGTAGGTATAAACCGGTTTTTTTTTTGTATTTAAAAAATTTTTTAATTTTTTTTTTCTTTCTTTTTCTAAATCAATAATTTAAATTTGATTAAAAATGAACATTTATTTTAATTTTTTGTTTGTTTGTTTGTTTGTAATTTTATTTATATGTAATAATATAACAATAATAATGATAATTATTATTATTACGCATGTATGTATACATCATATGTATACATATATACGAATAGATTAAATTCTTATAATTACATACATATCTACATATAAATGATATTGTTATATTTACGATAGTAAGGTATAATTTATATACAAGTATATTCTATATTCTATCTATAAAAATATTAAATAATATATTTTGTATTCCATTACATATTGTTATTTGCATATAATTATAAATATGTAGTACATAATGTATGTATACATATATATGTACATTTAATGTAAATAAATTATGTGCATTCAAACATATTCTTCATAATAATGTATGTATTTATTACTCATGTAATTATATTTTATATGGCTATTCATTTATATAAGTTGTGATTTTAATTTATTTTGTTCATATTATGTACTAAGAAAAGATATCAAAATGTCTAAAAATAATATGATTATGTAAATATACCTATGTACGTACAAAATACAAATTATATTATTATCATTATCTACACATATGTAAATAAATTTATACATATTTACTTATTAATGAATAAATTGATCAATAATATAAATAAAGAGAATATACAGGGTGTTTTAGTTCAACGCTAAAAAAAATTAACAGTAGATAGGCCTCGCCGAGACAAACAAGAAATCGTTCTACAGGTGGGGATTAATCTCAACCGTTTAGCCGCTAGAGAGCGTCAAAGTTTTTCTTCTCTTGTTTTACTAAACACCCTGTATTTTCGTTATTTTACATCCTAGCTCAACAAGTATATCACCATACAATAAGAGGACAATTGCCGTTTCATTTGACTTATGGCTCATCCTTGTCGCCCGCCCCCTTAAAAAGTTATTGGTAGTCAAATTCAAAATTCTACAATTTTTCACATGATTTTTTGGAAAAAATCAATGATTTAATTTTCATTTCACCGATTTAATGTGCAATTTTTTTTCCGTCAGTAAAATATCCGATTCCTTCTGAAAAATTTCTGTCTACATCTTACGTTGTTATCTCTTTTCGTTCCAGAAATATAGGAGGTTATGTCAGTTATAGTTGTAGACAATTTCTATAAATCCCAGAAAATTTTTCATTTTTATATTCAATTTTCAAAAATTTACTAAAACCTCAACTGACATAACTTGCTATATTTCTGGAACGAAAAGCGATAAAAGCGTAAGACGACGACAAAATTTTTTTAGAAGAAATCGGACTTTTTACTGACGGAAAAAAAATTGCACATTAAACAGGTGTTTTTTCGATAGGTTCTGAAGTTTAGTTATAGTTCTTAAAAATGTAGAAGGTATTTTTTGAAAAATCGTTCAACTTTGACTTCAATTTTCATACATTAAATTTTCATATACGTATATCTATATGATTTTGGTATCAAAATAAAATTTGGACTTTTCTGAAGTGTTTACCAAAAAAAGTATAAAAATCTTTGTTATATGTATTTCCATTTTTATTAAAAAAATAAAATTATGTTTTTTTCTCATCAAAATATTCAAAAATCCATTTTTATTAGCACCTAAAAGGTATGCAATATCATTTTTTTAAATTTTTGTATGTAAACTCGTTGTTGTTGCTTTTGAAATTTTTCAAAGTCGAATCCTACTCTTAAGAGCATGTCCTCCTGAAATCAAAAATTAAAATTGAAAACTCACACGACGAAAATATCTAACAAATACATTCAAAAAATATTTTTATCGTTGTGTTAGTTTACTTTCTGTTGTTATTTTTTTTTTTCATTTATTTTACACTAACCTTCTTTTATTTTGTTTTGTAAATTTTGTGGGTATATGAAATGCGCAACTAATAAAAAAAAAAAATTCAATTCTAATATTATATGAGGACCGAAGGCAGAAAAAGCAAAAAAAAAATTTCATAAAAAAAAGTACACGTCATAACAAAACAACATAGTGTACATATAATCATTGAAAACAAAATTATATTACACTTTCAAAAAACTACATGTATACACTATACAGTACAAAAAATGTTCATGCAATATACAATATTCATTATATTACTCTACCTACTTTATTCGCAACGATAAAGCATTGTATTGTACAAATGGTTGTTTTTTTTTTTTTTTTTGTAATACATATTGTACATCATGATAGTATAAATACTTATATTATAACCAAAGATACTATAAAATTACATCATTTATGTTATGTTATAACAAAGATACAATTATGTATTTCTAGTATCTTTGTTATAACATAATTATACCTGGACCTATCCACTATCCTGCAAACAAAATTATAGATACTACATACTACCATATTACCGAGTTACAAACCTGTATTGATAATTTTTAAATGATATTTGAAATACAAGATATAAACATTATTGTGAATATAATTGCGTATATCATGTAATGAATATACTATATATATACTATATATATACTATATATACATATAACATATACATATATTCATACAATATAAATATCATTAGGTTACTCCTTACTCCAGCTATTTTATTCTTAGTGCTTATTATACACATTATATACAATATACAATATTGTACATCATAATAGCAGGTAGCTTCTTTGCAATGCTTTGCTATGTTGGCTATGCCATGTTTTTTTTTGTTTGTTTTTTTATTTATATTTTTTTCTTCTATTTTCGGCAATCGTATGATAGCAATTGGAAACATTTTTTTTGTTGTTTATTGAATATGTACCACTCACACATATATAATATTTTTATTCATATAAAATGAATAAACGTATCGGTGAAAAATTGATATATTTAGAGCCAAGAGTTATGCAAAACATTTTTATTATCTGTGACAAAATTTTTGTGAAAAATAGGAATTTTATATTACTAATTATTCTGAAATAATGTAAAAACTTTTATTTTTCTATTTCGAAATCGAAAAAAGAACATTCGAATTACCTTATATGAAAATTTCAGTATAATACGCAATCATCTACCCATGAAAAATTAAATTTAAAATCTATACATTTTTTGTAAAAATCCTTCTTTCTTCAAAGCGTTCTACAGGACTAATAAGGACAAAAATTACTAAAGTGCTCCGCTTATTGCACTCTACACCCTTTGAATGATGTATGACAAAAATTTTAGAAAAATATATGGTGTAGTTACGGAGAAAAGGTGTACCAAAGAACGTTGAAATTTGAAGAAAGCCTCGTCCTTATTATCCTGTACAGGAAAAACTAAAACCTTTTTGAAAAATTTGTTCCGCTTATTTCACTCTAGACCCATTGAACTTTCATTTAAAACATATTTCATAAAAATTGGATAAAAAATGGCTGAGAAAACGTGTACCAAAATCACCCAAAATCAGTAAAATCAGAATAACCTGCTCTTAACAAACATTTTTTTTTTTTACATAAATTAATTATATGCGCGAATATGACTAAGTGTAAAAATATGTGTGTATATAATCTAAGTTAGTAATGGTACAATGTTATAATATAATTTTTGAATAATAGTCATTTATATTTTTATTACCAAAAATCTATAAACTAATATTATTACATGTACGTTATATTATATAAAAATTAGATAGATACAAAACATACGTTAAAATGTAAAAATAAAAATAAATACCTATACATTTATATAAATATTTTATGGATACAAATTTTCAATTTTAGATTCATTTTTTTTTTCAATTGCATGCAATTCAATTTTGTCCATTAAAAATTTATCTAACAAATAAAATCTAACTTTTAGTGAATATTTTTATTTTTGATAGTTTAAAAGGGACTATATGAGTCTATGATATTGATGCAATATGGTATTTTTTCAGATCAAAAAATACTTCTGGGCCTGGAAATTTGCATTTCATTGAATGTCGAGTCAACAAATATAATTATTTGAATATATTGAAATAAAATTTAAAATAAAGTATCATTAGATTCGGTCTGGAAATAGTATTAAATACTATCAAGATAAATGATCCAAAACATACATTCGATTATGTATAGACTTTAGCCATTATGTATAATTGCGCAAAAGTTATATCTACATCACCTCATAGTCCCGATCTCAATCCCATAGAACATTTATGGGAACATTTGAAATAAGGCTTCAAGAAGAATGGAATCGCATTGACACATAGCATTTTGTGAAAAACTGGTTGCTTCAACCAATGCCGTCCAGACTCAGAGAAGTAATAAAGAAGCGTAGAAGGGCTACAAAATAATAACAGAAAGCTGTAGAAGAGAAGTAGATAGTCTAGCGAGTAAGACTCAAGTTACTCTCAGGAGTATTATAAACATCCCTATAAATAGTGTAAAGCGAGAGATCTGGCTTCACTACCTATCGGAGGCAAATAACAGGTGGAAGAATTTATCCACCTGTTCTGTGTCAAGAGCAACTTGGCCGAAATTCGATAGGAAAAGAACCCTATCATTTATCGGTAGAGACCGACGAGAAATCGCCAGAATCATGGCGATTCTAACGGGTCACTGACCTGCGGGTGAACACGCAGCCAGGTTAGGTCGACCCGTACAATACGAATTATAGAAGCTGCAAGGACATTTCAGATAAGGAAACTCTTTTACATTATCTTTGCAGGTGTCCAGCATTAGCTAAAACTAGACTAAAGGCTTTCGGTAAGCCTTTCCTCATATACACCTTGGGGAGGTAGCCAGTCTAAGAGTAGGTAGTCTGATTTACTATCTGAACAGAACAAAATGGCTATAGTCTAGTCTAGAAGAAAACAATCAACACCTATGAGCTTGTGGTAACAAAACGGCACACACAAGTGCTAATTAAGTCTGTTTTTGGTGGCTTGGAAATGGACTGCCACTGCAACCAACCAACCAACCAACCAGGGCTACAAAATACTAGTTCTTTAACTTTATTTAAAACAAAATTAAATATAATCTAAAATAACGATATCAATCGTACATTTAGGCTGGTATTCACCAACATAGATTATCTTTTATCTGAGATAAAGTGTATTCATAAACATGGATAAAACACTACTCGGATATTTTTAAAACAACCTCGGAGTGGTATTATAAATATCGTCCGAACATAACCTTGTTATTAACAGCAACAGCACAAACAAAGATAATGTAGTTGTACTGTATTATCATCTTTGCATATAATTATCACATCACAGAACCTTTTTTTCATTTTGTAATATAAAAATACAATCAGCTGACATGTTTGACACACATGTTCGACCCGAAAACGATCTTCGAAAATAAAAAATTTTATCTAGATTGATGAATAAGCTGAAATTGTATCAGGCTAAAATATATCCGACGGATATATCCATGTTGGTGAATACCACCCTTAGTATTAAGTTAGTGTCTGGATACATTTTTGAGTTTGAAATTTGATGTAAAATAAAATGGATTGTGATTTTTAGATAACGGTTTTTTCAAAATAAATGAAATTTATGAATTTTCATGTAAACTCAATGAAGAATGAAATAAATCATAAATACTGTTGAAAAATTGAATAATGCTGTTTATTTTAACTTTATATACCTACAAAAAAAAAAAAAAAAAATTGTAGTGTTCGGATACTTTCTTAAGACACTGTATATGTATATATACTATATATTCTTTTAATTTAGTAGGTACTATTTTAATATAATCATCAAACTTAAATTTATCATTAAAGACTACATTTTTTTTATTTAATACAAAATTTTAAACAAATATATACTATGTGATAATATTTTTAATGAAAATAATTAGAAAAATTAACATCATATCATAGTATATACTCATAGCATACGATATACATAATTATGTACTCGTATATACAGAATCGATGATATGATAATAAGTTTAACATTATATGTATTTCTTATACTTATACGTATATTACCTATTTACCACGTTATGTATATAATAATCATACACTATACACTCTTTATAAGATTATGTTAAGCATAAAGTAATATAATAAAATTTAACTAACGACTATTTACAAACATATATACATACTAAAAGAAAACATATTAATAATGTTCTTCATCATATACACCTGAAGATGGAAGATAGAAAAAATTTTTTATTTAATGACAATAATTATAAAATTACAATCGAATATGTCCTATACATAATTAAATACATATGTATAGGTACATATTATTTACATAGTAGATAGTACATACTCTTGTACATACATATATTGTTATTAACACTTTCCAGTTAAAAAGTAAAAGTTTACAATAGATTACTATAGTCAGTATTTTGAAATTGAATGTATGTAATTGTTATGTACTTATGTACATTTTTCTACATTTTATTACTTTTTCACTTTTCTTCATTAATTTTCATAATTATTCGTTATTTACTTTCTTGTAATTTGTACATACATACATATTTGTACATTATATACATTTACATATATATATATACATAACATACATAATGATTTTAAGATATTATTATAATATTTTTAAAATTTTATTACTTTTTTCTCTAAGAAATAGTAAAAGTTTTTTGTTTCTTTGTAAATTTTAACGTAACGTGTGTAGGTATTGGTGTATAGAGTACATGTAGATTACATATACATAGCTACATTACATATGTACAATTATAATTATTAATATGGAATGAAAGTTTTTGTAAAAAAAAAAAATAATATACATACATTATCTATACCATACCTATACATACATAATAATGATAAAAATTATTTGTGCATTACAAATTTCATATATTATTATTTATACCATTGTAAATGAAGTACCGTATATACTTAGCTTAGATTTAATCAGTTGTAATACTTTGAAATTTTTACATACATACATATAAATTTAAAGACTTACAATAGACACTTAAATACAATATATACAATCAAAAAAAAAAAAAAATACTAAAAATTGTCTTGAAAAAAAAAAATTATATATAATCTGATAAATTACCCCAAAAATTAGTTGTACATATTTGTATGTACATGAAATTTTCATGCTAAAAATAATTTGTGCACTTTCATAATGTGTTACCAAGCAGTAAAAGGACTTTATCGATTTACTGATTTTGATTCAATAATAATTAATATGAATGGTAAAATGAAAATAATTTATTTGATTTTTACTTTTAAGTATATAAGTATACGTTAAGTGTACTAAGTATCGAACACAAAAATGCAACGAAAATGTGAATCATTTGATTGAAAACAGAAATGTTATCGTTGCTGAATATAATAGATAATGATATATTCATTTAAATGATTGAGCTAAAAAAAAAAAATTATATATGTATATATATAACATTCAAAGAAATATCATTTTATATCAAGTCCTTAAGATTAGGATTCGAAATATCTACTATCTTGTGCACCAAATATCTCCGAAGTTATTTCACCGATTTTGATGAAATTTGAAACATACATACTTTGATAGGAATTGTGGTCCTTGAATGGAGCACTTTTTTTCAAAATATACTTGTTTCCTTTTTACAGGCTGTTAAAGTTGTCAAAATTGCGATTTTTCGGCTTCCAAATGCATCTCGTATACAGCAAACACTGATGGACCAATTTCTTTGAAATTTTGAATATATGTAGCCTGAAGGATATTGTGATGCTTAAATGGAGCACATTTTTGATTTTAAGTCCTGAAGTTTAGTTATAGTTGTTTATAAAAGGAGAGGTTTTTTTTTCTTTTTTTGAAAAATCGTTCAACTTTGACTTCTGTTTTCATACATTAAATCTTCATATATCTATATGATTTTGGTATCAAAATAAAATTTGGACTTTTCGGAAGTGTTTGTAAAAAAAACTATAAAAATCTTTGTTATATTTCCATTTTTATTAACAAAATAAAATTACATATGTTCTTTTTCATCAAAATATTCAAAAATCCATTTTTATTAGCACCTAAAAGGTATGCAAAAGCATTTTTTAAAATTTTTGTATGTAAACTCGTTGTTGTTGTTTTCAAAATTTTTCAATGTCGAATCCTACTCTTAAGAAAAGATAGACTTTATTTTACACAACTATTAAAAAATTCCCTAAATAATTATCGGTTATTTGAATCGGTAATTTGAATAGTAATGTAATTTTGTATATTATAGTAACCTGCGTAAATTTATATTCACAAAAAGAAAACAGCTTGTATGTATACGTGTATATATTACTATAGTCACAAGATATAGTCGTATGATATTTTATTAAAAAGAATGTGAAATCAGTAGAACAGAAATGTTGATATGTATAGGTACATATTCTTAAAAATTTGTTTCATATAATTTATAATTAAATGCATACAAACATATACATACATGTATTTTCATATACGATTTGTATATTATATTTATGTATATATGTATGTTTAAATAAATTTACATAATTTAAATCTCTAACCTAAAGTTTAATAAAATGTTATCAAAAACGAAAAAAAATTTTTTTTTTTTATTTATTTATTTTTTTTTTTATAAAATTATGTATGCTCATAAATGTATGTAAATTTATTGTTTTGTATATACATACATGATTAAATACAGATGCGTACATCATCATATACCAACACATATTTACTCGTTTATACACAAACTTATTGTATACATTTATGTAAGAATTTATAAGGGGTCATTTGCATAATATTTCTTGAGTGGGCTACCTATCGGTCATTGACTTTATACACATAATATGCATGTATAAAATACTTACTCGCATATTATATGTAAATAATTAATGTTTGCCATATATACATAATATTATAATAGAATGTACATACTATATATATATTCATTATAAAATATACATATACATATATACTGTATAGGTAAAATGTATACATGTGATGTGATCGATAATAGACACAAACACGCAAAGTTTTTAATGTAAAATATTAGAAAATAAAAATATTTACATAGGTATATGTAAATATAATATGTGTTTGTTGTACAATTGTTGTTGTTATTATTATTGTTGTTCTTGTTGTTATAATAAAAGCAATTGTTTACGTACATACAAACAATGTACATAATGTACAGCAAAATTAATTGATGGAATAATAAATGTAATATATGTACAATGTACATGTATGTACATACATACATATGCATATAGAACATTTTAGTATACATACATCGTGATACATCAAATTTAATTGTATATGTTTCGTTAAAAATGAACAAAACCACAAAACAATAAAAGTGTCCAAGAGTATAAAAAATAAGAAAATACATTGTCTGATTTCTGATATAAAAAATATTTCATTGATTTATTAGAAGTACATAAATACAAAAATCGAAACATAGTGTACACATACATAACATACCTTTGTTAAAAATGAAAAATAAAAAATATTTCCTTAAGGAATCTATATTACATACATATATATGTCGGTGTAGACTCCTTTTTTTATTGAATTATTAAAAGACAATTGAATATAGCATACTAATACGCGTATATGGTTAAATACATACATATTTGAAATTTATTTGATTTAATTGAAAGGAAAATGAATATGTATCATTATGTATATACTAAGTATAAAAAGTATATATTTTTATAAAAATATGTATATATGTACATACATACATACAGTGTGTCCCGCCTCTGGTGGTCAACGGCACACAGCAGATAGATCTCGCCGAGACAAATAAAAAATCGTTCTACAGTAGGGGGGGTAATCTCAGCCGCTATTATTTAGCCGCTAGAGGGCGATGAACATTTTTCGCATTTTATCTACGAAACACCCTATAACAACTCTGATGTACTAGCTAAAAGGAAGAAGAATCTGTAGAAAACTTCCCGCTCTCTATAATGATATCTTACATGATACTGTGCGTTTTTTCTTTCAAGAGTTATTCTGTTTCAAAGTCAGAATTTAGTAGATTTTTGCCATTTTTTTCATAGAAAATACATGCTGTGGAATTACAGGCGCCCTCTACTATAATTTCTAATTACTCTCTTTTCTTTTTTCTCTTAGAGTACTCTCTTCTAGCTAGTATATCGGAGCTGTTATAGGGTGTATCGTAAAGAAAGTGCGAAAAATCTTCATCGGCCTCTACTGTAGAACGATTTTTTGTTTGTATCGGCGAGACCTATCTGCTGTGTGCCGGTTGACCACCGGAGGCGGGACACCCTGTATATGTAGTATATTATTATTATAATTTATTTACTCGTGTTCGTGTTATACATTTTACACAATACAATATGTTAAAAATATTCAATTAACTTTTCTTGCTATATTATTATATGCATATATAAATGTATTTATGTACATTAAATATGAAAATACGATACAAATATCCTGCTGTTTATTTTAATAGAGCAAATATGTCATTTTGAATAATTTCTAATGGAATTTCATTCCAAGCGGTATAAATTGTATCTTTAAGTTCTTCAACTTGTTGTTTTAAGTTCTTGGAATGAAATTCCATTAGAAATTATTCAAAATTTGTATAATTCTATACCTAATAGAATATTATTTGAGCTTATAAAAAGAAATGAAAGTGTTACCAGATATAAAATTCATAAAATTAACTATAAAATTCCAATTAATTGTTTTAATTTTACCAGGCACCCCTTTTTCTTGTAATAATATGATAACAGTTTTTATGTCTGTATCCTGTTGCTCCACGTTTTTATACCTTTTTTTTTTTTTTTGAAATAATGGGGTTTTCAAAAATTCTGTATTGAATAGATAGACAGCTAAATCACACATTTTAAAAGTGCATTTGAGGGATGTAATTATACTACATAATTACCTTTTTCAAATACCTCTTAGTATTTACAAGGCAAAAGAAATAGAGGGTGTCCGTCGTAACCAGTTGTTCGGCAGTGTATAAGCAAATCTTTTTTTGATGAAGTATGTATACATATCATATAGGTAGTAGTCCTATTGATTAATTTCGATGATATTTGAATTATTTTTTTTTTTTTGTCAGACTTTTAAAATTCCGTTTATAATAATATGAGCATATCTAATGCATATTATATAAATATAGTCATAAAATAGTTCGTAAAAGTAAGGTCAATATATTATATACGTATATGTAAATACTCTTACTTACATTTATATTGAACACCTAGATTTTTTTTTTTTGTAAATTTGTTAAATTACTAATTGGAAAAAAATTATTTATGAAATAATTTTTTTTCATATTTTAAATACGATTTTAATTAAAGTAAGTACATACAAATTATAATAGTATTCACATACATACATACATACACAACCGTACATGTATATAAAAATACAATAACATTAAATATAGATAATTTAAAAGATTTCTTATTATTGTAAAATCCTATATTCAATAAACAGATTGGTTTATTGAAAATTTTTTACATACATACAAGTACATAATGTATGTATGTATACTTACCTAAAAAAACTTTTACTTCCGACACCGTTAAATTATTATTACCGCCGAAGACAAAAATAAAAAATAAAAAAAACGTTAATTTAATATAGAGAAATAAAAAACTGTATGATTTTATTTGTGTACGTATGTATATACATAATATGTGTCTATTAGAATCAAAAGGTGGATCATAGGAGTGTTAAGTGAAATTGAGATTGTAACAAGCTAACAAATGCGATCGAGGAAGACGAGACATTGAGTGGTAGAGTAACAAGTCAGTCGTCTATTAGAAGTTAAACCGATCGCACGTATAAGACCGTCACCGGCTGTCCATATTTTTAATCGATAACAATCGGAATATCAATTATATTTCATTTTATTTATTTATAGTGCAACAAATATCCTCGCCCTACATCCTGTAACAAGATAATCATGAAAATGTTCTCATATCCATATTACTGCTATATTGTCACACATTTTTAAAACCTATATCCTTTTCTTTAGCACAAATAAACACGATATTCAACCAAATAAAAAAATATATATTTCTTACGGTTTTAGTTAAAATTACATATAAAATTTGAAAAAGTTTACTTTTTGAAACTGATCTGATACATGGAAAAGGCTGCCTTTTGAAATTAAATATGTATCTAAAATGAAACTCGTGAAAAAGAAGAAAACATATGTATATAAAAAAATTCGAAAGTTTAATTTTTTTTTAGCAATAATTCATAAAAACAAAAAACAAATAACAAAAAATAATTTCTACAAATAAAAATAACCTTTTTGATACTTAAAAAAATATGGAAAAGGTTACCTTTTGTAAAAAACACTGGGCCCTATTATGAGTGTCGATAATATTGACTGTCGACAAAATCAAGACGAGACGAGAAGATGTGAATTTTGTATTATGCAAATCGATCACCTCGACAGTAAGATATTGCCATATCAAATTTTATTTTCATTCAGTTTTACCATGTAAATTCTATAAAAGTTGTCAAATATTTCGATATAAAAATTTATAATTCATTTTCTTTTTTCAATTTTGAATAAATATTTTATTAATTTAAATAATTTGTAGCTGACTGCAAAATATAAAATATATTAAGTTAATAATGGATTTAATCATGCTTTTTTCCACCGAAAATAATGTTTGTAGTTGCCTCGCTTAAACAGCATTTTTGGTGATTTTTCTTTAATTAATTAAATTAAACTTAAATAAATTGAGCAGAATAATTAAATACACCTTATCTTATATATAAAGCATACATGAAATGTCAAATCATCATAAACTACTATATGTCTGTCGATTAGTTTTAGCTGATCGACTCAAAATGTCGATATTCTCGCCTCAAATCGATACTCATAATAGAAAATTTGTCGATTCGAAACGATAGTCGATGGACAAGAGGATATTATCGACACTCATAATAGGGCCCACTGATTTTCGATTCGATTTTTAAAAGAGAAATGAAAACTTTTTCAAATTATTTAAACTATACTTATTTCTAATAGAAAAAAAACTAACTAATAAAATGGCATATCTAACTCTTTTTATTTTTGAAAAACTCCTATGAGATACCCTTTTGATTCTAATAGACACATATATAATATGTACATATAATATGTAGATAATATGGATTTGTCGTCTCTGTGTCTATATAAGTAGTACCGTAGCACATTATAGATTATAGCCATATATAGAGCATACTACATAAAACAATATACATACTACCTATGTATTTGCGATTATGATTATAAGTCTACTGTCACATGAGACTTATTCTGAATCTGAAACGTAAAATTTCAGATTCAGAATTCACTTTTTGTTCATTCTGATTCTGAATCTGAAAACTCCTTTTCAATATTTTTCTTTAAATTTGTTATTGTTATAAAACACTTTACTTATCGAGTGAACATTAAACCATCGAACGATAACTACTATGAGTGGCGAGTACGTTGGTAAGACGCACTTTTCAATGGAGGGTGAAATAAAGTTAATCTTCTGTCTTCTGTCTTCTATCTTACGATCTTCAAGTTGTATATAAACAAGTATGTCAATTTATTGAGTGGTTTAGCTATGAATTCAGATTCAGATTTCAGGTACATGTGACATGTTACATTTATTGTCAGCATGTTTCATTTTCTATTCTGAAAATAATCAGATTACAAAACGGAAACACAAACCGGAATTTATTCAGCAGATGAATTTTTCAGAGCCATGTAACAGGTCACATATACTACAATGTATTTGATTGTGATTCTGAAATTTTCGGAATTTTTCAGATTCAGAATCAGTCTCATGTGACAGTACACTAATAGTAATAATTGAAGGTTATTATTTTTAAGTATAATGCACATGCTTATTGGTAAATTTTAAAATTCTATATGTATGTATATGCATATATACATATACATAGATTGAAATGGTTGAAAAAAAAATTTTTTTTTTTTGATCTTGACTTTTTTATTTTTGTCAATGTAAACCAGTCATTGTTTTTGTGTTACAATTTATTTATTTAATTTTTTTTTTGTTTTTTTTTTGCTTTATAGTAGCATGTTTTTGCTAATCAAAATGTTCTGCCATACTTGCAAATATACTTATATGCATATAAATTTTTACCAAAAAAAAAAAAAAAAAAAAATTAACAATGAATATTGCAATAAGTTTGAATTTACTGTTAAATTAGTTAATGTATTTTAACCGTGAAATTTTCGTTTGCTTTTTTATATATACATAAGTATATTATATTATTTTTATAATTAGATATTACCACATATTATACATACATATAAATAATCAATTTTCAAAATAAAAAATTTTATCCGTGAAGGATTTTATTATATTATAAGTAAAAATATACGAGGTGTGTTCAGAAAATAACGGAAATTTTTTAAAAATTTCGCGGGTATGGAGAGTCCAATTTTCAAAATTTTTTTCATTATGTTGATATACACGCCCCAGAAGTACGATAAAATTTTCAGCTGTATTCATTGTTTAGTTTGTCTGTAGCAGCCGGTAAGGTTAGACGTGTTTTTATGAGCTTGGCGATTTTCGTTTGTTAAAAGAAATGGATCAAAGAATTTGTATCAAATTTTGCGTAAAAAATGGAATAAAGTGTAACAAAGTGTGTGAAATGTTAATAAAGGCCTATGGTGAGTCTGTTATGAGTAAAACAAGAGTTTACGAGTGGTATAAGCGTTTCCAAGATGGCCGTGAAGACGTTGAAGATTACGAGCGCTCCGGACGCCCCAGCACATCAACAACCGATGAAAACATTGAAAAAGTGAAAGCAATTGTTATGAATGATCGCCGAATCACAATCAGAGAAGTCGCTGATGATGTTGGCTTATCGATTGGCTCATGCCATGAAATTTTTTCTAAGGTTTTGGAAAAAAAACGCCCGGATTTGTGGAAAAACAATTCATGGCTTTTGCACCACGATAATGCACCTGCTCACACTTCGTTGTTTGTTGGTGTATTCTTGGCCAAAAACAATACTGTAACGATGCCCCAGCCTCCATATTCGCCAGACATGGCTCCGTGTGACTTTTTCCTATTCCCAAAAATAAAGAGAACCTTAAAGGGCCGTTGTTTTACAAGCATAAATGACATTAAAAGCGCATCGCCGAAAGAGCTAAAGGCTATCCCAAAAAACGAGTTTGCGAAGTGTTTCGACGATTGAAAGAAGCGCTGGCATAAGTGCATAATATCGAATGGGGACTATTTTGAAGACGACAACATTAATTTAGACGAATGAATAAATATTTTTTTTTAAAAAACGAAAATTCCCGTTATTTTTTGAACACACCTCGTATACTGTCTGGCTGCGTATAACATATACACATATACACGAATACATATATAAATAAATTATATTTTCACTAATTAATTAATATATTATATAAGTATGTATGTATATATTTGTATATACAAATAATATTTTATTTTTTTTTAATATCAAATTTTAAAGGAAAAATATAAATTTACTAAATTTTCATCAATTTTTTTGCTTTTACATTTTGTTTTCTTGTTATTACCCTTATTTGTAATATCACGCGTAAAAATAAATTATGTATACATATCAAAAAATTAATAATTTTGTATATACATATGTATATGAAAAGATGTTTATTACGCATGTATAATAATGTTATATTATATGAAATCTTGTTCGTATATGACACTGTTATAGATAGAATGATGACAACAAATATTTTAAGAAATAAATCATGATAATTACAAAATTACTGAAAAAAGAGAAATAAAAAAAAACAAATAAATATTTCAATTTTAATGATAGTTTTTTGCGTTTTACAAGTTTTTTTTTTTTTATACTCGTATGTTTGATTCATGTAAGTAATTATAGTATATAATTATAATTTTTTCTTCTTATATATAAATGATAGAAATGAATTATAACTTTGACTGCGTTGATACTCATCGATCGATTATTTACTTTAATGCTTGTACTATAATATAATTATCATTATCATTATTTATATGTATGTACTATAAGTGCATATATTTACAATTAAGTATATAATACACTCACAAATAAACATGCAAGTAATATATTTTTTGTGTATACAGAGTTTTTCTGTTTTTTTTTTATTGTAAATTCTCTGTTTTTTTTTATTTATTTTTTTTTTATTTCTGTGGTTCAGTTCAGTGAATTATAAGAATTTTTGCGGTTATTTTAATGTTTTTTTTTTTTTTTTTTTTTTATTATTTTTTTTATTTTTTTCAAATAAAACCATCAACAAACAACAATTTTGTCTTTAAAATTATTATTACTTATTACTACAAAAGTAAAACATACATAAATATTATATACTGCATAAAGGTAATTATGTATACATGATATGATATGCCTACAATACGTAGATAATAAATGTCAATTTAACATTCTTTTTTTATTATCTTTAAAATCTTTTAATATTAAATTGTAGATATTCGCACACATAATTTTTTTATTTTTAATAAATAAAATTTATTTTTAATATTTTATAAATTTTATAATATTTTTCTAACTACAATTATACATACTGGTATTATGACATTTTTATTTTTATGTGTTTTTTTATATGCCTGTACTACGATTTTATCAAGCGAATTAAAATCTGATAAAAAATATCATTATAATTTTTAATTTTTAATTGGTTTCGTTAATATTTTTGATATAACATGAATATAGAGAGAAATATAATATAATATGCATGCATGTGTGTACATAGCATAAGTAAATACAGACAGGTGCCTGTAATAAAAGTATGTATATTTTAATAAAAATGTTTTAATTTTTGCTTAATATTAAGATAATTGAGAATGATTTTTCATTTATTTATACATATACTTGTATATCTTGTGAATGTAGATCACTAATCTAAGCAAGGTTCAATCAAAGGTTCTAATCAATAATAACATTATAATTTTATGTATAACATCAGTGTATACTTATATAACTAAGTATAATATAAGTAGAATATAATCGAAAATATAAGATCTGAAAAGAAAGGTGATCTACATAATTTACATAGTATATAGTATAAAGTAGTTAGATATATACTAGTATATGTAGATCTATATATATACCATTTAACCGTTTTTACTATTTTTGAAGATCATCTAAATTATTATAATCTATTTATTTATATACTTATGTACATACATACAATGTATATTATATGTATTGAATACCTAAATATAATGTATAAAATGTGCGTATATGCATACAAATTAGATAGGTACATCACAATCATAATGTTGGTAAATTTTCGAAAATTGTTTTGTATTATTTAAGAGTAAGATTCGATTTTGGAAAATTTCGAAAACAACAACAATGATTTTACATACAAACATTTTAAAAAATGCTTTTGCATACCTTTTAGGTGCTAATAAAAATGAATTTTTGAATATTTTGATGAAAAAGAACATAATTTTATTTTGTTAATAAAAATGTAAAATATAACAAAGATTTTTATCCTTTTTTTGTATATACTCGTACTTCAAAAAAGTTCAAATTTTATTTTGATACCAAAATCATATAGATATATGAAGATTTAATGTATGAAAACAGAAGTCAAAGTTGAACGATTTTTCAAAAAATACCTTCTACTTTTTTAAGAACTGTAACTAAATTTCAGGACCTAAAATTGAAAATGTGCTCCATTTAAGCACCACAATATCCTTTAGGCTACATATATTCAAAATTTCAAAGAAATTGATCAATCAGTGTTTGCTGTACGAGATGCATTTGGAAGCCGAAAAATCGCACGCAATTTTGACAACTTTAACAGCCTGTAAAAAGGAAACAAGTATATTTTGAAAAAAAGTGCTCCATTAAGCACCACAATTCCTATCAAAGTATGTATGTTTCAAATTTCATCAAAATCGGTTAAGTAACTTCGGAGATAATTGTTGCACAAGATAGCAGATATCTCGAATCCTAATCTTAACAAAGATGTGTATGTATATAATAATATACAAGAAGATTATAACATGATCAATTTTTGCAAGTACTCGTATACATTTATGTACATATTATGTATACATACCACTAATTGAATTAAAATGTATTTTTTAATTTTTTAAAATGAGTTTTTCACTTAAAAATTAAAAATGAGAAAAAAAAATAAAATAAATTTTTATGTAATGCAAGAAAAATTATTATATCTATTGTATATAGTACCACATAGTACACATAATATATGGGTTATGTTATATACATATATAAAATATAATGTATATACATATGTACATAGGTAACATAACGTATCTACCTTAAAAAATTATTTATATGCATATTATAATGTATATGTAATATAATTATGAAATTATGCATATTTGAATTAATTTGAAATTGAAAGTAAACAGAATTAAAAATAATTAGTCGTCTCTATAATCAATTGTAATATAATGGTAAGTATACACTTATATTCAGTGCTATTTTGGCCGTAAACATGAGTTATAATAATAGCCGATATGGGTTTTTTTTAGTTATAATTATGACCGGAATAGTACTCTATGATTATAATAAATTTATATGACACATTAAAAAAAAATTACTATTTAACCCCTTAACCATTATCTTAATTTAAAAATATATATGTATATATACAGTGAAACGTCTGAAAAGCGGACACTGTCGAAATCAAAATATCTGTCCGTTAATGAGAGACGTCCGCTTAGTATATTCTGTCATAAATGATCTCCGATGGCAATTTTTGCTTCATATAGTGCATTAATACTTTAGACAACAAATCAAATATCTTGCTAATTGTTATCACCAGTTTTCAGGGCGAATTTACTAATTCATATATGTTCCATATGCAGTTTTCAATGATGTGATGGGATTTTCTTCATCTCGTTTTGTGCTATTTCTTCTTTTTTTTTTATTTCTTCTGAAGATTCATTATATCATTCTGTATTTTCATATGATTAAATTACCGTATTTCATCTGTATATATAAATTATCATCACAAGGAGCATATACAGTTGGATGTGCAACCGTATCGGGAGCAAAATGCACAATTTTCTTGATAAAATATGAAATATCAAATAAAAAAACTTTTTACACATTACTTAAATTGATATTAGGGTGCGATATGCTGCATTGTCTCTAGAAGCAATAAAATAATAGTCTGCTTAAGAGAGTATTTTAAAACGAAAATATAACAAATACTGTCCGTGTCCGCTAACGATAAGTGTCCACTCAAGAGAGCTAAGACACACATTTAAGTATGTTAAGTTGTAACGGCAAAATTAGATGTTACTGTCTGCTGTCTGTTAGTAAGATGTGTCCGCCTAAGAGAAGAGTCCCTTAAGAGAGGTTTCACTGTATATGTATGTCAAATAATATTTCTTCAATGATTTTCATTTTTTATACAGGTTATACTCGTATTATAGGTATACATACATACGTTTGCTATATTATTATATGTATTACTATATTATATATTTATGTATATATTTAATTTTATGCTTATATTTATAGCAATATACAAATTAATAGACTAAGTATATACTTGTATAATATGAAAAGTAAATACGATAATTAAGTATATGAGTTCACACAATAAGAATTCATTTTCATAATAAATTATGCATTAGTTTGTTATACATTTTATAGTAATATATATACTCATACATAATGTACATATGTATATACTAGTAGAATAGATATTATTTGTTATTAACAATAATGATTAATATTTTTACACAAATACATATAAAATGAATGACATTATATTATTATTATTTTTTTTACTTATATGTATAAATCCATATATTACAATTATTATGTGCGGTGTGTGATTAAACGAGTTTCAATTTAAACGTTCGCTATTAAATATAAAATACTATATATGTAATACATATGTACATATATTCGTATAATACAAAGTAATGTAAGTATATAAGAACGTGAACGAACGAGTGAAATTTCAAAGTAAATACACGTATATTAATCATTTTTACATAAACATTAAAAAAAAAATTTATATGGGGATTTTAGATTTTTTTTTTTTTTAAAAAAAACATTTTTATTACACTTTTTAGTAAAATACATGCATATCATATACTGAAATATATACTACATTATGAATATAAATATATACGGATATATGTAAAGATATAATATATTATACAGGGTGTCCCGAATTCGGGTGCAGGCATTTTGCCAGTCGATATGTCTTGCTGAGAAACGGAAAAATATCGTATGGCAGGGGGGGGGGGGGTTGGTTTGTTTAATATCAACGGGTGAGGATCTAGAGGGTTCAGAAGTTTTTTTTTGAGGTGAAGTGACTTGTTTTATATTTGTGGTCATAACTTCCCGAAATCCTTAGTCCTTTTCAATTATTTTGCATTCATTAGAAAGATAATCAATCAGTTCTTACTTTGATACTTGAATTGTTCAAATTGGCCGAGTGATATCAAAGATATGGTATACATCAAATTCAAAATTTCGTGAAAAAAATGCAAAGTTTTAAGTTCAAGATCAAATATCTCAAAATTTTGCCCTATTTTTTTTTTAAATTTAACTTTGCTTAAAATATTTCCCAATGGATTGCCTTTCATTTGCAATTTATCTCATTCAATTGTCTGTCGTGGTTTTTGAGTTATGTAAAAAAAAAAAAATGTAATCGTGGATTTTACCAAGAAAGTTAATACAAACATTCGAAAGGAAAAAACAGGTTAACCAATGTTTGGCAAAAGTCCTATATATATTTTTTTTATATAATGTACATACAATCCTTGTATATGTAAAATAAACTCATGATGGTGTATATTACAATATTAGAGTTAATAAATGCAAAACAAAATTTATTTGTATTTTGTATACATTTTTAGTAATAGGAAAACATTTTTTTTTTTTCAAATATTCTAAACATATACTTATGCATATACTGATACAAATATTTATTTATTTTTTTTTTAAATTTTTCATAATAATAATATTGAAAAAATCTAATTTTATGTATATACATATATGTATATGTGCTTTGTATAATATTTCTACTCATTACTGATAGTAAATTATACAGCAAGTGTATGTAAGTATATATATGTACTCACTCATGTATTATAATTGTATCATTTAAATAATAATTTCTTAGAAAAAAAAAATAAACAAACAATTAAATATAATATGTAATGAAATTTAAAACACTATATTTATAGTATTTTTACATAAAATTTCTTATTATAGATATTAGCTGCTTTCGATTTAACAATTTCAAATACTTGCGAGTGGAAAAGGTAAATGTTGCCTGTGCTAAACCATCTACACGCAGCTACTTACATGAAACATTTTTCAAGAAGTTGCAAGTAGTTACGAATTATTTTTGTGTTGTTCGTTATAAACAATTTATCCTAGACACATTAGCTGTGTTCCTTTCACGTGAGCAAAGTGCTTAAAAATCAGTTTGGTTTAATACTTCACTAAATTTTTATGTGTGAACTGCTCAAACAATTTTTCAAAAGTAAGTAGTTCACTCATACTTTGTAAGTAGTTACGTTATTTCTTTCTAACAGATGTCTTTTTAGTTTCAGATTATCCAACAGATGGAAATAGACTGTTTAGGTTAGATTTCTTGGTATAAACAAATATCATATGGAGTGTTTTATATAAATCTTTAATATAAATTTTTCAAATTTAAAGTAAAATAATTTTAAGGTTATCTTTTGCTTCACTTGTCAAATTTATTTATGTTTCTTTGAATAGTTTGAGTCATTGCTAAAATAATTGTTTAGAAGTACTTCGCTCACGTGAAAGGAACACAGCTATTTTTGTACTCGCAAGTATCTACTTGCAATTAAAACTAAAACTATCACCTATTACATATTGGAAATTTGCAGAATATTTTCAGGATTCACCTTTAATATACTACAATATGATGTTATCAATTATTATTTAAAAATTAAATACTAAAGATATGTATTTTTTAATTTTAGACCATCATATAAAATGTTACAAATATAATTTCATAAATATTATATGAAATGTTATGAGTTATGAGTTCTCACATACGGGGAAAAGTCAAACATTTTTGCGGATTAATATATTTTTTTTTGGGAATTTCTTGAATCTATTTTATATTGCCGATAGATTGGACCCTTGAATGTATATAAACGAGGTTTGAGATTAATAATGTTATCTAGTAATTTTATGACAGTTGTTTAAGCAAAGTGATCTCGTCATGCTGAGTCGTAACTTATAATGTATAACACTTGCTGCACGACAATCAATGCACCACCACACAGATCATCAACTGCGATGACTGTCATACAGAAGTGTGGCTTCACAGAAATTAGTCATTCACCCTACAGCCCAGATCTCGCTCCTAGCCATTATTATTTACTCGTATTTCCAAAATTGAAAAAAGAGCTATGTGGAAAGCACTTTCTCGACAATAAAGAACTGAAGGTAGCCATAAATGAGTACTTTAACGATCAAGAACAAAGTTTCTTTTTTAGAGGATTAGAATTACTTCCAGAACGTTGTAAAAAAATGATAATTAGGTAATAAAGGTGATTATATTGAAAAATTCTTAGAATTAGTAGACTGCGTTGGCTTGGACATGTCAACAGGATGGATGACAACAGCCCATGCAAAAAGCTTCTACATGGAAATATTGATGGCACAAGACACAGAGGCAGACCCAGGAATAGATGGTGGGAGTCAGTGGCAGTGGATCTGAAGAAACTACAAGTAAGAAATTGGAAAGAGGAGTCAAAGAACAGAGAAGCTTGGAGAATTCTTCTTTTAGAGGCGAGGGTCCTTCTTAGGACTGTGGTGCCGTAATGATGATAATATTGAAAAATAAATCTAACAAGTTTTATTTATCCCTACAAAAATATACCATTTCTTAAACATTTTTGATCTTCCCTCGTATATTAACTCTCGATATGTAATTTTTTTTTTTTATGTATACAACATATAATATAAACATGCATATACGAGTTTATATTATATATATAAATTTAATTTTCATTTTACATAAATCATTTGGAAAATTTGAATAAAATAAATAATATATCTACATATCTGATTATATATCTATCTATGATACATATATACATAATGGGCCTTATTATGAGTGTCGATAATGTCGTCTCATCATCGACTATCGCTTCGAATCGACAAATTTTCTATTATGAGTGTCGATTTGAGGCGAGAATATCGACATTTTGAGTCGATCAGCTAAAAATAATCGACAGGCATAGTAGTTTATGATGATTTGACATTTCATGTATGCTTTATATATAAAGATAAGGTGTATTTAATTATTCCGCTCAATTTATTTAAGCTTAATTTAATTAATTAAAGAAAAATCACCAAAAATGCTGTTTAAGCAAGGCAACTACAAACATTATTTTCGGTGGAAAAAAAACATGATTAAATCCATTATTAACTTAATATACATATTTTATATTTTGCAGTCAGCTACAAATTATTTAAATTAATAAAATATTTATTCAAAATTGAAGAAAAAAAATGAATTATAAATTTTTATATCGAAATATTTGACAACTTTTATACAAATTACATGGTAAAACTGAATGAAAATAAAATTTGATATGGCAATATCTTACTGTCGAGCTGATCGATTTACATAATACAAAATTTACATCGTCTCGTCTCGTCTTAATTTTGTCGATAGTCGATATTATCGACACTCATAATAGGGCCCAATATATAATACACTTATATAAATACATTGTAATAGATGTACATCACACATCAATATCAATCTGAATAATATTATACTACGTAACTTATAAATTATATACAATACATATTTTTAAATATTCTTTTTGGGTGTTCATTATACATATTATATTACATTTACATACATATACATATGTATATAATGTAATATGTATATTTAATATATTGTAAGAATAAGAGAATTAATGTATGAAAACAAAAATAAATTTTTATTCATTTTACTATACTACAGCAACTTTAAGTTTTTCTTGTTATACAAACATTTTTGAAAAAAAAAAAAACAATAATTGTTGAGTAAACATAATTAAACGTGTTTAATTTAAAAACAAATAAGAAGTACATTATAATGTATGTATATCATTAGTTATAATATTTTTAGTTAAACAGAATCAAAATTTCAAGAAAAACGAAATACATATTAAGAAAAAACGAAAAGTTTATTGATACTTTTAATATCGTCTTCCAAACAAAATTTATAATAATTAGATGTAATACGATGAATAATGAGGTTATGCAATATTAGAATATTATACATATATGCAATTATGGAATATATGTATGTACATAAATATACGAGTATGTGTATATATTATAAAAATGTACATATGTTTTTTTATTAAGTTTACAAAAAAAAAAAGGAATATAAAATACATACATATTAATGTATTCAGTGTTATACAATATGCATTGTAAATTTGTATATATAGATAATCGCGTACTCATGTGATTCAATTTTATTTAACTATTACGTTTATATTTTTACATATTTTGGCGACTATTCGCAAAAGGTGTATCTATTCCATTTTTCAAAAAAACGTTTTTAATGTCAATTTCTAAAGTTTTTCTTGTTTTTTATAAGAGTAACGTGAATATACTTAGTTATTAACACCTTCACTTCTAGATCCTTTAAAATTGGAGTAGTACAGGTAATACATCTGCAAACAGTGGATGGGTCTCATCGAGACAAGCAGGGGATCGTACTACAGAGGGAGGACCTTTACTGTATCTTGGGCTTCTTGTTTATGTAATTAGAAATTAATTTAGAGGACTGCATTTATTTCCACAACCTTTATTTGCTGTGAAAAAAAATTCCAAAAAATCACTAAATTCTAACTTTGAAACATAACAACTCTTGAAAGAAAGAACCTGGAGAAGCATGTAAGGTGTCATTAGAGAGAGAGTGGATAGTTTCCTACATATTTTTCTTAGACTATTTTTTTTTGTAGCTATAGTACACTGTAGTTGTTATAGGATGCTTCGTAGAATCAGTGCGAAAAATTTAAATCGCCTGCTAGCGGCTAAACGGTTGAGACTATACCCCCCTGTAGAACGATTTTTTGGTTGTCTTGATGAGATCTATCTACTGTTTGCGGCGATGTACCACCGAGGCTAAAATATTTCCAGCTAAAAATATAACGGAAATTCTATTATTATGAACGAAACAAATTTTTTTGGTGTTCTCAAAAATAATATAAAATGGAATAGACAAATTTTTGCAGATAGTCGTCACTATATTATATAATACTGTATATAAAGTCTATATACATATATGTGATGTTTGAATATTTTATGTATGTATATTTTTTTTTAAATATTTTTAAACATTTTGTTAGATCCAATTCAATTGATCGATTGATAATAATCATAATAATTAATCAAAAATTTTCATCTCTTTTTATAAGTATCTAAGTATATACTTATATTACTTTTGCATATGTATACTTACATATTATACATTATATCCTATTTTTGTTATGTTATAAATTTTGTATATACCTAGAACAAATACGTATATTGTACAAATATATATATACATAATATATGCTTATATCTATACTTTAGAATCATGTTTGTGTATATCTATATATGTACACTACTATAGTACATAGGGATTTTATATTCGTGCATGAATACCAAAATATATTTAAATGAATAAGTATGAAAATATCTCTGCTGGGTATTTATTCAAATTCTGATATTTTTAATTTTAAGATCATTTTTTTTTATTTTTCAAACATTACATTTAAAGGTTTTTTTCTTTTTACAAGAGTGTTATAAGTACCTAATATTTAAAAATTTTATTTTATCTTTTATATTTTTTGATGTATTTTTATGTTTTTTTCAAATACGAGTAATGTTGTAATTAAGTATATCCATCGAATAAATCTTTTAAATACAAAATTATTTTTTTATTCTTATTTTTATTTTATTTTTAATGTTAATGATATTTTATAAGTATGTAGTAACACAATAAACATCATCATCATCATTAGATGCTTACAAAAAGATAAAACAAAAAAAAAACAAAAAACAATGAATGAATGAAAACAATAAACATTCTAAGTATACACTTAAATACATATACAATTTTTTTATTTTATTTTATTTGGGCAAAAAAAAAAATTAACTTTTCATTGTGAAGTTTAATTAAAATTAAATTTTTTTTTTTTGTTAGTACATAAATAGTAATATCTAGTCGGTCGGTTATAAAATTTATTAAAAAATCAAACATTTAAATTTAAACTTAATAATAGTTATATATACTTTTGTGCCTATATATATACTCGTATATAAGTATTTATAGAATTAATATATGCAAAGAATATATTTATGTATTGTATGTATTGTATGTATGAATGTTTTTAAGTATGAGAATATGCATATAATAAGTATGATATATGAAATAATAAATAACATTAATAAAGTAAGTATATTGCATGAGTCATATTATTTATAAGCAATATTCTATAAGAATATATGTATATATAATAATAATATATAATATGTAATATATATACATACATTATATGCATATACAGAGTCGTGAAAAAATTATGGCACAAACATAATTTTTCGAAGTGAAATGCTCTAAAACGTAAACGACGGTATAATTCAAAAAATTCCCAGAAAAATGAAATAATACACTAAAGGTACTCGTCCACGATGCAATTTTTCGATGGTTGAGGTTGTGTTGTGTTGTGAGTCACTTGTGACTTGTTCTTGTGAAACTTGAAAATTTACTTTGGTATGTATTTTCTATTCTTTAAGTAGTTGTTGATTTTTACGGATTTATTTTTTATCTACGTATAAATCCCCAAGATTCATCACCACAGTCACTATACGGTGCGAAAAGTCTTCAGGATTTGAATTGTATTTGTGTTCAATGTGTTCTTCGCGCAACGCTTTACACTATGTTGTCATAATATGTACATAATTTTTCAGATATCTGTATCCTTTTAAATAAATACAAATGAATTACTTTTTTTTATACACAGCAGTTATGCTTTCAAAACACTCAAAATATAACCAAACTTCTTGACTGTTAGCCTGCTAGTTACTTACTGACGCAAGTATTCCGGGAATTTTTTGAATTACCCTTGTACATATTTTTAAAAAAAATCACTATTATTTTAACAAAATACGAGTATTTTATTTATGCAATTCATACTCATATAGAGTACAATAAAAACTAAAAATATTATTTTTAATTTCGTTATTCAAAAATAAACTCAAAAAGGAAAATTATGTATATCGAAATTACTGGATAGTGGATGGTATATCTGACAGAATTACTGATCGGCGGTGCCATAATGAACTGAGTATCCGTGTGCACTTAAAAGTGCATTTACAAATTTTAAAAAAAAAAAACAAAAAACTACTGAATAAATCATGGTACATAAATATTACACAAAAATTCTTAAAATTTAAGTATATAAAAAAAATGAACAATTCAATAATTTATTTGGCAATCGTCATGTCTAATAGATCTCCTCTAATTGTATTGCCATTAACTTTTACAAGGCTTTTAACAAAATTTTGTAGAATCTCACAATTTCATTTTTCTTGTAATAATTTTTAAGTTTTTTATTTCTTAAGAGTAGGATTCGACTTTGAAAAATTTCGAAAACAACAACAACGATTTTATATACAAAAATTTTAAAAAATTACTTTGCATACCTTTTAGCTGCTAATAAAAATGGATTTTTGAATATTTTGATGAAAAAGAACATAATTTTATTTTGTTAATAAAAATAGAAATATAACAAAGAATTTTATACTTGTTTTTGTAAACTCTTCAGAAAAGTCCAAATTTTATTTTGATACCAAAATCATATAGATATACGTATATGAAAATTTAATGTATGAAAACAGAAGTCAAAGTTGAACGATTTAAAAAAAAAAAAAAAATTTTTTTTTAAGAACTATAACTAAATTTCAGGACCTAAAATCAAAAATGTGCTCCATTTAAGCACCACAATATCCTTTGGGCTACATGTATGCAAAATTTCATAGAAATTGGTAAATCAGTGTTTGCTGTACGAGGTGCATTTGGAAGCCGAAAAATCGCAATTTTGACAACTTTGACACCATGTAAAAAGGAAACAAGGTACTACAATTCCTGTCAAAGTATCTATGTTTCAAATTCCATTGAAATCGGTTAAGTAACTTCGGAGATTATTGGTGCACAAGATAGCAGATATATCGATACCTAATCTTAAAAATGAATGAAAAATGTTATTCGATTTAATTTAAGTCGGCACTTTATGCGGAGCTGATTCCATCACATGAGGGCAATTACGTTTTCCATTTTTGTGTGTGAGCGTGATAAATCGCTAAAGTTCGTATTTATATTTATATGTCAATATGATTAAGTTTTCAATTCATGAAAAATTTCATAATTTTTTCACGGCAGTGTATGTAAAATATGTATGTATTTGATGTACTTGTACATAAAGTATTACTATACTTAGATTCATATGATTTCAATTTAAAATACTCATAAAAGTAAAGAAGCATTATATAATTAGAATAGAGAGGTATCATGATTTATTTAAATTATAAGTAAATGAGAATTTATACAAAATTATTTCTATATTTTATATTTAGCACTATACATAATATTTACATAAATAAGTATGTATATAGGGTGATTAAATTATATGTACATATGCATGTATATACATATAATTTTTGTTTATTTGAAAATTTTGATAAATGATCATTTCAGTTAGAAATGATTTCATGTAAATGATTTTTGTATTTTTTTTTAAATCAGATTTTGAAAAACAAATTTTTTTTTTGACCACACAACAAAAGGTGGCTACTCCTATGATATTTCAAATATAATGTACATATACATACATATACATAATAACATGTCATATATGATGTGATATATTCTCTTATGTTGATATTTAATGTTAATGTTTATTAACTTATGATTATCTAATATGTACAAATACTTACGTATATATTATATAATAAATATTTTATGTAAAAATGTACATATATATTTAAGTATCTTAGTATGTAATTTGTATTATACTATTGACACACTGCAAAGATATACCATGGTTATCTCAAATGGTTCATCGATAACCTGGTATGGGTGACACATTTAAATTGAGGTGAACTAGTTTATGTATTCATACGATACCTGTCAAGACAAATTTCAAACACTAATTCTTTTTCATCTAGTCAGCATGTTGGTTTGACAGTTTGTTTAAATATAATAAAAATAAAAAAAAAAATAACACTAACGTCAAAGATAACTGAGTTCGAACTTGGTTAACAAGATAACTAAGTTCTAGAAACTCGGTTAACCTAACCGAGTTCTGAAAGTCGGTTATCGCAAAGATAAACCATAAAACTGAGATAACCATGGTTTATCTCTGCAGTGTGTCAATAGTATTAGATATTATAGAAATATACGTTCATACATTAATATTGTTTTTTAAAGTTTTCAAGTTAAAAAATAAAATTTGAATCAAATAATAAAGCATATATCGTAATTTTATTCTTCTTATTGTTTCCTATAATACTTTTATACCAACAGATATCAACATATATAAATAACATGTAACACATTTTAAATGTATGTGTGTGTGTGTGTGTCAAATGATAAATATAAAAAATAAAAATGTTAAATATGTATTTTTGTTTTTTGTATTTTGTATTATTACATACACAACACCTTTATTATAGTATTTTATACTATATGTAATACATACGGTTATACCTAATACCTACTAATACTTAGATACGTTAATATACTATATTATATGTATATATGTATCTATAAATTTATATCTATGTATCCAAACAAATGTTGGTACTTTTATATTGTATATGTAATACATACATTTTAAATTCAATAAATAATCTTTCTAGTCATATTTTAAGTCAAGGTTTAAAACATACATTTGTATAATAGATACAATAAAAAAATCCGAAAAAAAAAATTGCACATTATCTCACAGTTTATTTGTATATAAAATACTTATTTCTACATATTATTATAACGTACATACAGTATATATTATAATAAAAAACAATAATAATAGAATAAAATATACCTGTACGATGTATACAATTTTTTTTTAAAGTGGGTTAACACCTGTTGATTCACAATAATTGAAGTACATATACGAGTGCATAGTATAGTAATGTGCGGAATTTTTCGTATAGTAGCAGTAATGATATTACATATTTATAATGCGATGTCAATTCATAATAATTGGTTTTAGTTTTTCAGAAATTGAAAGTACAAATTATTGTTACAAATGTACATTGTATTTACATATATTGTATATGTATATGTGTGTATGTACAATTATTAATTTAAGAAATTAATACAAGATAATACAAGATAAAAGACCAAAACATTACACATTTACTGTTTGGTTTTGGTATAACAATGAAAAATTTATTCATGAAGATACATGTAACATTACGTATATATGTAATACAAGTGAAAGTACATGAATTATAAATACTTAGATGTACTATACTGCTGTCGTTAGGCACAAAGTCGTATCTACAAAATTTCGAAAAATGAGTTAAATGTAAAATCTTTATCTTAGACCAATAATGCATTTATTCTCTAAGTTAGAAATCTGTAAATGAACATTAAGACACTTTTTTCGCCACATCAAATATCGTATCTGTTAGAAAATCTTATATTTTTCTAGATAAAAAGTCGTATCTGACCAAATCTGGCTTATACTTATGTAAAAGCTAAAAGGTCGTATCTGAGATTGTACTTACTACTTTCTGCCTTGATACTAAGTACATGCTCTAACTAAATACAGATATGTATTTGACTTTTACAGATATGATAAAGGGTCGTATATGTGTCAAATCGCACAAATCACACATTTCTAAATAAAACATGAAATTAATTTTTTGGACAAAGATTCCCGATTATATACCTTTACAAATGATAATTTTCTTATTTCTCTAAATTGATCTTCCTTTGTGGCATAAAACAAAATACCTATAAAATCCTCAATAACTCAAAATTACCTAAATGTCAGATACGACTTTCTACCTAACGACGGCAGTATACATCATAATATATTGTTAGAAAAAGTAATTATTATTTTATTAATTTACACACAATATTACAATTACATACTTTTACATTATTCTATCCCAGCAAACATTGCGATAAGAAAGCAGTAGCGAAACATTATCGTAGTGGCAAGTCTCGCCTATTGCCGCAATATGGATTTTCTAGTAGAATGCCATACGATGTGCTTGGAAAAAGGTTGACGCGCACTCTAATTGCTTTAATTGATTCTAATAGACATGGCGATAAAAAAGCAATATTAATGTTGCTTGTTCATGGTTTATTATGTTGCGCTTTTATCGCTAACTCGTATATAACCCAAACTATTGCATAATTATTGCCCATTTATCGTTGTAAACTATTGTCTTTTTATTGCATCCTCGTACTATTGCCCAAATGTTTGCTGGGTATATCTATATTATTACCTGTATATGTATTTATGTATGATAAAATTAATAAAAAATTATAAATTTTACGAAAAAAAATATACCGTATAGGTGGTAGCATGGTAGTATATAAGATATTACATTACCATGTATTACCCACATTACTGTTTATTTTTTTTGAATTTTAATAGAAAACTGACATCATTTTCTTTTTCTTTTGAATAAAAGTTAGTACATTTACATATATTTTAATGGTACTTACAATAATAATATAATTACATTACAATAAAAATGATATTTATAAATAAAACTCAAAATAAATAAACACCGTTTTTTTTCTTCAAATTATTATTGTGCACTGAATTTCATTACTAATATTAATAATATGTATTATATAATATACATATATACAAGGGTAGAGTGAAAAGTTCTAAACTAAACTAAACTAAATTTCTTCTTGATCTTCTAAACTCTAAAGAAAGATCTTTGTGAGCCCCATAGTCTCCAACACGATGCTTTTCCATTTTTCTCTATCTGTCGTGCTTTACCTCTATTTGCCGCCGTAAATCTTCTTGCATTTGATTTATCCATCTGCACCTTGGTTTGCTTTTTGGACGTTTCCCTAGTGGTACTGTTTTATATAATACAGTTTTTGTAGTTTCTTCTTACTCATTTTCTCAATTTGTCCCACCCAACTACTATGTATATTGTTATTATTTGTGACGTGACGAATTAAATTATCTAATGCTGGTATGATACTTACTTTTTTTATGGCTAAATCTGAAGCTAAATCTAAAATCTTTAGCATTGTGTAAATGAAAAAAAAATCACTCCATAATTTTGTGTTAGAGTGAAAGAGTAAAATATAAGTTGGATTTTGAGCTGAAGTACATAAAAAGTTCAGCTTAAGTGCATGAAATTAAGACGATATCAACTGATTATCAGTTTAAGCGCAGGAAAAAGAATATGAAGAACATTCTTTTTCGTGCGCTTAAACTGATAGCAGCTCATATCGTCTTAATTGTTGACAAGTCATATATAAAATCATATTTTCTTAATTGTAAATATAATTATTACAACTCTTCTGTCAACGAGGTACACGAAAAATTAGTATATATATGTACATCTCACTTAAACATATAATCATCTCTTTCTTTAAACGCTAAATTTCGTGCGCTTAAGACGGAAAAATTTAGCTGGAAAAAAAGTAAGTATCATAACAGCATAAACTAAATGTATAACTGAACAAAACGTATTATATATGTACATAAGTAGTATATTCATTTTGCAAACAAAAAAAAAATCTCGTCGTTTCTTATAATTTATACATAGGTCGAACATTTTTTACACTCTACCCTCGTACATATACAGTAACATAATTTTTTTTTTTTTTTAAATTCATTTTTCTATAAATCATATTTTTCAAATTTTCATGCTTGTTGAATTTATAATGATGATACATTTTTATTGTATGTAATTATATGCTATGATAATGATAAATCAAAGAAAGAAAAAAAAAACTCATAACTCAAGCAAATAATAACATAATTATTATTAATATTATTATTGGATAAAAATAATGTTGCACGCATTTTAATGGTTAATTTAAAAATGAATAATAACAATAATTATAATAATGTTGATGCATTATTAAAATTTATTTTATTTCTTTTTCTTTTTAAAATACTCGTACAATACCTACTTGTACATATTAATTTGTGAAGAATGAAGATAATGAATGATATGAAAAAAAAAAATTAAAAAATTAAAAATGTTTTTTTCTTATTTGAATTATTTTTAACTGTCATCCTTAACTGTATAAATAATAGTTTAAGATTAAAAATGTTATTTGTTATTAAATTTATCGAAAAATCATTAAATACAATGCATCATATATATAAATATATAGTACATACATTATTATAGTATATTATATATACCTTACTGTGACTATAATATAATCTGTTTATGTATAAATTATTTGTCATTTTTATAATTTTTAAAATAAAAAAATGAAATTTTAATAACCAACATAAATATGGCTCTGTTCAAAAACGTCAAAATATGCTTTGCATTAATGCATGGAGTTTAAAAACATGCAGGCAAAGCAGTGCAGTTGTTCAAAAACGTAGTAGATCAAAATGTATGCGCATATAATGCAGTGCATATATGCAGCATTTAAAGTGTTGATGCATTGTTTGCTAAATGTCAAAGTAGTACGCAGTATTACACAAATAATGGTGAATTGTAATTATTAAGATGTGTACACAAATATTTATAACTAAAGTTTCCATTTTTAAATAATTATAAAATACAAACACTAAACACAGTCAGGTAAAACGTTCAAAAACTATGAATCACTGTTTTTTTATAAAATCTACATCTGTTTTATGACAGCAGCAACTAAAAAGTGCTGCTACTGCATTTATGCTTTTCTGCAATCAATATTTGACGTTTTTGAACAGGGCCTATAACATATACTATATATATTTCTTATATGTGCATACATGTACATACCTATATACTTATGTAGATATACACAGGGCCGGATTAACATTTGTAGATGCTGGTAGGCAGAATGATGGTAGAGGTCTACTAAATGGTGTTTTTCCAAAGTTTTGTTTTTATAATTTAGAACACTGTTTTTAGTGCCGGTTAATGCGCCAATTGAACATTTAGTCTTATGTCGGAGTAACGTTTGTAAATTGTGCAAATTTTCTTTGAAAATCATAGTACAGCTAGCGAAATGTACTTAACATTCTATAGTTAAAAATTTTTTTTGATGAAGAGGTTTACTTTTGGTTGAATGGCTACGTCAATAAAAAAAAATTGTCGGATTTATGAAGTGGAGAAAATTCATAAAACATAATTAATTAATAACTTTGTTACACCACATTACACCTACAAAAGTCACCGTTTTATATGCATGAGAAATAAAGGAGTCATATGCCAATATTTCTTCAAAAATGATACCGAATAGTACGTTACGGTAAATAGAAAACGTTATAGGTCCACGATTACTAATTTTTTCGTTTCCTAATTACATGGTATTAATGTGAAAAATCTCTGAATTCAACAAGACGGTTCAATATGTCACACAGCAAATAATTTCACGGAATGGTACTGTGCACTGGCCTCTACGTTCACGATATATTACACTTTTTGATTAGGTATTTCTTATTGGGATACGTGCAGTTGCTACTTAATTAAAACTTTAAACTACTTGAAAGCCAAACTTGTCCATGTTCATGCTCATACAAGGCTCCAGTTGCTAGAAATTTAACTTCGAAAATATATTTAAGAATTCAATATTAGTTTATCAATGACGAACAATTACCTTTCCAAATTCCAATAAAATCAATACATTGGTCATAACACGATTTTCGCATGTTTTATTAGATTTCAGAGTTGTACAACTTTAAAAAAACACCCTTTAAAAAGCAATGTTTTTCTAAAAAGCTGCAGTTATTCAGGCATAAACTAGAAAATAATAGGCCGAATTCATAAACATCAAACGGTAATCAAGTTTTTAAATTCATCTTCTTAAAAATTATGCTAAATTTTGAAATTTGATCATCATTAGATGTTAATGAATTAGATCATAATTCTTTTTTAATTTTCTTTTTTAATTTTTTTTTATATACGTATAAGTATGTACATATTTAGATTTTAATATATCCTCAACTGCTCATTTACCATTTTTATTCCTTTGCAATATGATAAATCTTATTCATGTATATTTATTTATTTTTTTCAATAATTATAACAATAGTTAAGTATGTATATAATTGTTATAATTATCATTATCATTTCCATAGTATCGCTACACAATAAGAATTAATTTCTTTTGAAGTGTAGGTGTGATATTTACAAAACTAAAATTAAGATATTCAAATTGAAGAAATATGCAAAAACGAATAATTATGATTTTAATTTTAAGTTTAAGTTTAAGTTTACATAAAGGAAAAAGAAAACAAAATTTAGATAGAATCTCAAGTTGCATAGATAGTTAGAGTTAGAGAGAGAATGAAATTTGAGAAAGTGCATGACTATAGGTATTTCTCATGATGATGTGGCAACGAAGAATGTTTCTAAACTTGCTTTCACTAACATGTCTTTTAACTAATATAGGTAGTTCATTCCATAGCCCTACAGTGCGTATAAAAAATTGCTTTGCAGTTGCCCTATAGGCATGTATTCGGGGCTTAGTGCAAAAACACCGATTAGAAGTAGACAAATTAACTGTGTCTAGAAGGTGAAATGGTCTGAAATTTACAATGATGTTCCTAAGAAAGGGTATCTAAGCTGCGAAACGACAAATGTTGAGATATAATTATTATATCCCAATATAATATCACGAAATTCCGAAGAATAATCGAAACTTTTAAGCCCATATACATAACGTACAACTGAGTTGAACGTTACTTTTAACTTGCGAGAAAAGGAGAAGTCTAGTCCAGCCTACATCTCACATCCGTAAAGTTTATAATTGGTAAAATTAGTGTCATCGCAAGCAAAAGTCGAGTAGAAGTTTTCTTGTATTGTTTTTTTTTTTAATTTATTTACTTATTTTAATTTTTCGGATTGACTGGTGGAGACCTAGGGGCTGCCGCCTACTCCGCCTCAAAGGTAGGTCTGCCACTGAGTATACAAGTGTGCATGTGTATGTATATGCATTCAAAATATTGTATAAAAAAGAAAATAAATTTGATTTCTTCAACAAATAAGAGTACATTTATCTATATACAATGAAATAAGTATTTTGAATAAAATGTTTAATTACAATTACAATAATAATTAATATAAGATATACAATCATTATAATTATTAAACAGTATAAAAGAAAGTAATTTAATGTATTAAACTCGTATAATTACATACGTGTGTTTTATTATTATTATTATTATTATTATTATTATTATTATTACGTGTTTATTTTTTCTTTTATAAAATAAAATAAAAAATATAATTTATATTTATAACGGTTGTTAAATAAATTATTAAAATATATTCGTCTCGTATTATAGTAGGTATTTCTGTGAAATTGAAACATATATACACACACACAATAACAATACATAATTAAATTGTATATGTATGTATACAATAAATAATAATGAAATTTAGTATTATTTAAAAAAAAAATAATAATAATTTGTATGTGTAAAATACAGTTGATTTTTAGTGTTTAGTGATATTATTAGAATAATAATTGAAGTTTTTTTTTTTTTATTTTTTCTTACAAAAATAGTGATGCGTATATATTTACGTGTCTACATTGGCATATACATTTTATGATGAATATACACCATATACATACACTCATATGTCATATAAAGACTAAGAAGAACTAAATAACGGAGAAAAATATTATCGTATACAATTTACATATAAATATGCTTACATACATATAAAAATATACAGTGCATTTCAAAAAGATAACATACAAAAAAAATGTTCTAATATATATATATATATATATTTTTGTTTTTGTATAAATAAACATAACTGTTTAAGAATTTTTTATATTTTCTTTTAATTAGACAATATAATCTTTTGTGACGAAATTCAATTTATATGGTCATCTGGACGCATTAAACTCATAATGTACACCACAACTGAGTAAAGAATTCAGTTATTTTAGCAAAAAACTTAGGTTATGGATTTTAACGTTGTGATATTTTAAAAATTTCAAAAATAAAATTAATATATGTATGTAAATGTTTTTGTTGATAATTAAGTAGGTATATGTATATGTTGAAGATGTAAAATGTTATAAAATATAATAAGTACTAAACTACATAAATATATATTTATTTATAAAAAAATATTAAAAAACTTTTTATGTATTTGTATGTGCTATCTTTTTGAAACACACTGTATATAAACAGAGTTAGTTTTTTTGTATATATGTATTACTAAATTTCCATAAAATATGATTTGAAAAAGAAAATAATTTTTTTTTCTTTTTCTTTTTCCTTTCCTTTTTTTTTGCATTAAATCACATCAAAACGTCATAATTCATAATAAAGTGATTAAACAGTTGTTATCTGTTTATTAATTTATTTTCAATTAGTTTTTATGATTTTCAATTAATTAAAAAAAAAATACATATATGTACTCGCCGTATATAGTATAAATCCAATTTTTTTTTATTTTTTAATTTTTATTTATTTATTTATACCAAACAAGGTTTACAAGAATTTACAGTAAAAAAATATACAATAATAAGTTTATAATTACTTTAATTAGATAAGTGCTTTCATGTTATATTAAATTGAAGGGATTAATTTAAAAGTTACATAGCTAGTTAAAATTCTATTTTTAAAGATAATATGTTTGGAAATGGAATAGGAAAATAGAAATGAAAAATATTGTTAAAAGTCCTACAACATCTGTTAATAGGCTCATTTTTTACGTAATCTGTAGTCTGTACCAAGTCTGTACAATAATAGAAGTGTTCAAATGGGAATTTGTTATTTTTTGAATGTCTGACAGTATTGTTAATTGAAATTTTACTTGAAATAAATTTATCATCAACATTTCCCATAATGAAATCAAAATGTAAAACAGAATGTCATCAGCATAATTCTCCTGTTAGCGAGTGTTGGAAGGTTAAGTATTTTAAGTCTATCAGTGTAATGTGGTAAATTAGTAAAGTCTCTGAGATCATATACAGTCTGTTCAAAAAGAGACGAACTTTTATAAAAATAAAACAAAAAGTTTTTGAGCTTACTTAATAACATTTATTGAAAGAATAATCTTAAACCTATTTCGCGTTAGCACTAGTATACAGTCAAATCTCCACAGGTTACATCTTCTGGTACAACTTTCGCTCAATTTTTTGGCATACTCATTGGAAAAGTCGTTTCACAGTCTCTTTAACGTTCATTTCCAAATGACGAACACTTTTTAAAATGATTGCCGCCAAGTTTGTGCTTCATCAAAGCCCAAACGTTTTCTATGGGATTGGCATCTGGGGACTGTGACGGCCAGTCCAACAACTTAACCCCATTTCGTTCTTTCCACTGTGTACACAACTTATATAGTACAAATATCACTTTAAACCTTTTTTTATAAACAGAGCTCATTTTATAAATATCTAACTACTTTAACAGTTTGAAATAGACAAAGGCAAGCTAAACATGACTCATGTAACATTTTTAGTATCTTGGTATTTATTGTGTTTTACCCGACTGTCGTGTCTTTTTGAACAGACTGTAGTTAGCAGAATGCAAAAAGAAGGAATTGTTTTTGCACTGATTTTGTTCTATAACTGTGTATTTTGGACAGGAGATCCCTAGTTATACAACAGTATTCAAGCATAGGACATACAAAGGTGCAAAATAATGTTTTAGTGATCCACAAGTTTTTGAACTCATGTGCTCTCCTCTTCTCTTGATAAAACCAATAAAACCAAGTAATTTATTGACCTGGGCCGTGATCTTGTCGTAGTGGAGATTGTGCATTTTACAATCTAATAATATCCCAAGATCAAGAACTTAATCGACGCGATGGAATTTTGTGCCATTTAAGATATAAACGTAGAAAATAGTTGTTCCCTTATGTGAAAATGAAATTATGTGAAATTTTGAAACATTTAGGTGCAGTTTGTTTGTTGAGCATCATTCGTCAAGGTTTGAATGTTTTGACTGCTATACTGCTATATTTATACATAGATATACTGCTATTTTAACTGTTATACTATTACTACACTGCTGTTTTGACTATACTGCTATGATATTTATATAGTTATTTTTAATACGTATTTTTACTGATATATGCTTGAAGAACAAAGAAGATTGATTGAGGATGTGTTCACTAGGGAGTGAGTTATGGACAGCAATAAGAACGCCACCACCTCTAGAAAACCCAATATTTTTATAATCTCTGTCACAACGGTATATACCTAGTCCAGTTGTGATTAAGAATTTCTTCACAAAAATAAGAATTTTAGTCAGGTTTTTGTAATAATAATTAAATAAAAATTACAAGATTTTACATCAATATACAGATTTTTGATTTTGTCTCTTATTACACTACAATTATGATAAAAATATCTGATATTTGAAGGGTTTGAAGATGAATTTTTGAAATCAAGATTAGGGACGAAAATGTTTATTATAATCATTTCGACTATTTTGCAATTGTGAGGTTCTTTTGGAACTAATATGAGAAGCAAAGGTGTCGAGGTAATTAGTAATTTGTTTATCAGAGAGGCTTAAATGTTGATGAAAATGAAAATTATATTGATTTTAAAGCGTCTAGGTTTGTTGGAAAACCTTCCTGTTGTATTCAAACAAGAGTACTTGTTTTCGTTTGTGTTTGCTGATATGAACTCGCAGCTGCAATCAATTATTGAGAACTTCGATTTGAGTTTATTCCAAATCCAGAATGTATTGCAGTTCGTGGAGAGCCTCTGATATTATATGCGGATACCTTCATTGTTTGTTATGATGACTATTTGAAATTTTCACTGGACTTACGTCAGTGACGAAATTCTATCCAGTCTTTTATTCCAGTCATCTATAAAGTCCATGTAGTGCCAAATTTATGAATTACATTCTTGTCTCCGGTAATAAATAGATATGCTATTCGAAATATCTTTATTTGGTGATAAAATAGAATATATAGTATAACAATATTATCCTCATTGACGTCCATGATATTGTTCAAGTCTGCATAAATGGAAGATTCTATGTTGTATGTTGGTCTAGCATTAAGAGTTTCTTTGATCTAATTGATTTCTGAGAAAAATTGTTTGTTGTGATTGTGAAATTACGTTATTTGTTGAGATAGATATATGAAGAGTTCATGCGGGCAGTAAGTGCATTCTGGCCAAACTGAAGGTTGTTTATGGAACTTTTGATATTACAGAGAGTTGACGACAAATCTTTTGTACAAAAATTTTCATAGATTTTAATGTTTTATTATCTTTTATTATATGGTTATCGATATACCAAACATGTTTGGTATGTTTGATCTTATAATAACGAGAATGCTTCATTGATGATTGCTTTGAATTCAGGTATAATCTCATCGGATATTTTAGTGTTAAGGATGTCGAAACATTTGACCATTTCACTAAAACTGTTACTGTTTCATTCAATTGCTATCCTCTGCTGAGAGATCATTCCATATTTTTCTCGTGTAGTAGTATATTGGTCCGATCAATAATATTGCCACACATTATAAGACCCTCGTTGCTCTGGCAATCACTACATATGAAATATTCCTCTATAAAGATGGATGGTAGGATGGTACATATTTCTTGCAGATCCAATACAGACTTCATGAAGTTTTCTATTGCAAAAATCTCTACATATAACCATTTTCGTAGAACCATATCATACACAATACAGTGCTTCATATCAAAATTATTATTCATGTTGATAATTATTATACTTAATTTATAAATTTTAAGAATTACTTTTGACAATTATTATTATTATTATTATTATTATTATTATTATTATTATTATTATTATTATTAATTATTATTAATTATTTACTGAGTAAGCATTTACTTCAAAGTTAATGCACTATATATAGAAATAAAAAAATATTTTTAATGCACTTTATTTATTAATAGTTAAAAAAAATATATACGAGTAAAATCCGATTTTTTTTTTATTTTTTAATTTTATATTACATACTAATATATATGTAGTATAATGCGATAAATGAAATTATGTATTTTTTAATTACCAAAATAATTATCTGATGATTGATTATTATTATCGGTAAATAAACGCAAGAATTAAAGTATGTATTCACTTATTACCGACAGTTTACATGTATATGCATGTACATGGACACCGACATACATGTACACTTATATATGTACGTTACACGTATGTATGGTATATAATGTATAAAGTATAAAAGATTAATTTGAAATTTATAATCATGAGATATCTACAATCTATAACAATTATAATCGAAATATTAGAATCAGATTTATTTTGATTATAATATACATTATGTACATATGCCAAATTTTATTGATAAGTGAATGAATGAACTTTTATGTTTTAAGTAATCTATATCACAGATTATGTTATTAATCTATCTATATAGTAATATGTATGTATGTATATTCTTAATGTTAACACGTGTATCCATAAAAAAATATTTATGTACATACATTATTTATAAAATATTATTGCCATGATATAATTTATTGGAAAAAACGTGCAAAAATTATTATGTACATTACTATATTTTTCTATTTATATTTTTATAATAAATATGTAATTTATTTTTACTTTTATTATTTTTTCATTTTATTTTACAGGTGCAAAATATAATACATATTAATTATTGTTGCGTGAACATTTTTATTGAAGTACATAATAATAGTGAAGCTGAAAATTTAATAAAGAACAAAAAACAAAAAAACCAAAAAAAAAAGGAAAAGATGTTAAAAAAACGACAAATATTTTTTATTTTAATTATATTAATAATATTAAATATCTTGTATCCGATAAATACATATCCACAAGGTGCTCCAGAAACAGTATGTGAAACAATGCTGCCATTTCATGGTGGTGGTAATATATTACCGAAAACATCACCACCACCATTTCGTGTTGAACCAACATCAAATTTAATTGGGCAAGGGCAATCAATTAGAGTTGAAATACTTCCAGTACCGAATGAATTAACGTTTGGTGGTTTTATGATACAAGCAAGAAATAGATATCCACCATATCAAATTGTAAGTAACTCGTAAACTAAGTATATAGAATTATTGAAAAATTTCTTTTAATTTATTCATTATAATGAATTATTTTATTTAATAAAACGGCAACAGGTTGGACAATTCAGCGATCGTAATGAAGGTATTATTAAATTAATGAATTGTGCTGGTCCTCATAGTTCAGCAACACATGCGAATCCTAATCCAAAACAACGTTTGAGCATAGAATGGGAGGCACCATTAGATTTTCTTGGAGAAATTGTATTCAAGTTCGTATACTTTAGTATTTACATATGTGTGGTTTTTTTTTTTTTTTGTTAGTACATATATCATGATATTGAAAAATTTCTTAATATTTATTTTGTAGTTCTACAATTGCACAAGAATATGATAAATTTTGGGTAGGATTACAATCAGAGACAGTTCAAGTAGTTAAAAGAGAACTAGCACCACCATCATTTGTGAGAATATCAACGACAAGACCACCAATCAGTTCAACAGTACCAGTCTTTATTCCAGAAGTTGTACCATTGGTAAATTTTCTTTTAAAATTATTAGCTTTTGCTTAAGTTTTTCAATATTTTTATTTTAACAATTTTTCTATATTATTATTGTGTTTTCCCTTTAAGGCTACACCAACTGAACCTATCTATGATGGCTGTGGTTCAACAAAAACATGTTTCGGTTTACCAGATGGATGCTTAAAAGATAAATCATGTAGACATATGACTGCTGTAACAGTTAAAGGAAACACATATGAATTTGAAATAAAATCTGGATATAGTATGTTTTTGCAAAAAAAAAAATAAAATAAAATAATAATAATAATTTTTTAATAACGTATAGATCAGATTGAACAGTTTCAGAAATTAAATTTTTTATTTGTTTGTTTTTGTGTGATTGAATAAAAATTTAGATCAGCCAGCATATGTTGCCGTTGGTCTGTCTGAAGATGATAAAATGGGTGATGATTTAGTTATTGAATGCATTCAACAGGGTGGACGCATATTGGCTTATTCGTCAGTTACTACACCACGACCAAATTTAGGTGTAACCAGAGATGGAGTGGTACAGTTATATTGATTTTTAAATATTTTTTTATATTAGCACGTTTATCAATTAATTAAATTTAATTTTAAAATCATATTTCAAAATCTATTTTAATTGATTAAAAAAAAAAAAAAAAAAAAATAGAATCAAAAATCAGTTCGACTCATTACCGGAAATTATATAAACGGAACGATCTATTGTAAAGTTGAAAAGGATGCTGTTACAGATGTCAATGGAAAAAGATATGATTTAATTCGAAATAAATATTATTTATTAATAGCATCAGGAAAATCTGTTAAGCGTAAGTTTCAATAATTTTAAATACAATTATTTCGAATATGTACTTGTCGTATATATGTATGTATGTATGTAATTACTACGTACTTAGTATACGTATATATGTATATGTATTCGTATATAATTTATTTTTTATCATTTAATACACTTCCAGCAAATGGAGTAGGTTATCATGATAATGGTAGACTACCATCATCAAGTGCAGTTAATTTAGCCGTTGTTCAAGAATTAGGTGGATCATCAACATTATTATTAAGATTACATGGTGCTTTTATGATAGTTGCATGGATTGGTACAACATCAATTGGTATTGTTTTGGCTAGATACTTTAAGCAAACTTGGGTTGGAAGTCAAATATGTGGAAAAGATTTATGGTTTGCTGTATGTATCAGTAATATTTTTATTTTAAATTTTCAATTTATATCCATTTTTATTTTCGTTTGTTTTTTTATATATTCAATTTTTATATATATATGTATATATATATATATATGTATAGTGGCATAGAATATGTATGGTATTAACATGGTCATTAACAGTAGCTGCATTTGTGATAATATTTGTTGAAATTGATGGATGGTCAGCTGAACGTAATCCACATGCAATTTTAGGTGTATTAACAACTGTTATATGCTTTATACAGCCGATCGGTGCACTATTTCGTCCGGCACCAAATTCAAAAAATCGCCCATATTTTAATTGGGGTCATTGGTTTGGCGGAAATTTAGCTCATATACTATCAAGTAAAGATTATATGTATTATTAAATGATAAATAATTATGTAATTCATGTATCATGTAAATTCGTATGAAATTTGAAAATTTTTATTTTTTATACTATAGTTGTAACAATATTTTTTGCTGTTAAACTAACGAAAGCTGAATTACCAGAATGGATGGATTGGATATTGGTTGCATACGTTGCATTCCATGTTGTAATGCATTTAATATTTTCTGTAAGTCATTATATTTTATGTTACAATTAAAAAAATAACAACAACAATTTTACATAATATTCAAATTAAAAATTATATTATATTATATGTATGTACTCGTATATGTAAATATTTTAAATGTGAAAAGTCAAAATATCTAAAAAATTAGAAAATATAGTATAACAATCAATAATAATGTAAATATTGACTGCTATAAATATGTATATAGTTTCCACAAAAAGAAAAAATCACTTTCAATTTTATTATGTATACTTGTATTATAGATTTAAAATTCATTTCTTTTACTAATCATAAATTTTTGAATAAATATTAAGAACGGATAACTTCATGAAATTGACTAAAATAAAGATATTTTTTTGGGCACAGATATATGGTTGTGCATCAGATCGCCAAAGGCAGAGAGTTAATTCATTTCCAATGTCTGATATGTCACCGGGTAGGAATAATATTAAAATTGAAAGAAAAGGTGAAGCACCGGTAAGTACTATAATTTCACATACTCGTATGAATATATGTAATTTTATTATAAATACACGAATGTATTCGTATGTATACATTTAATTCATTAATATATTATGTATTTAATTTTTTTATATTGTCTTTTTCTTTTTATTATATTTTTGAATATGTATATAGTATGCGAAATTCCGAAAAGGACTTCTTACTGCATATATTATTGTAATCATATTATTTGTAATAGCATTAGTTGTGATTATATCTTTGGCACCAATCGAAGAAACATTCAAAACATTCAAATCAAAAATTATGGATACCAATTAAAATATATCTAATACAGATTTAATTTTTATTTTTTTTAGTTTTTTAATTTTTTGTTTGTTTTTTTTTTTTTTTTTTTCTTAATAGGAACAGTACAAATTAAATATGCGAATGAAAAAAAAAAATAAAATAAAATAAAATAAAATACTGCTACAATAATCATAAATGCATATACAGTGATATCTTAATAATCCGTATAATCTAAAATCCGAATTTCCAATAATCCGAACTACTCAAAAATTATCGTTAAGTATATTCTACAATCCGAATTGAATGTTTTCTATAATCCGAATTGATGTAAAATTAAAAAAAAAAAATTTTTTTTTTATTTTTATTTTTTGTTCTATCCTTTGCATACATAACTGTACTCAGTCTGTAAATGTTCCGTTTTGTGGTTTTATTATATTTGTAACTTGTTCAAATGCACTTTTTATTGTATTATTCTTTATTAGTTACAAGTTTGTTGAAAGGAAAATACCTCATACTCGTATAAAAATAGTGAAAATGTCAACTAATAAAAACCGTGCAAACAAAACATTATGTATTTTTGAAAAAATCAAAATTTTAGATGAACTGGAAAACGGAGACTCGATCGAAAAAATTGCTAATAAATACTCGTATGTCATAGGTTCGTCAACAGTTTGTGACATTAGAAAAAGTAGTTAAAAGTTGAAAACGTAAGATTTTTATTTTTCCTCTAAATAGAGCCGATTTGACATAAAATTTTTTCTAGATTTCTTGATTAAAAAAAAAAAAAGTGGATACGTGAATGCATTGTTCATTCTTCAAATAGCCTCTTTTATCCGAATATTTCTCAATTTTCTGAATGAGGGCTTGCATTCAATTATTCGGATTATCGAGATATCACTGTATTTGAATTCATATAGCTCAAAATGAAATATACATATTAATAAATGCAAAGATATACAAAAAAGAAATAATTTGTGTTCCAGTTAAATATATAATAATATATAGAAAATTAATATTAAATTATAATGAACTATTAATATAAAAGAATTGGATAATTTTTTTTTTCATTGTTGATTTTTCATTCAAGAAAAATAAAAAAAAATTAAAATAAATAAACCATGTACAAGTATGATGCTATTATCAAAGACAATAATAACTTAGAAAAAGATGTCCAACGTAGTATAAATATGTTTTCCTGATTTCAAGTTATGCCATTGACAGATATATGGTATAAACGTGGTATCGATACCATAGTATTGGCTATACTACACTATACTATACTAAACTTGGTATTGAAGCCTGAATGCTTTGTCTACACTGTATTAAAAAATCATGTTATTGCATGTAATCTTACAAGTGCATACAACTATACTTCTTTCATTGAAAATTACAATTTGCTATCTTGTATTTTTAACATTTTTAGTATTGTAATTATAGTCTTCAGTGGAGTATGCGAGTAGTAATTTTACTCAACCATTGTGGAATATTGATGACTTACTTTGTAAACTGTATTGTCTTGAAATGTACATGTTCTTAACTGAAGAACAAGATGTATAGAGTAACAAGGTGAGCCAGAGCGAAAAAGCTGTTTGTAAAGCTTTAAGCTATTACCTATTACGTCATTTTTCAATTGAACTCGTTAGATTTGTTTTTAGGTGTATTTTTGCAATCATATTATTTTATTTCCAAATTATTTTGTTTTTAAAATTATCATATTATTATATTTTTAATATCATTATTATTTCAAAATTATTAAATGTTAAATATGAAATTGTGAAAATTATGAAGGAAAAATACCATTTTTCGATTGAAATGACGTCACAAGCTTTTAAAAAAAGAGCTTTTCTGTCGGAATGGCTCACCTTGTTACTCTATACATTTTGTTCTTACTCTATACATCTTGGTAATAACAACTATGATCTTTAGGTAACGTCACTTTTGATGTGAATTTTTATCCTGAAAAGCTTACTAAAAAATAGGGAAATTTACTCCACAAATGTAAAAATTAATAATATCAGTATAAATATAAATACAATGTTTTTTTATCATATAATTTATGTTCTTTCACACATTTTCAGAAATTTTGCTATAGAAATATTGCAAGAAATCTATGTAAATTTACATATATTTTTTACAGTGTAGTGTAAAGCTAGTATTCAAAAAATTTACTAAACGTAGCGCCATTTTAATGCTGCAGATATTATAGAAATTCGTTTTAACAGTATAGTTTTAACATTAAATTGAAATTAATATAGTAGGCATTAAGTTAAAAGTAATATATGTAATGCAAATATAAATTTTTCTATACAATACCACAACAAAATTTTACAAAAAAATGTCAAATGATGCTAGGTTTATACTAGATAACATAGATATGTGTCACCATGTTAGAATTGTTTATATACCATGGTATCGATACTATGTATGTGTCAATGACATATATACATACTATATACTAGCACCGAATATTGTATATTTTTTAAGACACATTTTTAATTTAATGCAACTTTTTACTTATATTATATGCATTTAAACAAAATACATAACATAATGTCGCTTATTGTATATAATGTGTATTGCTAAAAGCATACATAAAGTCTTTGCTAAAAGATATTGGTACAGTAGATGCTCGATTATTTCAATTTTCAATATTATAATGTAGATATTTTTAATTTTTCAATTTTTTTTTTTCTTTTTCAAAATGATTATGTTTATGGTGTAAAATATTCACAATTCAATAATATCATCAGGAGTGCGTTCATAAACATTACTTTAACTATAGTCATATGGTATAGTATAGTTTAAGCAAAGTTATGTTGTACTACAGCCATATAGTTATGTTAACTTCAAGTAGTTTTTGAACGCAATTTTTACCATAGTATAGTAGCAATAAATTGTCATTCAGCTGTCAAGTCAAGTTTAAAAAATTTTCAAAAATTAATTGATACTACTACTTTTTTCAAATAAATAAAATTGAAATTTTCACAATTCACAACACAAAATTATATGACAAACGATTTTTTTATTGTCAATGTGACAATGTAATTACCACTTAAAGGCTTACTATCGTTAACCATGCTCTCGAGCAGGATTAATTTTTGACATCAAATAGTTAAAAATTTACTTTACTACAAATGTTTATGAACGCTTAAAAGTTATGTTGGTAGTTATGTTTTACTATGCCACCACCATTCTGAACGACAAATGATAATTATAGTTAACTATAGTTAACTATAGTACCGTTTATGAACGCACTCCAGTTAAAAATTATTTTCAACAGTACCGACTTATTTATATTTAAGTTGTTCATATTTTGTCAAGTTTCTATGCTACACACATTATATCCTTATTACTTTTTTTAATATGTTTATAAAGTAGAAATTAAAAAAAAAAATACATGCTCGTATATAGTTATATTGTCTTTGCTATTATAGCAGTTTATGGAAAATAATAAAAAAAAATGATTCGAAGGGAAGAAAACACAATGATGAATTTTTGTCAATTTAAAAAAAAATAATTGCCATAATATTTAATGAAGAACAAACGAAAGCAAGATAAAAAAAAAAAAGAAACCAAACAGTTTTCATAATTATGTGCATTTCAAGATATCGATTGTATATATGTGTATGTTTAAAAGAATGAAAAGAAAAATGTAAAACTGAAACTGAAATGAAGAAAAATGATGACTGTGAACCAAAATGTTTTTTTTTATTTATTTTTATTTTTTTCTTTTTTTTTGAAAAATACAAGTATATACATAAAAAGTAAAACAGTCACCACAGAGTTACATAAATATACACATACAGTTATTAGTATAGAAGAATTTTAATATTATAGGTACCATACATTCTCTGCCTAATGTTTGAAACAAAAGTGTTGTCAATATAAATTATGGCAAAAAAAAAAAAAAATTTTTTTTTTCTAATTTAATAAATTATATTATAGCAATTACAGTAATGAAAATAATACATATATTAATATTAAAAATTTTGAATTCACTTATGTGTATAAATAAAATAGGAAAATAAAATTGAAAAAAAAAATTAATTAAAAACATTAATAAGAACTTTAATATTATAATACTTTTATACATATGTTAGTTTTTTTTTTTTTTATAATATCTATATACATTATTATGTAATATATGTATATAATTTTAAATCCAAATGCAAAAAAAAATTTTTTGTTTTTTCATATTTTAAAAATAAATTTAATATTAAATTTGTATAATTAATAAATAAATTTTTATTTTTTTTACATTTTTATATACATTATATAGTAATATTATTATTTAAAAAAAAAAAAAAAATATTTTTAATTATTATATACTACAAAAATAATGTATTCGTTATAATAATTTATTAACATTTATTATGTAAGAAGAAAAATGAAATGAAAAGAAAACAAAATGGTAATAAAAACATATTATTGTAATATTTTATATAAATATTTATGTTTGTTTGCTATTATTATTATTATTATTATTTTTTTATTTTATTTATATTATTTTATAAATAAATATATGGCTAAACTTCCGAATCATTAGCTCGTGATATCGAAACAGGACATTTTCAGAACGATACTTTGGGATGTCCTCTTTATTGTGTCATATGTCCTTGTTTGCGGAAATTTGATATTTGGGAGAAAAGTACCGTTAAAAATTTTTCAAAAAATTTTACAATAACCTTTATATTTATTTGTTTGAATAATGCAAGATAACGAAAGGTATTGCATTTTAAAGAGAACTTTCTCCTCTTTCTAACGAAATATATTTCGTCCCGAAATAATAAGTGGTTCCTGACTCTGAGATATAAGGACAAAAAAAAAATTAACATTTCATGTTTTAAAAAAAACGATTTTCAAACTTCTTTTGATATTGATACATCTCCAAAAGTTGAAGGACAACATATGTATAAATTATGATGTCAAATGAAAGATAATTTTGTCCTCTTCAAAATGATGCCATTTATACCCTAAAATGTCTTTCCAATAAGAAACTATGGACAAATGTATGCAGCAAAGTGCATGTTTTTTATACATATGTAACTATTATAAGTAGTTATTTTTTGGTAGTAAGTAATAGGTAATAGGTACATGAAATAGTGAAAATGATTAAAAACCCTCTGATCAACTTTTGTGTTTTGTATACTTTTGTTTCTTTGTGTGTGTATTTTTGTTTGTGTGCATCTGTATGTGTGTGTGTATGTGAATTTGTAGAAGACAAATCTGACAGTGTGTGTATAAAAAATGCTTAATGCAAGAACTGTCAAATTTGCTAAATATATTTCGTTAGAAAGATGAGAAGGTTCTCTTTAAAATGCAATACCTTTCGTTATCCTGAATTATTCCAACAAATAAATATAAAGGTTTTTGTAAAATTTTTTGAAAAATTTTTAACGGTAATTTTCTCCCAAATATCAAATTTCCGCAAACAAGGACATATGACATAATAAAGAGGACATCCCAAAGTATCGTTCTGAAAATGTCCTGTTTCGATATCACGAGCTAGCGATTTAGAAGTTTCCCCAAATATATAAATATCTTGTTCTGGCTATACCATAAATACAATCATACTTAATTGAATCATCATTACATTGTAATATATGTAAATAAGTATGTATGTAAGTATTACACTCACCCTTATATGTACATATAATACATATATTACTCCCTTAGGACTTATTAATAAATAATAATAATTTATCAATCATAATAAATAGCATAAATTGATGCTACACAAAAAAAATTCGGTGTATCATACACTTCATTTATGAATTCATCCATTTTTGCATCCCATAAAAATTTAACTGTTGAATGATAACTTTGATAGTATTTTTCACCGATTGTAACAACACATATTATTTTATATCTATATACATAATATATAAAAAATAACAATAACAAGAAGAAAATAAGATAATTTACAAGAAAAATAAATTTAATATCTAATAAATTATTAGTAAACTATATACTGTGGGTCAAAAAACTCTGCATACACTAGCTGTTAATTCAATATAAGTGTGAGTGAATAAATTTCCAGAATTAAACCCAAACATTTTAAATTATTTTTTTAGCATAGTTTTATTTATTATTATGCTTTCAATTAGAAAATTATTTATTTACAAAAAATTAGTCCTTATTTTACAAAATATATAACAAAAATGGAACTAAACTCCAAATTCCATGTCAATAATAAAGGAACATTCTCAATGCAATGCTAAGTGAAAGTGAAATTTTATGAAAAAGCATACTGTTCAAAATACAAAGCTAAGTTAATTTTGTAATTCGAAAATTTGATATTAAAATTTTGTTTAAATTGACATTTGACATTTCAAATTTTCAAATTCTCAACTGAATTTCTCTATTTTTAAGTATAGGAATTTAAAGGAATTTTAGGGAAATTCTTGTATTTTTTGAAAATTTCCATCCGTTTGTCAATTTTCTAACGACATTTTTGTAATTAAATTTATAGCTTTTGTTAAGTGAAATTGAAAATAGAAATAGAACCTTTCACTTTACTTTAGCAATTTCAATTTCAATTAGAAAGTAATGCAAATATTTAATATCGTGTAAGAAAATAAGGGACGAAAGACAGATAAATTCCAATTTCACTTAGCGTTGCATTGAAAATGTTCCATAAAGTCTGCGAAAACATAAAAATAAATAACACTATGCCAAAAGAAATTTAAAATTTTGGGTTTTAATTTTGGAAATTTATTCACATTTATTGAAGTAACAGATAGTATACGCAGACGTTTTTGACCCACGGTATGTAGATACAAATAATGGGAAAATATAAATATTATTATAAATATTTTATATGTGCTTTATCTGTATGCGTATTTAGTGTATTAAAAAAAATATAAAAATAAAATTAATTTTTATTATACAATTATATGTATAATTAAAAAAATTTTTTCTTGTGTACGAGTATATGTATACATACATACATACTACTCTGTCAGAAAAGTATCGGGAATTTATAAATTAAGAAGGCTATGTTAGGAGTTCTTAAATCAAATATGGTTAATTATTTTAGTAGCACTGTATACTCGATTTATATAATAATCAAATATGAACGTAATCTGCCAACTAGCTTATTTAGAGTTGTTGATTTTATTAGTTGTTTACAGAGCAACTCCAACGAATTAAAGCCCAACTATAATCGACATACCTGACATAGCAAACATAAGAAAAAATAACGAATGTTAAAACGTAACATTTGGTTAACTATAATTAACATAGATAACATACTAAACATAAGCAATACGAAATTTCACAAAATGAGCTTTTTGCTTATGTTACTTATGTCATGTACGCTCTCGATCGTACTGCTTATGTCGAGCTTATGTTAAACGAATTTTTAACGAATGTCGGTAATGTTAATTATAGTTTAGCTCATTGATTTGGCTGTGTTCGTAGCACGACATATGTCAAAGCTTATGTCAGGTATGTCGATTATAGTTCTACCTTTATGGTTTTCTTGGTATCGGCGTTTCGGTTTGTTAATGAAGCACCATTCTGAAGCTTTTTGACTAGTTTCTATAGTTTACATGTTAAACTCGTAGATTCATATATGTATGTCTCGTCACCTGTTTATGAAAGTAATTGATGCAAGGATGTAATTTAGAAATTTTCTTTGCGGTACTCTTATTGAAGAAAATTCAAATCTTTTGGAACTAGATGTGCAACCAATAATTCGTCTCATGTCTAAAATATCGGTCAAAAATCGAACAAGCAAACTTGTGATACTTACATGTTAATGTCATGAGCTTTCTGTTTAAGTCGAAATTTGCGAATACTACTAAGTATAGTTTTCTTCATTTTATCAATGGTTTTATCGGTTTATCGGTTATAGAGGTTAAATGTTAAATGAAAATAATTTTTCCATCCCACTTACGTAAATATGTACTTTGCATCACTTATAAGTCCTCATCTTCGATATGACTGATACACCATAAGATTTTCTTAAAATTTTTTAGGATATTCGGCACACGAAAAAAATTTATTCACAACACAAAATTTGAGACAAACCCTTTGTTCAACAGATTTGTAATATACTATAATAGATAATTATAAAAATTGTGATATATTACACAGAAGTGAGTTGATTCAAACACCTGATGTAGGTAAACCGATGGCTGGATCATATGCTCATTATTGGCGTACTAATATGTACTAATCGAGTATTACACGCAGTGATACTGAGTTATGGGTGCGGCGGTTATGGACAACATTTTTTTTTAAAAATTTCTAATACAGTCTTCTTAAATTACAAATTCCCGATACTTTACTAACCTAACAGTATAGGCACATGTATAATATACTTAATATAATGTATGTATGTGTTTATGTTCAAATCAATATACAAACCTATCGTAATTTAATGATTTTATATATTTTTTAATTTCTTCAGATATATGTTTTGATTGTAATTCAGCATTTTTTGATGTATATTTAAATTCATTTAATTCTTTATTTAATACTGTTTTTAAAATTTTTTCACATATTTCACGATTAAATTTATTACGTGGCTGAAGACGATATGTTGCTGGTTGAATATATTTTTCTGTTGTTGTGATTGTCTGCATAAGGAATTTATATGTTTTATAGTAATATAAAATTAAGTATAGGTATGTGTTATATTTATTTGATTTTAATTATTTATTATTATTATTATTATTATTATTATTGATTAAATCATATAAAACATTTCTTAATATAATTCAAATGTAAGTACATATTTAAATATTTTTCTTTTAAAATTCTATTCTTTTCTATTTTATTATTTTTTTAATTAAAAAAAAAAAATTAAATAAATTTTTTGTGTATAAATATTTACAGCTAATAAAAATAATTATAAAAATAATCTGCGTCTTACAACATATTCTTGTTGTGATTGAACTACATTTATTATATGTTGATATATTTAAATGTTTTTTTTAATATATGTACATATAGGGTAAATGCTCCTAATTCTGGCCAGCACCAAATTATAGCCACTTTGAAAATAATATGTTACAAAATAAGGAATAAACTATAAAATTTTATTTTTTTTTTCTTTCTCGTTATACTTTGTTCTGTTAGCTATACAGTTACAAATTTTCAATTAAATCGTGTATAATTTATTATAGTTATTGTCACTTCATTTAGGAAAATTCTACGGTGCTGATAAATTCTGCATTTTATCTTGAGTGGAGTGTTAAGAAATACACTTATACATTTTTATCGGTAAATATGGAAATTATTTGAAAATATTTAAGTTTTTTAATGTTAAATTGTAGGTAATAACTTAAATAAATATAAAAAACCAAAAAATTTAATTAAAAATATCATAAAATCAGCATTTATAACATGGCCAGTAATAGGATCACGATTTTATGAAGTTCACCTTTTTCTGGCCATCAAAGGTCATAAATTAGTACGGTTGTACCTAACCATAGCCAGTACAAAATATAATATATTTTTATTTATAAATTTATTTTTTAATACAAGATAATACAATAAACCTTTTCAATCTTTGATTCTTTATATAGAAAATGTCTGAAAAAAAAGTCAAATGTAAAATTTGGAGAAGATTCTTTGAGAACAGCACTCAAGATAAGAGAGACTAGTATAGAATTTATAATGTACGTAAAAGCACACTAAAAGTTAAACTTAGATTCGATTAGCGTAAATTACCAGAAAATATAGCAAAAGTAGGTCCTCCAACAGTTTTAACATCAGCGGTAGAAAAAAGAATTATTGAATGGTATATCGCGCTGGGCAAATGTAGTTTTCCCTTAGTAGAAGAAATGTTTCAGTTTGTGTCCTAAAACAGGAAAGGTGATAGCTCCAAAAGATTACAAAATTTATGCCAAATCAAAAATAATAACGAGAAAGAAACCATCACTGTTTTTTTTTACATTTACAGCGACTGGAGAAGTAGTAACTCAACTTGTATAGTTTTTCCTTATGTAAGACTACCAAAAGACGTATCTTCAAGCATTCCTAATGATTGGTATTTTGGTTTATCAGGAACTGGTTGGATGAACAATGATGTTTTCTACGACTATATTTCTCGTGGCTTTAATGAATGGGTGACAGAGCAAGGAATCCAAAAGCCTGTGATACTGTTTGTAGATGGACATAAATCTCATCTTAATCTCGATCTCAATTAGTTTTGTGATGAAAACGGTATTATACTATGTATATAGTTTACCAGCTAATACAACTTACTTCATGCAACCCGCTGATGTTAGCGTATTTAAGCCACCTAAAGTGAGTGAAAAAATACAGTCAACCAATGGCAAAAATTTTCGAATTGTTTATTGATTATATGAATTGATTTCTTTATTTTGTACTGTGTTTAATTTATATTTTTGAATTATTAAAAATGAATACGAAAGAGTTTATACTATACTTTCAGAAATTTTACTGGGTGGCCAGAATTTGATACATCAATGGCCATTAATTAGTGATCATGTGGCCAGAAAATGGTGATGTGTAACTTTTTTCACATTTTTCTTTTTTAAAAAATTCTACTAACATTTTCTTAAAATAAAAACATAACATTGTATAAATACTATAAATAACTAAAGAATTAGTTTATAATTTTTTCATAATTTTATATTCTTTTGATTTTGATAGAAACAACTCCAAAATAATGAAATGCCTTAAAAGGCCATAAATTGGTACATCTACCTTACTACATACATTTCTTATATGCAACATATACATACGTACACACACTAATTGATGATGAAATAGATATAAATAAAATTTATTTTTATTTACATTTTATATACAATATTAATGATAAAAAGGGTAGAAAATAAAATGAAATGAAATTAAAAAAATGTTAAATGTGTAAAAGAGAAAAAAATATAATATAGGGTGATCTATATAGTTAGTATACTATTTTCCATATATATACAAGTATATTTTAAAGATCATATTGGACATGATTTTTTTTTTAATTACAATTAATGCTAAGTATTGTCTGTAAATCAACATGGAAAGAACTTAATAAGTTCTAATGACTAAAACCTAACTATAAGGACTAACTATAACTGATATAACAAACATAAGAAAAAATAGCGAATGTTAAAACATAACATTTGGTTAATTATACTTATAATGACATAGATAACATACTAAACAACAAACAGTAGAAATTTCACGAAAATGACGTAATGTGCTTATATTACGTAATGTCATGTACGCTTTCGATCGTACTGCTTATAACGTTTATCGAACTTTCAAAGAAGGATGACAATATCAATTAGAGTTTACATCATTGATTTATCTGTGTTCTTAGCACGACATATGTCATAGTCTTATGTCAGATATGTCGTTATATAGATAGGCTTTAATGATGAATTGTTGCGTAGAGATTTTGAACAAATATTGGGTTTTAGAGGGTTTTTTTTAAACTTACAATGTATGTCTACCCACGACAAGGCCGATCAGTAATTCTGTCAAATATATCATCCAGTTTATCATCAGTAATCAGTTACTAGTGTGTACATTGCTGATTGGAATTAATGATCGACATGGATGAGGCTAGCTTCGAATTCCGAACGTCAAGCCCAAGCGTGTCACTCCAATACCACAACCATCGAGATATTCAAGCCCCTAGGGAGCTTTAGAGTGATTTGAAACATTTCAATTATTTTATGAGGAAATCATTTTTAATCTTGCGAATTGACTACTGATTATGCCATATATTTTTGATTAAAAATTTCAGTTTTAAAATCGAAATATAGTATTTCAAAAAAAAAAAAAAAATTCAAGAGGTTATTATTTGACATGAAATCATTATTAAATAAAAATGTAATTCATTCATATTTAAAGTAAACAAAAAATTCAATTGATGTCTTATATCATTTAGTTTCTATTTCAAAATTAAAAATTAGCTTTGATTTGATCACCCTCCCTCTATCAATAAAAATGAAATACTATAGGCAATATAACTATATTCTCGTATCCAAATATTGATATGTATGTAAATATACAAAATATATGTATTTATATATATAATCGTAAAAAGGATATTTATATAACTTTAATTTTCATGAATAAAGTAAAGAAAATACTTAAAAAATATCAATAAAAATTGCATTATGTAGGTACATACATACATACATATACATATTTATGTGTGTTTATTCAAAATTAAAGTTTTTTTTTTGTTTATTACATACTTACATGTACGTATGTATATGCGCAGAAAAATAATATTATCATAAAAGGTAAAGAAACATTTTTTTCCATAGAAATTATGGTGCATGAATTCAATTTTATCTAGTATGAGAATAATAATAATTATTTGTTTTGATTGTATGCACGTACATGAGTATTTAACAGCATTCTTTATATACTTGTAGAATTATAGAAAGATAATACATAATATATTTAATATTTGATTGTCTTTAAGATTTTGTTTAATCGATATATGTATTAACTAAAATTAGTTGCGTTCCTTTTGACCAAGTAAAGTACTCCCAAGTACTCGGGAGTAGATTGTACATGGAACGCAATTTTTTTACTTGGAAGTAAAAAGTAACCTCAAATTTCAAGGCATACACATTTCTAAGGCAATATAAATATTGGAGTGACAGTTGGCCGTGCTCGAATTTCAGTTGTCATGTATTTCAAATTTGTTTTGTTGTTGATTTTAGATTCTCCATAACCTTAAACAATAAAATGCCACCTATTGAAGGAAACGTGTAATGAAAATATTACAGACTTTACTATATTTCTTTAATCTCTAACGATTGAAACACAAAAACCTCTGACCGCGAATTTTGGCGTAACTAACCATGCAACTGTCAAGTAAATTACTCGAATACAAGAGGTGGTGTAGATGATCACAACTACAAGTAAGTACTTGGGAGTACTTTACTTGGTCAAAAGGAACGCAACTATTATGATTTTACTTTATCTAGATAATTTTAGAGGTAATATGTCTGTAAATAAATGAATATGTATTGAATAGATATTAAATTTTAATTTAAATGAGAATGTTTTGTGCATTAAGGGCCGTATTCATCAACTAAGATTATCTGTCGGATATATTTTGGTAGCCGGGTATATTACCTAGTCTTGCCATAAGTTCTGTTACAAAATTACGGTATCAGATAGCAAGTGTCCAGATAATTCTAAGAAATTTTTGAATTACTGTTGAAATGTTACATGTTTCTAGTTTAAAAAAAATCAATAGAGTTTTTGATTTCAACAAGTAAGGATGGATTGGAATTATTTCGAAAATAGAGTAGCGTGTATTGCACTGCATAAAGTGGGATAAAGTAATACTGAAATTTGCGTATCAGCCGCATGCTTTTTAACCGAGTCATTAAAAGGTTCGAGGAAAACGTCACACCACAATAGAGAGTTTGAAGAGGTCGCTTGTCAACACTTCAACAATTTTCCGATAGAAGTCATACGTATTTCTATAGATGACTGGCCTCAGCGACTAAAAGCTTGTGGAAGGCAAAGGTGGCTTATTTTGAATAAATGTTCGTATTTTTGTAAATTGTATGTAAATGTGTTTTAAAAATAAAGTATAAAAAATTTGGAATTCCTTGCGTTTTATTTTTACACTGTAAACAGTTTGTAATAGAACTTATGACAGTAGTAGGTAATTTCAGCTTATTCATCAATCAAGATAAAATTTGTTTTCGGAGTGTGGAACATGTCCATAGTGTGATGATTATAAGTGTGAGTGCTGTGCTGTTGCTGTTAATAACAATGTTATGTTCAAACGATATTTACGAGTATAGTACCACTTCCAGGTTGTTTTAAAAATATCCGAATAGTGCATATAATCGAGGTTGATGAATACACTTTATCTCAAATAAAAGATAATCTTGGTTGGTGAATACGACCCTAAGTATAAAAAATAATTTTATAATATAAGTACTTACATATTCGTATATTATATGTATACATATGCACATAATTAAAACACATTTTTGTTGCAAGAAATTTATACATAAATTATTAGATTAGATTGTGTCAACAGTATGGCTACCACTAAGGTAATGCGAACCATTTGATACTGCAACCTGAATGAATTTATAAAGTATGCTTTCTTTTCATTGTTTAATCTGTAAAGAAATATGCTTTTTATATGTCAAGAATATTCCTAGGAGGTAGCTGTCAGATCCTTTATGGTATTGAATACATCTTACCTTGGTGTAATTCTGTAATTTATTAGCAATCTTTTTAGAGCCGCAATGATAAGCAAATTGCAAAGTAAAAAACATATATCATATATGGTCTGAATCTAATGTCTTTGGTTCATTTTTATACAGATTCTGTAGAATATTATCCCACTTTTACACTTACCTATTTTATGGAAATGATAATTTAGAAATCTGTGACCAGTAAAGTAATCAATAAATATTTTTAAATTCATTTTTCTTTATAGATAGAAGGAGAAGTCTCAGGGCATTTTAGAGCACTTAAACAAATTTTTTTATTTATCTGTGGTGGTACTTAACACATTCGTTTAATTATCAAACTTTTTTGTAACTTTTATTGTTTCTATAGAAAAGTATTTCGGCTCAACGCTCGTATAATTGAGGGAATCATGATTTGAGCTTAGTATGTTGCTCGAAGAAACTTTTTTCTCCACTTTAAAATCTATGTATGTAAATAAAAAAAAACTCTCAAACACTCAAGAAAGTGGTCAAGAACATTTTTACATTTTTCTTTCTTGATATCGTACGCAGCTCGAAAAAAATTAAATGTGTTTTTTGTGCTGTAAGTGAGATGGTGTTGTTGTAAAAAAAATTAAGATTTCTTCGCCTGTATACTTCTTTGTAGCAGAAAATTTTGACATTTCGTGTATGCTGTAATTGTAGGCAGAAATTGGACTGGACGAGTGAAAATAAAGTAGATAAAATTGTTATGAAAATTTCTTTAACACTATCAAAATTACCTCGCCAAAGATGTATCACAAAATTTCTTGACCAATTTCTACCGCATAGTATACTGTCCTTAAATTCGAATTAATAAGTTAGATTTACATCGCAACGTGGATTTTTCATACCGCCTTCATTTTTACAAAAGAAATTCTATTGCGCTATCATTTTTCCGGCCAGCATGGATTTCACCAGAGTTAGAATGAGATTAGATGTATTTCTAATCTGACGCTGGCAATGGAGAATTTATATTGAAAGGGTAAGTTTCAAAACGCCTCAAAAATGTGTTGTGATTTGTGATGCGACATCAGAACAGTCGTGATGCAAAGTTTTAAAACAGCACTGATGCATCGCATCGATATTGCAGTTCTATAACTTTGACGTTTTGAAACCTTGTTTGACATTTGAAACTTTTGACATTTTGCTTTGTTCTGACAACAAGAAAAATGAATCGCCTTATCTGCAGTACATAATTTTAAATAATTTAATTAATTCATTTTCTACACAAAATTAAAAAAGGTGGAATAAGTTTTTAATAAAATTAAACAATTTCAGAATAACGTTTTTTACGGCTATTTTCGAATGATCAAAAACACCTTCAATGTAAGTACTCGTATAATATAATACTCTACACATTTTGGAATTTGTCATTAATATTAAAACACTACACATTTAAAATTCAATTTATCATCATAAAAGTACAAACTTTTTGCTTAAAACAGATTGACAATTGGTTCCATATAACAAAATTGGTATAAAAATTAATCATAAAAATGCGCTATTGAAAAAAAAAATCTATTCAAATCTATTTTGCATCATAAAAATTCACGATACGTAAATTGCTTGACAGATGCGTATCAGATGCATTCACAATGAATTTTGAAACTGTAGACATTGTGTTATCGATTTAAGTGTTATCGTTTTGAAACGGTTGATTATGCATTGAGGCGGTATTTAAACGTTTTGAAACTCACTCTTTAGTTTTGAAAGTACAGTGTACCAATTCTTAATGTTTCCTATATATGTATAATAACATTACGATTATCTACTCTGAATTGTATGAAATGGCACGTACTCTGGCACGAAATCCACGTTGGATTGTAAATGAGGCGTTATGACAAAAAAAAAAAAAAAAAATCCGGTCGGATATCTATACAAAAATTATTCTATATACACATGCTACTGTGACTGTCGTCCCATTTCTTATAGATATCATCATATACAGCGAGTATATAGAACATAAACCGATGAGATTAAATTTAAATTTTAAAATGAAAATAAAAATATATATAAATAATTTTGTTATTTAATTTTTAGATAAAATTATTGAAAAAGTATAAGAAATTATATTATTTGACAAAAAAATTTTACTAGTATCTACATACATATACACAGTTTGTTTTTGTGCTGTTTTTTTTTCTTTTTTTTGCTTTTATTTTAATATTAACATTGTTTTATTATTATACGTACACAAATTAAATTTTACTTCTTGTAATTATTATTATTATTCTTTTTTTTTTTTAATTTCTTTTTAATTTTAAAATTACACAATATTTTAATTGTATACATATATACGAGTATAATTATATGAATATAAATAATACATTTTGTATGTTATTATAAAATACATATACATATTATATAAATGTATAATAAATTTTCAAAAATATTATTATGTACTTCGATTTAAATTTAAATTTTTTTAATTATTCATAATACATATACATATTAAATACAAATATAGACACATATACATATATACTTATTATCCCAGTCGTGAATTAGTAAGGCATTACTGGCAGAATCAATTCTGTAACTAGTTCACAATTCTTCAATTTCGAATAAAGTAGTTCAATAATACATTACTTCGTTAAAAAAGTAATGTGGATTGTAATGCAATTGTAATCCGAACAATGATACTGATGCTATGTAATGCAAGCGGTAATGTCACAGTAGCGAAATGGAAAGTCATTACCAGTGTAACTAGTTCTGTAATGCATGCATACTTCACCACATCACCTTACTTTGTAGCAGCTTTACAAATTCAAATTGGATAGCTCCGTAACTCATTACTTTTCCGCAAAAGTAATGCAAAAATGTAATATGTTGAAACCAGTTGATATGAAAATGTATAGAACAATACAGGGGCATTAAATAGGATGACGCAATCACGAGAAAAAAATTCCATTAAAGAAATGCGTTCTAAAAAATTCTTTTGTTTACTCATTCTTGTAATAAGTGCGGTATAGTCAAGTTATAGTTTTTGTTGGTGTTATGCTTAAAGTTAAAAAATTAATTTTAATGAAGTGTTTGGAGAAAGCATCATTTTAAATTTTAATTTCGATGTGCTCCATGGAAAACATTCTTTCAAATATTTTAAAAAAATTAATGATCAAAAATTATATTACATGGTAAGAACTTAATATTTAGTAACGTGATATATTTTCAAACGTACATATTTTCAAATTTTCAGAAGCGCTTAATAAAAACAAATACAACCTTGAGAAGTACAAGAAAGAAATAAAAAAAATTATTATTCGTGGTGTTTAAAAATAGACATTTTAAGAATATGTGCATTCTGAAAAAAAAAATTCAATAATTTATAATGTTCTTTAACGTATATTATTATTACATTATCTTAAACTATAAAATAAATACCTAGTTATTACTTCTATTTATAAAATAGTCGTGTTTTATTTGATTCCAGAAATAGTTCCCTGGCAACAACTTACATATAAATAGTTATGTAATCTATTACCAGTAATCAGCTCCATAATAACTTCCATATAAATACATAGTTAGGTAAGCAATTACCAGTAATTAGCTCCATAATAACTTATTTTCAACTAAATACCGAACTAGTTCAGAGTAATGCAGAGTGGAGGCGATTGCTTACCTCCTATGACATCGCTGTGTAAAAGCAAGTAAAAGTAATGCGTTATTTCCATACACAGTAATCGAAAGTAGAACTAGTTGCTGTTTAAAGGAACTAGTTGCAGCATCGGTTCGGTAATTACTTGCCTACCCGACTGGGATGTAGTACATCAATTATACATATAATATACATACCTATGTTATTACTATATAAATTATTTTCTATATACATATACATATTATATATATTAAGTAGTTATATAGTATACGAATTTATGTAATTTCAATTTCAATTTCTATATTTTCCTTTTTCTCAATATTATAATGTATGTATGTATGTATAGAATTTTTTCATAAAAATACAATAAAACAGATAAAAATATACATATGTTACATACGAGTATGTAGTAGATAAATATAGTATAAATATGTATAAATATCATCCCATTTTATTTATATACACATGCATACATATCTATATCTATCTATCAAAATCAATTAATTTTTTTTTTTTAGTATTACGTGTACACTACTACTTACATGCATGATGAATTCACAAGCAAAAAAAAAATTAAAAACATTATGTTTTTTGTTTTTAAAAATATTACATATGTAAATATACATACATTATATGTAAAGTTGCGAAAATTTTATTATTACCACATTCACGTGTACGTTAATTTGATTAATTATATAATTTTTATATGCAAAATATTTTTTTTTCAAATTATTTTTTATTTTATTTTACTTATTTTATTTTTATTTATTTATTTTGGCTTAACTTCCGAATTTGGGCCGCCAGCTTTTGAAACGAGACCTTCTGATAATGATATACTTTGGAATGTTCTCTTTAACATGGTACATATGTCTTTGTCATTGTCACACGTCATTTACTTTTTACTAAAATTTATATAAAAACTTCAGAAAAAAATTATTACTAACTTAAACTTTTTTCTTAGACATAGTATAATGTAATTAACTTTGTATAAAAAATGTGTATTTTTTTTCTGCATTTTTTTGTATATTTGTGTATTTATTTTTTTTTTATTTATACAGTTTTCATACAGAAATGTGATATCATTGGAAAGAGGACAAAAAAGAAAACCTTTGAAATGATATTATAAAACATATGTGTCATCATCTTTCAAATTTTGAAGTTATACCGTTATCAAAAGAAGTTTAAAAAGTGATTTATAAAAGACACGAAATTTTTACTTTAAATTCTTATATCTCGAGTAATTTCAATATTTCAATCAAAGTGATATAAAATGTGACAAATAGAATAGGAAGTCCTCTTTAACATGGCATATCAACTAATCCAATCCATCCAAGATCCTAATATGAAGAAATAACATTTTTTGTAAAACACGCCATTTTTGACCATAAATTTTTAAGGTTAGTTTGTGAAATGAATTTGCGCCAATAAAAACATGTACCATGTTAAATGGGACATTTCAAAGTATATCATTATTGGAAGCTCTCGTTTCAAAAGCTGCGGCGGCCCCAATTCGGAAGTTTTCCTTTCTTTTTATTTATTTATTTATTTATTTTTTTGAATAAGTATAAATTTATTTACGTTTTAAATGCATTTAAGTTTTTATTGTTATTTTTTCTTTTTACAAAAGCTATATACATATATGTATGTATATAAAAATAATAAAAAATTAAATCAAAAAATATATTAAGAAAAAAATACCGAAATCTGAAAACAACATATTTTTTTCTTCTTTTTTTTTCTTCTTCTTTTCTTTTATTTTATTTTTATTTTTTTAATTTTAAATTTTCAAATTTATATTATTGATTGATATATATGTATGTATGTACTGTATGTATATATATATATACGTGTACATACTTATTAATTAATATAACATTTATTTATCATAGTATATCAAATTTATTATTTGGAACATTTTATGGTGGGAAAAATTACAGCATTTTATTATACATCATTTGATATTTATATTATGTTCGTATATAAATTTTTAAAAAGTTTTTTTTATCTTTTATTTTTTTTTTAATTGTTAATTTTAATTTTTAATTGTTAATTTTTTTTCATTATTTTTTGTTTTATATGAAAATATAAATTTTATACGTGTATTATGTATAAATGAAATTGAAATAGAAAAAATAAGTATTGATTATAAGATTAAGATGTGTTTTTTTTTGCATTATTACTGTATAACAACGATAAATTATGCATGTTACCAAAGACAATAATAAGATATCTTATTATTGTCTTTGATGTTACATATTTGTTATGTAGTGTAATTGTGTTATTCCAGTAATATAATGCTATGAAAATATATTTAATTTTTGTAAGTAATTCGATGTTGTAAAAAAAATACAAGAAAATATTAGGTAAATTATTATCATTTTTTTTTTATCTTTTTGTTATTTCGTTCATTTCTTCATTTTTATTATAAATTTATTACAAATTCATTATCATAAGTTGATACCATATGTACTATACATATTACAGAATATTATGAAATTTACTCTTGAACATCATTTTCAGGGCATACAGTCCACGACAAAAAGATAGCCGCAGCTAGAATTTTTTACATACCGTTTCTTTTATTTGTCGTGAAATTCTGAAATTTTCATCTATGAAAGTGCAATTATAAAAAGGTAATTTATATTTCGATTTTCCTCTCAGATTTTTGTAAAAAGTAGAAAATCTGTAAATGGGAGTATTTTACTACGACAAAAAGATATAGCCGCATATGAAATGTATAATCTACAGGGTGTTATTTTTCTACGAACATATCGACTGTGTATAGTAGTGATACCTCGTATCTGACATTTTTATTGAAATTGATATACTATTTTTAAATTATTTATGATATCATTACACACAATTTCATTTAATAAAAATCAAAAATTGTTAATAATTTTTTGAGATAATAACAAATAGTGACATCTCGTATAATACACAAGGAACAAAATTTTTAAATTAAACCACGTATAGTAACATACGAGGTGTCACTTTAGAAATAATAAGGCGAATTGAATAAATGTCAAAATGATACGTAATGTCACAATAGTTATTATATAAAATTACTTCAAGTTTAAAGGTTGACTTGATTTAATTTAATAAAATAAGAAAAGTTAATAATTTAATAAATAAAAAATTAATAAATTGTGTTTTATAACATAAAAAGTTAATTGGTGAGGTATATCAAATTAAAACTAAGCTTGTACCAATTTGTTAAAACATTTCTTCAATTTTCTAGAAGCAAAAATGGATATGGAAGACTTAATGAAAGAACTATTTGGAGAAGAATCTGAATTTTGCTCGATAATTGATGAACCCGTAGAAATAATTGATGTGGACAGTTTTGACGAACCAACTGCACAAAATGTAGTACAAAAAGTTATAAAAGAGGAATTAATTGATGAAAAATTATCTAGTAAGTGTGTGAATTGTTTTTTTGGCCAACAACAAGCCAACAATTGGTTTTAATGTATACTTTATAGACTTAGATGAAAATAGTACTGAATTGTTTGAAAATACAGATTTCAATATGGAGGTAGACAGTGACTTGGCTCCTCAACAACAATCAATTAATAATGGTGAAAATGAAGATAATAATGACGACAATATAAATCACTCCGATACAGAACAGGAACTTTCTGCGTTAATAAATAAAACAAGACAAAGAAAAAATAATATTGAAATGTGGTCTGATAATGTAAATAGAAAAAAAAAAGTGTGTGGAGAAGCTTATTCTGGATGGGAAAATAAAAAAGGAATTAAAAAAAGAGGAGTGTTCAGAGAGGAAAGAAAAATGGGAGCTCCATGCAATTCTCAATCCTGTAAGAAAAATAAGGCACGAGATTGTGGAAAGATAAAGGAAGAATTTAGAGCAGAAATCCATAACACTTTTTGGAAAACAATGTCATTGGAACAAAAAAAAATGTATAAAACTTCATTGGTTTCATCTGTCAGGCCAAAGAGAATAACAGAAACAATAGATGATGTTTCCCGTTGTCAATACACATTAAAATATACTTTGAAAGGTCGAAATAATGAAATATATACAGTTTGTAAGAAGCTTTTCCTGTCAACATTTGCCCTTGGGGAATGGCAGGTAAGAAATTGGGCTCAAAATACAGATTACGGAACACATATTTCGAACTCAATTAATTTACAACGAAGAGTACTTCGAAATATTGATAGCAATAATACTATCAGTGAAGAAAAAAAATTCTTAATAAATTTTATTGACAGCCTGCCAAAGCTTCCGTCGCATTATTGCAGACGAAATACATCAAAATTTTACGTCGAACCAATTTTTGGAAATTGTTTCACTAGCCTTTATAATGAGTACAAAAGACAATGCCAAATTAAAAAATTGAAAGGAGTGTCAAGATTTGTATTTATTAATATATCAAAAGAAAAAAATTTATCTTTCCAAACTCCAAAGAAAGACAGATGTAATATTTGTATAAAATATGAAGCAAAAAATTTAGATGAAAAGAGTTATGCAGAACATATTGATAGTAAGAATAAAGCTCGATTGGAAAAACAAAAAGATATTGAACGGGCTCAAAAAGGCGAATGCATTGTTCTTACAGTAGATCTACAAGCTGTAAAAGTTTGCCCTTTATTGAATGCGACAGCACTTTATTACAAAACCAAACTGTGTGTTCACAACTACACAATATTTAATATAAATTCTCGTAATGTGAGATGCTATTGGTTTGATGAAACTCAGGCTGATTTGAGTTCTAATACGTTTGCTTCGTGCTTAGTTGATTATCTTCATGATTATTGTTGCGAACAAAAAGAAGTAGTTATTTGGAGTGATAATTGTTCCTACCAAAACAAAAACTCCACTTTATCTAATGCATTGTTGGCTTTTAGTACAGGAAAAAAGGTACCGGTGTTTCAGAAATTTCTCAATAAAGGGCATACACAGATGGAGGTAGATTCTGTTCATGCCTTGTTGGAACGGAAATTAAAAAATAGGTTCATTTATGTTCCAGAAGATTATTGTACAGTGACAATTGAATTAAGAAAAAATATGCCATATGAGATCAAAAGACTAGACTTTAACTTTGTAAAAAATTTTAACATAAATAAAAAGTATGAGTCAATCAGACCTGGTCGGAAGGTTTCTGATTTCACAGTGAACGAAATTAAAGAAATAAAATATACATTAGATGGCTGTACTGTGCTAAGTTGGATTTTGAAGAAGATTGGTTGGATATACCACTACCACGTAATGCAGTGAACAAAACTGTTACCACTTTATCTAGTTTTAAGCAACTAAATGTAGAACCTTTAAAAATAACATTCCAAAAGTGGAAGGATTTACAACAACTGAAAGAAGTTATTACAACTGACTATCATAGCTTCTATGACAACATTCCTCATCAGAATGGAAATAAACAAAAATAAATATAAGATAATGAATTTTTTTCTCCTGTGTAACTTTTTGTGTGCACTTTTGGTATTATTTTAAGGAATATAGTATTATGAACTTTTATTTTTTAATCTTAAATTTTTGTTAAATTATTTTACATACGAAATATACACCTGACAAAAATTTCAGAATTCCACGACAAAAAAAAAAAAAAGAAACGATAGGTAAAAAATTCTATCTGCGGCTATCTTTTTGTCGTGGATTGTATATGTATTTCGAATTAAATATTAATCACATTTTTCGTTAAAACGACATAAAGATTTCATCAAATTCGCTTCCTTTTTCATCACATATAGTATAGTCCGAAGTTACACAATCGAACTCAAATACTTTGAAAGGAATTTTGGTTCTCAAATTGAATACACTTATTTTTTTAAAAAAATTCCTTGTTTTTATTTTTACATAGGTTGTCAATGTATAATCAAAATTACGATTTCTCAAATGTTATTCGATACAAATTCAGATTTGAACGATGTAATACATAATTTTGAAATTGCTATATGATGTGTTTTGTTGCTACTGTAATAAGGATTATACGAGGGGATTAACAAAAATTTTTAGAAACAGCCTTTTGTAGTCAGCGCAGTTAGTCCTGCTTTATCATATAAATAGACCAACACCTTGTTATCTTATTACAGTCGTCTAAAGATATTCAATTAATATGTACACAAGAAAGAGAAAATTAAGTGAAGTGAATGTGAGGGTAATTCCGCCGCCTACAAAGGAAGAAATTCGTTACGCTATATTGTTCGTGTTTCGACGTGGCCTGAAATAAACAGATATTTTCGAGGAGTGTAAAGATGCTTTTGGGAATAATGCGCCAAGTCTAGCGAGCATTTATAACTGGTACTCGAGGTTCCAAACTGGGTACTTCGGCGTGAAAGACGATCCTCGTGAAGGTCGACCGAAAACTTCTACAGATGACGCATGTGTTAGTGCTGTAAAAGCTATAATTGATCGTGATCCTAGATTGACCCAAGAATTGATAGCGAAGGAAGTGGGAATAAGTGCCATGGCTGTTTCTCGGATTTTGAATGACTCCTTAGGATACAGTAGAAAATCAGCCAGATGGGTACCGAGGATTTTAAACGACGAGCAAAAAGCAGAGCGTGTGAGATTCGCTCGTTTTTTCCTGGAAAAATTTCAAAATGGTCAGTGCAGCACGTTTAAACGTCTTATTACTGGTGATGAAGCATGGTTCTATAAGTATGATCCAGAAACTAAGCAACAATCAATGGTATGGAGTGAAAAAGGAACATCGCCACCTATAAAGGCAATTCGAAAAAAATCAGCAGTAAAAACCATGTTCGCGATTTTCTTCAGTAGCGCAGAAATTGTTGCAGCTATTCCATTAGAAATAGGAACTACTGTTACTGCTAAGTGGTATTCAGAGTCATGCTTACCAAAAGTTTTTGAAAACCTTTTGAAAGGTCGCCCTAAAGATGAACTTCGACGGTATTATCTTCACCACGACAACGCACCGGCACATACTGCAGAACAGACTTCTAATTTCATTGCAATTTCTGGTATAAACGAAGTGAAACCACCACCGTATTCACCAGACCTAGCACCTTGCGACTTCTGGTTGTTTCCAAAATTTAAAGAGTCGTTGAGGAGAAAAGTGTTTGAGACTCGCCAGGACATCATACAAGTCGTGAATGAACAACTCTCAAAGTTGCAAAAAAGCGATTTTGAGCAATGTTTCAATAAATGGATAAAACGGCTTCAAAAATGTATTGAAATAGACGGAAATTATGTAGAAAAAACTTAAATCGAATAAAAAATAAATTTATAATTTGAAAAACTATTTAGCTTTTTTCTTTAAACTCAATTCTAAGAACTTTTGTTAGTCCCCTCGTATGTACATATATATATATATAGTTAAACAAAATACTTTAAATTTTAAAATTTTAAACTTTAAAATTTTGTAGAATTTTTTTCTCTTTTTCGGTGTATAAGTACGTAGTAAAAATTTTTTTTTTTCAATTTTCATTTATTTTCTTTCAAAAAACGTTAATTTATTATATTTAACGAATTTTTACTTATTTATGAATTATTTGTTTTTTGTTTATTTCATAGTTATATTTGGGGTAAATTAATTGGATATGCATATTATTTTTATTTTATTTTTTATATTTTTGTCTTATTATTTTAATTTAAAGTTAATACAAATATATTAACAAAAACAATTTTTTTTTAAATAAAATAAAAATTTAACATAATAAGTAATTCGCGAAATTAATAAAAAATATATGTACCTATCTTATTGAAAAAAAAAAAAAAATTCACATTTACATTATTATAATTATTATTATTTTTAATTCAGTTTACATTTTAACATATTTTTTTTTATCATTAATTGTACTTATAAAATGATTTGTCGTTGTCACAGTTTATTTAATTCCTTTCAAATTAAAATTTTATATGTATTTATGTAGTTAGAAAATAAAAATAAAAAAAATAATATTTTACAAACTTTATTAATTGTAATGTGATAGTAAATGTGATTTAAAAATATAGCTGAACTTCTACAAAACTGTAAGTAATAAAGTCACCACAACATTACTGTGAAGCTGAAGGCCCAATGTAGAGTAGAAGAAAAACTGCTCACACTTTTTACACCTTATAAACTTATTCGTTGCCGCATAGAATTGCTTTTGTATGGCCCAATACACGCGTTACAGCGAAACTTTAGTCAAACTATTTCTTTTTCTCACTTTCATGCTTTGCCGTCTGAAAAGTTGAAAGTTAACCAATTTCTGTCCGTTTTCGACTTCATACGATTTTCATGTGTTATCATTGGAACTTATTATATTATATTGGTCTCTATTATAAGTGTCGATAATATCGACAATTGACAAAATTAAGACGAAACGAGACACGAGACCATGTAAATTTTGTATCATATTATCGTCGCTTGAGAATCTAAGTGTTCAATAAGCCACTTTTTGCAGAAATGGAGTTATATATTGTTCCATACCAATTCAAGAGCGTTCTTTTCATTTTTTGTGTCAAAATTGTTCTATCTCCAATGGTTTTCGAGATAGCCAGTGCACATTTTGTTCAATATACTCAAAAAAATGAAATATTTTAATGCTTATATAGTATATGTTCAAATATATACACTTTTTTATTTAATTGAACACATTTATGTAGAAAAAACCAAGAAGTAAACATTTCGTGCTTATGTGTGTAATAGCGTTCAATATTCTGGTGAAGTTTGTGCTTAACTGTTCAACTTCGATCTGTTATTGAAAAATTAAAAACAATGTACATACTTGTTCAAATGGAAATTTAGTGCATTTTTGATTGTCATTGAGTTAACATCGAAATTTTTATGATGTCTTCGCCTCCGTCAAAATTAATTAGTGATGAACTGGAACGGTATATGTATGACTTATATGCACATAATGTCCTTAACTATGTATTTTTATTATGACTGTAAAATAAGACTAAGTATTTTTTCCACTAAAAATTTTTATTAGGTTGGTTGCTGAAATAATTGATGCAGATAATGAAGAACCTCCGATCTTTCAAGACAATAGTGATGACGATCCAACATACTGTCCAGAGAAAAATGAAGAAAAAGGAAACTTTATTGTGCCCACGCTCAATAGTCGGTACATCAAAAAATCCAAGAAAAAGAATAAAAAACCAAGCCAACTGGAAAAGAGAAGTAGCCAAAAGATTAAGACAACAAGGTAAGGAATACAAGAATTCAAAAGGAAAAATAATACCAGCCAAAGAATTTCGTCCTGTAAAATGCGGCAGCACATGTTCTTTTAAGTGTACACAATATTTCAATGAAACTGCAAGAAAAGAGATTAACGACTACTTTTGGACTTTAAACGATGAAGAAAAAAAATACTTTTACAGCAAGAACGTGAAAATTGTGCCTGTGAAAAGAAGTAGAATCAAAGATCGACAATCGAGGAAGAAGACATCTTTTCAGTATTATTTCCCGTCAAATAGTGATAATTTAAGAGTATGCCAATTATTTTTTTTAAGCACACTTTCTATTTCTAAGCAATCAGTTTACCACTTTTTTAAGAATAACTTTAACAACGAAACTCAAAGTCCGAAACCATCTTTAAAAGGCAAACATGTTAAGAAAGCTATTGGAACAGATCGTCTCGACATTGTACAAAAACATGTCGAAAAATTTCCATGTATTGATTCTCACTACGTACGTTCAAACAGTTCCAAACAGTACCTTGAATTAACATTGAGCATTGAAAAAATGTACAAATTATATAAAGATGAAAACCCAGAAAATCCTGTAAAATGTAATATTTATAGAAAAATATTTAACACAGAGTATAATCTAGGATTCTTTAAGCCAAAGAAGGATTTATGTGACATATGTGAAAAGGCAAAAATTTCAAACAGTGATTCATCTGCGAAAGACTCAAAATTGGAAAAACACAAATATTTTGTCACTAAAGCAATGGAGGAAAAAAAAAAGGACAAGTCCTTAATTTCAAATGGAACTTCGATTATTACTTATGACTTACAAAATGTGTTCCAATTGCCACATGCATCTACAAGTAATTTTTTTTATAAAAGAAAATTCACTGCTTATAATCTGACAGGTTTTTGTCACACTAATAGAGTGACATATTGTGCGTTCTGGTATGAAAGTCAAACTGGTCGTAGTGGTAATGACCTCGCCAGTGCTTTAGTAAATATACTGTCGGCTACTATTTCAGATAACCCAGAAGTGAAGAAAATCATTCTGTGGTCAGACTCATGTATACCACAAAATCGTAATCGTATAACATCTCTGGCGATATTGAATTTTTTGAAACAAAATCCTACGATAGAAAGTGTAATACATAAGTATTCTGAAACGGGTCACTCAGTTATACAAGAAATTGATGCGGTCCATAGCGTAATTGAAAGGCATTTGAGACACATCAGTTATTATAGTCCATTATCATTAATAAAAGTTTTAAAAAGTATGGACTATCCTAATGTAAAATTAAAAATTATGCAGTGCTCTGAAAATGATTTTATGAACTACAATGCTGCCAGCCTTGGACTGAATTTTAATAACATAAAATATGGACTTGCAAAAGAAATACATTACTGTCAGTCAAATTTATTAGGAGTAATGTACAAAACTGATTATGGGTATGAGGCAGAAGCAACAAAAGTCCCTTTATTTGCAGTCAAAAAGCGCAGAAAACCTATTGAACATTTACAATTTCCAAGAATCCAGAAAGCTGTAAAAAATGTAATTACTAATAAAGAAAAGGTTAAGGATTTAATATCGATTTTTCCTTTTATGCCAAATGAAGATGTTAATTTTTATAGTCATATTAAATATAAGTGAAAATTAATTACAGAAAGTAAAAAAAGAATTAAGTTTTGGTAATCAGTAGGAGTACAATGTATTGAATACAGTTTTCATTTTTATTATAATTATTATTATTTTATCTTGTAATACATGGTTAATTTTGAAGATGAATTTCTGAGATTATTTTTGTTGTGGTTTTTTGTTTTTGTATTTTATTTAAATAAAGAAAGACATTGTTCTCTTAAAATTCCTCTTGTATATTTTTTTAATTTAAAAATAGAACACTTTACTCTATGGTTAATTTCTCAGTACTTTTTTGTTCAATTTACATTAAAATTTGGCTTATTGAACAAATTTAACGAAATTCTCCACCAAATTTTCCGCATATATATGAAACAGTGTTCAATATGCAATAAGACCTTTTTTATTTTAAAACGAAATAATTTAAATATTGCGTTATATTTTAATGAAAATTTTTTTAATGATCATAAAAAACCATTGTAATTTTATAATGCATTAATCAGAACGAGAAAAAATACATCCATATAAAGACGTAATTTCATAACAAACTTTAATTTTTACTTTTCACCACTTTAATAGTTTTGTATATTGAACACTTAGATTCTCAGGCGACGTTATGTAAATCGGTCGCCTCGACAGTAAGATATTGCCATATCAAATTTCATTTTCATTTACTTTTACAATGTAATTTCTATAAAAGTTGTGAAATATTTCGATGTAAAAATTTATGTTTTATATGTTCTCTGGTTTCTTTAATCAATTAAATTAAATTTAAACAAATCGAACGGAATAATTAAATACACTTTATCTTATATACTTACTAGGTCAATAAGTTTTGTCGTTCAATAAGAGAAGACGGTATTAAGGTTCGTCGTTTTATTTTTATAAAATTGGTACTACTTTTTTATGATCATGTGTGAAGTTTCATGCAGATCTGTCAACTGATTCATATATTTGCAGCTGTTCAAAGTTGACATGTCACAGATCAACACCAGAAAATAAAAGAAAAATACAAGATATGATTTTGGAAGATCGTCGATTAACCGAGAGGGATTTAGTACAAGCTCTGGGCATCTTATTAGGCTGTGTGAGCAATATTTCAGTTGAAGTTTTGGATTACAGAAAGATGTGTGCAAAGTGGGTGCCGCATTCGCTAACAATGAAACAAAAACACACTCGTATACGACTTTCTCAACAACATTTGGAGCGTTTTAGAAAAAATAAAAAGAATTTTGTGCGTTGTTTTATCACTGTAGATGAAACTTGGGTTTACCACCATGATCCTGATTTAAAACTAAAGGCTAAAGAGTGGTGTGAACCCATTACTTCGGCTCCAAAGCGAGTCAGGGTCCAGAAATTGGCCAAGAAGGTGTTAGCATCAGTTTTTTGGGATGCAAAATGAATTTTGTTTGTGGATTATCACCAAACTGGTAAAACAATAAACGCGGATTATTATTGTAACCTTTTGGACCAGCTGGATGTAAAAATTCGCGAGAAAAGACCCGGTTTACAAAAGAAAAAAAGCCATTCTTCATCAAGATAACGCACCTTCCCACACAGCTCAAAAGACTATTGCAAAAATTACTGAATTAAAGTACGAACTGTTGCAACATCCACCCTAAGCGCCAGACTTGGCTCCCTCCGACTACTGGCTGTTCTCACATCTAAAAAAATTCATGCGTGGGAAACGATTTTCATCGAACGAAGAGGTAATAGCAGCCGTGCAAACGTATTTTGACAGTCTTCCAGATTCTTACTTCAGGGATGGAATCCATAAATTAGAAGATCATTGGAACAAGTGTATTTTAGTTCAGGGAGATTATATTGAATAATGAAGTGTATTTCAAACCATATAATTGTGTTTTTCTTATCGAACGACAAAACTTATTGAACAACCTGGTACAAATACATAAAATGTTAAATGACAATTGACTGCAATGATTGTTGATTATTTTCAGCTGGTCGACTCAAAATGTCGATATTCTCGTCTTAAATCGACACTCACAATAGAAAATTTGTCGAGTTGAGGCGATAGTCGATGGCGAGACGATATTATCGACACTCATAATCAGGGTCATTATTTTAATGTTGTTCAATTTTCATGCTTCTCATACCTCAACGGATGAAAGGCGTACACTGGTCCTTTAGCTTGACTCTCAAAAATATTAAAACATTATGTTCATTATGACATTAATCGTTCGTATTTAGTAGTAGTAGTAGTAGACGAATGATTTATAATTTTCTTATGTAGCACGATGCCATTGGCGGAGGGTAATTAATCAAATTAGTCAGTTAATCGATTTCTTTTAAGTGTTAAGTCGAAAATTTAATCGATCTTTTATTGTTAGTCTATTCGACTAATGAAATGATGATAATGACTATAGTTTCTTTGCAAATTAGTCGTTGATTTTTCTCTCATCAAAACATGAGTTCCAATTTCTGTATGAAATTTTATTATCCATTCTTCTTGTATTCTTGTTTTGCTTTTAAAATGAATAGAAAAATCTGTTCAATTTGGTCGAATCGAATAATCAAAAAATCTGCTGTTTATACATATTATATCAGATCCCAGATTTAAAACAATTCACATAAATAATTTTAGCTAAAAGAATTATTTTTGTTTATTTAATAAAGCTGTATATTCATTAAAAAATCTGAACATTCGAGAAAAAACTAATTGCTCTAACGATAGTCTACTAATAATTAAAGTTATTATTGAGTCAGTGTAATCAATATAACATTTTTTTTTTTTTTTAATTAAAATGGCTTTTCAAATATTGTTTATTATGCGCTGGTATTGAATTGGTAAGAGATAGATCTTTACTGTACAATACTAAAATGAAGCGGACATTCTGGGCTATCTGCTAATTTAAGTAAAAATTAATATAGAGGGCGCTTTACTTCCACAGCCTGTATTATCTTTGAAAATAATGGCAAAAAATCACCAAATTTTGTCTTTGAAACACAATAACTCTTGAAACAAAGAACGTAGAGAAGCATATAAGGTATCATTGAAGAGAGGGGGGAGTTTCCTTCAGATTTTTCTTAGACCAGATTCTTCTAGCTAGTACACCGTAGTTATTAAAGGGTGTTTCGTAGATTGAGTGCGAAAAATCTTCATCGCCCTCTAGCGGCTAAACGGTTGAGATTACCCCCCTCCCTCTAGAACGATTTTTTGTTTGTCTCGGCGAGACCTATCTACTGTGTGCTGGATGACCACCCGAAACCGGACACCCTGTATAAAGTATGATATGTGAGAAAAAAAAATTGTTATACATAATATGAAGAAAACTAACATTTTATGTAATTTTCAAAACAAAAAAAAACAAAAATTTCTTCACCAAATTATCATAAATTGAAATAAAATATTATTTTCAAAAAACAACCAAAAATTAAAGAATAGTTATTGAATAATATACTTAAGTAGAAATTAGTTAATCCATTAAGTTAAATTAATATTTCAATATTACCTACATATTTTATATGTTTTGATCATTAATTTTTGCAATTGCATAGTGTATATTTTTCATTTATTCCTTTTTGTTTTAATATTATTTTTCATTTTAGATAAATCACATTTCACATTCTAAATAATAATTATCAATAATAATTCAAATTTAGCAGAATAACTTTTTAATTTTTTGTCAATCTATAAATACATATTGTGCTAGCTATCTTTGCGTGTGTAAACTATTATAAAATTCTACCATTCTACTGTGACAAAAATTAAAAATAAATTCTGCTAAACATTTTGATGATTATAATTTTTAAAAAAATTTTCTGGTTAATCAAAAAAAAAAAAAAAAAAAAATTCTATTAAATTTGATATACTGGATATAGAAATGCATACGTTAGAGACAAATAAATTTTGGTACTGTTCTCTCTGATGCATTGTAAACACACGTACTATGTGACGAAAAAATAAATTTTATCGAAAAAAAAAAAATTATAAGCTTGGTAATTATTGGTAGGGTCAGACCGGGTAAATGTAAACGTCACTAAAAATTGAGTGTAAATTTGATTTTTCTTATTGATTTTCAATTATACTTTTTGTTGTGTATAGGTTTATTTTTCGTAAAATGGACATCTCAGGGATATATTACGATTATTTAAAATTGAATATTCAACTTTTGCATTATTTGTAACAAATTTTGTATATTTACTTTTAACCAGTGAACTTTTTTTGAAAATGCCTGAGTTTGAGGTAAATGAAAATAACTTATTTTGTAAATAGTAATGACTACAAATTACAGTAACTGTCACTCCATATTTATTTATGTCTTCTAGTGAGTAATTATGCTCGTGACTTTTTTTTAATATATTTTCACGGCATTTTATACCTAATGAAAGATTTTTGAAATAGATTTGAAACTCTGTTTCCATTTACCCATGTTGACGAAATTGATCGAGGTAAATGTAAACATGAAATTATGTTAAACAAGAGTGTTATTTATAATATGATATTAGATGTAAAAACGATAAATTTAATAGTTTTTATTCAGCTTTTTTCGGAAAATATAAATAACACTTACTTTTGATAAAAGTATAAAACCACAAGTAAAACAATACAGATTTCTTGCTACAAAATATAAAATAGAACCTTTCACTGTACAATATTTTTACAAATAATGAATTCATATAATATTTAAAACAGTTTCGGTATCAAACATTAGACAAATCAACGATACTTTTCAAACAAAGTAAAGTTGATTTATGTTGCTCGTTAACAAAAATATCGAGTGCGTTTTCATTTAGCCCTTGTTTACATTTACCCGGTCTGACTATATTGCGATTCACATATAATATGAGTGTTAGTATAAAGTATAGTATGTGTGTTTATCTGTTTATTTTTATTGTTTTTTTTTTTTTTCTATTTTTTTGCATTGTACTACACCATACTATGTATTTTCATTATATAAGTATGCGATTAACACTAATAATTAATAAGTAATAATATGTATGTATGTATATGGTACTACTTATTATATATATATACATATATATATATATATATTTTTTTTTTTTTTTTTTTTGTTATACATTCATATATTATACATAATGTTGCACATATTTATATAAACATTTATTTATTTTATATTTTATTTTTGCAATTATTTTTAATATACTTATATTAATAAATAGAGATGTATAATTATGTATATTTATGTTAATGTTATTTATTTAATTAATTTAATTAATTTTTCAATTAAAAAAAATTTTTTTATGGCATTTTATATTACATGTAAATTTCTAAAAATTCATTTTTCATTTTTTTTTTTTTTTTTTTTTTGTATTTTACATAATATTATCTATCACTATTCCAGTAAATAATTATTCCAATCCTTTCTTATATATATGGACATTTACTTACATTTATGTACATATGTATGTACGTTTTTTAATTCTATTCAATAATTTAATTATTTCAATTTCTTTTATATTTGAATTTCGATTATGTATTTAAATTTAATTAAAAAATAATTAGAATTTTTTTTTTCTGTAAATAATTTTTAATGTAAACAACAATTTTTCGATTTTTAACTTTTTTTATTTCTTTTTAAATCATTTTTACCATCTATAATCACGAAATATGTATATAGATTTTAGTACAATTTCTTCGATGATTCGATTTTCATTATAATTCTTGTTGTTTGCTTGTTAATTTCTCATCTTGAAATGTGTTTCATTTATTATTATTCTTTTTTTATTTTTTAAAATTTAATTTTTGATTGTAAGGAAAAAAATAAGAAAAAAAAAAATAAAATAAAAATAATAATGAAAATGAACGAAATCACTTTTTAAGAAAATATTTTCGTATTTGGAAAAAAATATGTGTTTTTTGAATAGAATTTAAATAAAAATAAGTATTACCACATCCACCAAGTACATTACATCATTATAATTCTTTTCTATTTGAATATGTACGAGTATATAATGTAAGTATATTTTTTTTTTATTTTCAATACTCGTATAAATTGTTATATAATAAATTATTAATTTTTTTTTTCGTCGTTTTACAATAATTATTATCAATTATTATCAAATTCATATTATATATATATATATATATGTATGTGTGTGTGTGTGTATTATACTTATATATCATGTACATATTATATGGATTAGATGTCTTCACATACATTCATATGCACATATTGAGAAATTCTAAATAAAAACAATCAGCCCTATTACAACTCTCGATCGAATCGAGAAATTTCGTATTACAAGTCTTGATCGTGTTTCATTTCTCTTCATTTCAGTGGAAATTATATCGATAGATGGTATTACAACTCTCGAACGAGTCGTAAATTTTTGTCGATTTAGTTCGATAGTGATTGAGTTGAGGTTGCGAACAGTATAAACAGTATAAACCCCCGTACTATCGTTCCAATGATTCTATCGAGTCGAGAGTTCTAATAGGTATGAACATTTTAAAGTATTATGTATCACTACCACATAATTAATTTTTAATATTATTTATCTGAAAAAAAAACAAAAAACAATAAAGCAAAATAAAAATAAAATAAATAAAAGATAAAAGTCAATATAATAATAAAGAAAAAAAAAAAAAAAAAACAAAATTATAAAAAAATAATATTATTACAGAAAAATGTAAAAATCACATTTTAGAAATAAATTTTATTTTTCCATAATATATACATATGTATCTATGTATGTAGATATGAATTAAATTCATTCTCATTATATACAACAACAATAATAAATATTTATATAAAATCAAAAATCCAAAAACAAAAAAAAAAAATGCGTTGCATAAATAATTTAGTGCCCATAATTTTTTGAAAAAAAAATTTTTATTTTTTATCTCCGTAATATTCCTTTTTTGTTTTTTTTTTTCACATTTTCCTTATGCATATTAATTGTTTTTCAATTATTATTATTTTTTTTTTTTAATACAAATACAAAAAATTCATTTGTGTTTATAATATTCATTAATTAACTACACGCTATATAGAAGATTTGGTATTTTTTTTTCCTTTTTGTTTAAAATATTCTTGGGAGAAAAATTAATAATACATAATAACATATTACTTCCAGAAAAAAACAAAATAAATATTAAAATTAGCTTTAGAGAGAAAGAGAGAGAGAGAAAAAAAAATATATAAAAAATCAACTTTTCAAAATAATATATTTTAAATATGAAATTAAATTGATATAAATTTTGCATTAAAATTCATTATAAATTTCATAATATATGTACAATAGAAAAATATTATTATTCAACATTTTATGTAAATGTACATAATTATTAAAAAATACATAATAATAATAATAATAACAATAATACATAATAATAATAATACATAATTATATTCACATTTTTAATTTAAAATTAATTAATGCAAGCAATAATAATTTTTATTGTAACATAATAAATAATAATTAAATTATTTATTTATTTCTTTATTTATTTTTAATTTTCAAATCAATTTAGACCTTTTTCAAAAATGAAGTCAAAATGTAACGATCATCTTTGCATACAATTATCGTATGCAATCAGTTAATTGTAGAATTTGCATGTATGTAGTACAGACCATGTTACAGACAAAGCTTTCTAGAGAGGTAAAAGCCATGAAATTATTTTTTTATACTAAACATTGAAAGCAATAGGAGTCCGGACTCTTAATTCAAATTTCACCTTAGTAGAAAAACAAAATTAGAAGTTTTATTGAAATTCAATTTTTCGAATGTTGAAATAAGTAGAAAATGTCTCTCCACTTAAATAAATCATTAAAAAAATAAAAAGTCAGGTTTATTTTTTGTTAATATTTATTTATTTATTTCATCTAAATTCAATTTACAAATTATATTTACATTAAAAATTATTTAACTATTTTTTAAAAATATACCTATTTCATAAATTAAAATTAATATTATCAAAAAACATAATAATATCTACATACACAATTAAGTAAAATTTTTATTTCAATAACTAATTAAAAAAACGAATGTACATTAAATAAATAAATAATTGATAGGAAAGATTAGATTAGATAGATTATAATATCTCTAAGACCAGCTTACAGCTGTTTGAGATGTATATTGAGTTAAGAGGAAGATCTTTTGGAATTTGAATTTTAGCAAACTTTACCCCTCTATAACTTAGTCATTTTTTTAACGTTACAGATTTTCGATAGTCCTTTTGGTTTCAGAGTTAAAGTCTTACAAATTGAGACCTTTTATCAATTTTTCACATACTTTACCCCTCTCTATTTACCATTATTTTTTGACCAATTTGCTTCAAATTTGAAAAATGCCAAGATAGAAAGAAGGAATAGGTTTTTAACGCAAATAATTTTCAAATTTTCATTTCTGAAACTGTTTAAAACCATTAAAGTAGGGGTCCTTTTTCCTCAAAAAAAGAGTGAATATTAAAGTTAATTTTATACTAGTAGATAATTGAATATCAAAAAAAAAATTGGAATCACAGAAAATTCAAACCTTTAGCTTTTACATAAAAAAAATTACATTCAATAATGATGGATAACAAATTAGTTATTCAAAAAAGATGTAAGCAATTTTCACTCAAAATTTTCATTGAATTCCATTTTATTTTGCTGGCAATAAAATGATAATCATCATCAAATTTTTCACCGATTTGTTTATTCACCTACTTGAATAGTATTTAAATGTATGTGTGCACTTCGTTTCTTAGTCGGTTTTTTATATCAAAAAAGAATAAAAAAGTAATACATATTTTTTGTTGTTGTGTTGTACATATAGCAGTATGGATTAGAATTTGTCTGGATTTATAAATCATGTATATAGTATGTATAGTATGGATGTACGTATATAGTACAAATAAGTGGAACAATATAAAAGAAAAATATTTAGTGACGTGGACCTCTAAGGTGACGTGGAAAGAACATAAACATACAAATAAATTATACATGAAATCAAATTGCACAAAAAACAAATGTAAATTATGTATGTATACATATAATTAGAGACATATATATGTAGGTATTATGTAAGTGCATATGTAGCTACATATAAAGCATAAATATTTTTGCAGACGAACACCTTATTTTTTTATATTGTGCTTATTGCAGTACATATATGAAATCAAAATCGTTAGGAATGTACATACATACGCGATGTACATTTTTATCTATTTGATTCTACATACATAATACAAATATATGAGTACACATCTATGTATATATAGCAATAATTTTGTATGTTGTATATTAGATTCATATTATGACAAACAATAAACATTTATAACGAAACTACATAATATATTGGTTTGGTATTTTTTATATGAAAGGTGAACAGTTTATTGTTGGTGGTATACATACACAAATCCTAACACGTAGATACAACTACAATTTTCGTTTGCCTTTCGCTGTAACAATAAACATATAATTGTCGGTTGTGCTTCTGCTTACCACTTCAAATCAGTTCGTAAAAATCAAATAATATATAATACCCGTCGCACTGTATAAATATATAATAAGTAAATAAAAAGATAAGTAGAAAAATGAAAAAATAAAAAAAAACATTGATTGTGATGTTCGGTATAAATCGTTGCACTAACACTAATAACTGAAAAAATTTGTAGATGTGTTAGAAATTTTTTTCCGATTTCGATTTTGAATTCCAAAAGATCTTCCTCTTAACAAAAATGATATGTGGTTAAATTAAATAAAGGAAACTTATGTTTCAATGAATTTATGTTGAAATAAAATAAAAATAAAATAAATGAAAATAAATAATAATAATATTAACTTTAGTCCGCTAGTCCAGTGTAATTTTCACTCAATGCCATTTGCCAAGTATTTCAGTTTTTCCATCGGCAGTTGAACTCCATTAGTTCTCAAATGAAAAAAAAAGCACTAAAAACAAAATAAAATTAGCATTAAATTAGATTTCACGATGAATTAAAGTAAAATAATAAATAAACATAAAAAATTAATAACAAAAATATACGTGGCAAAATTAAACATAACAAGAATGAATATAACTAGAATAAACATAATAAGAATAAACATACAATAATTATTATTAATTATTATACGTCTATTAACATAGAATAATAAAGCTACGCATAGATTTATTATTCTATGCTATTACTTATTATTTTTGTACTGAATTTTAAATAAATTGATTTAAAAATATTATGTTACAAATCAAAGTTTTTAAAACTTGAAATTAGCTAATAGATAATAATATAAACTTCAAAATATCTTTATATACAGTGAAACCTCTCTAAAGCGGACACTCTCGGGACCAAAAATTTTGTCCGTCTACAAGAGGTGTCCGCTTATTAGAGGTGGTCTATATTAGTCAAGTAAAAAAAGTTCACTTTTATTTCACCTTTTCCTTTATATCAACAATGCAAACACATAATTATACGCATTATTTTTTCTATATTTATTCTAAATAACAAACAAAAACAAAAAACAATTAATTTTGATATTTGATAGAAAAAAAGAAATTGAAATTTATTTATCTTCTTAATTAAAAATGAATCAATTCCAAACACTAGAATTCTTCTATGCAAAATACAGTTACTTGCCGCCAGTAAAAAAATATAATATGTACTACATAGTCACACGTGCATTATCTACAAATAAAATTTATACAGCCGGACTTTTTTTTCGTTCTCTAGACAACGGTAAAAATCTAGAACATAAAAACATGATAACGATCTTTCTATTTGAAATTTTTGTTTTGTTTGTCTTTTGATTTTCTAGTACATAATATGTAAAAAGTGTCCGCTGAAGAGAATATTTTAGCTTAAAATAAGTAAATTTAGTGTCCGTGTCCGTTAACCAGAGGTGTCCGTCTACAAGAGGTGAAACGCCCATACATGCTATACGGTGACGGCCAAAATGTCAATTTGTGTCCGTTAGTGAGAGGTGTCCGCTAAAGAGAGGTGTCCGTTTAAAGAGGTTTCACTGTATATGTAATACAATATACTTGCACTTTTCCTCTTGTATTTTATAAAAAATGTTGTATTTAAAATTTCACATTCTTCACATCTTTATTTTTTAGCATCTTTGAAATTCCAGAAATTCTGTGTATTAGTACCTAAAATAGTTAAAGTATTCGGATATTAAATATGTTTGAAATATATAAGGAGAGTTGGTTATTTTGATACTATTGTGGTATGATATTAAAATAAAATTTTATTTATTAAAACATAAATTTATGATATGTATTACAAAGTACAAAATTAGAGAATCCACATGAATATCAAAATAACTTTTAAATTATGCCATTGACTATATATTAAATATAAAATAAATATTACTTATTTTTATATAGTCAATGCTTATACCTACCTAACCTCAACTAATATGATTAAGCAAATTTCATAAATTACATGGGTTTTTTTTACAAATTATCACTTACCTTTTGCAAAAGCAGAGTCCAATTAATTTTATAGCCCTATTCTGTTAAGTATCAGCACAGACAATATAATGTTAGAAATATTCACGAAATGTTGTAAGAGTGTAAAAAGTGTGAACATACACCCAAATCTTACACATTACACTATATCGTGAACGCAAACTTTGTATTGAAATCTAGCAAATTATGTCAGCTAAAATATTATAAAAATAAATTTAATCAAATTATTTTAGCATTTAATGTCAGAATGGCATATACAATAGTAAACAATAGTAATATACACTGCATACAATGGGTTTCAGCATTGTAAATTTTTACAAGCAGTGTAGGTAAAAATTACATTGAATATGTTTACAATAGATGTAGGATTGTACGAGTTTACACCGTTTACAATGATACAAGACTAAACCGTGAATACCCTTATTATTTGTCCGTTTTTAAAAAAATAATATTCTAAATGTTCAAGTCAAAAATTGATTAAAAATTATCTTAACAAAACCTGAAATAATTTTTCTACCCATCTGCAATAGTGTGCATACTACATACATACATACTGCACATATATATGCAATTGTGTGTCAAGATAGTGGCAAAGCAACATCAAAAAGTATATATGTATGTATGTATGTATGTATTATATTGTCTGCGATAGCACATAGATAGAAATGTACAAAAACAAATTTACTCTGTCTATTGCAAATACGTTTGCGTATAATTATTAAAGCATAGGCAAAGCAAAGACATTCGACACTACTACAAATACTGTCTAATGTTAAAATATATATGCGTAAAAATGTGTATGTAAATACACTGATAAATTCAGTACAATACCAAATTTATATTGTTTCCTGGTGAATGGGTGCTATGTGCTATACGCTATACTAATTGTACAAACTGGGGACACACGATTTTTTCATTTTACTATATATGATGACTGCTTTTTTGTTCCATTGGCACGGCACGTCTGTATATTGTCTGTGGTATCAGTGACTAGTCATAAGTCATAAGTTATAACATAAGTCACAAGTTGTGATCTGCTACTTCAGTCGTCACAAGAATAATTTTAAGGTTATGTTAATATATCATTTTTCTTGAAAAAAATTGACGTTTCAAATTCACCACTAAGAGATGAAATTTTTTTGATTTTTCTTGTGATTACTTATTCAGAATACGAAACAGCTGATTAGTCACAAGGAAAATCACAAGAAAACCAGTCACAATTTCGTTGTGACTTGTGATGAGTCGCAATACCAGAATAGGGCTATTTAGTTTAATGTTTAATTTTAATATTTATTTATTACACTCCGCGAATAAATTATATTTTTGTTAAAATAATTTATTAATTCACGCACTATATTATTACATTCAATTATAACAAGAACTGACATTTGTTTTGTTTGTTTACATTTCAATCGGACTCCTTATCACCACATACAAAGAGTGTGTACATGGCTTTTACCCCTATAGAAAGCTTTGGTACAGACTACACTACGACTACATGCATTGATGCACACATTTTTGAAGTCGTATGCAATCTTTATGCATTTTTGCATATATCTGACATTTACATATAATATGCATTTTCGAACATTTCATTTTCGGTTACTTGACAATCTGACTGCATTTTTGAAAAATGCCTTAATTCAACATTGTTACTAAATATGTATGTATATGGAAACATTTTTAAAGCCAAATAAAAACAAATATGTATATAATTTTAATTTTTAAATATGTATGTAATAAAAAAAAAAATGAATATTCTGGAATAACATAGATTTAATAACTGATTAATTTAAAATCAAAAATATATATTATGTATGAAAAAAAAAAATCATATATGTAGAACAAATAAATTTAATTTTTATGTAAATCAAAAAAAATTATTTTATATTATCGACACACTATTTACTTCATTATAAAGTAGAAAAATTCGTTTTTATTACGAACAAGACACTCTAATTCATTTATTCATGGTAAAATGAAAAATTTTTTTTACTATATTAATTAGCTGCTTTTAATGAAATTGAAGAGACATTTTATGTTTAATTTTTACATTTTTTTTTCTCCTTTCAATGGTAATATTGTACCAATATCAGATACATATTATATAAGTAAATGATATTTCAAAAAAAAAAAAAAGAAAAAAAAAAATACTTAGTTCAGACTAACATCAATTTGAAAAACGAAATGACAAAAAAAAAAAAAAATTTTTTTTCTTATGTCTGTCTAACATATTGGGTAACTGATCCACATAGCGGACAAGTAGTGGCTTTTAGATTTTTTATTTTATTTTATTTTATTTTATTTTTTTTATTTTTATTATTTATTATTATTCATTCTGGTATTATTATTATATCATACATTCATACTTTATACAATATATGTACATCTTATTACTATGTACGTACAATGTACATACATACCTACATATATTAATTTATTTTGTATTAGTCTTAACTCTAAAACAGCAAGAATGTTGGTGTAAGAGCTAGATCGATATTCAACAACTAGGTAACTAGTAAAATTTTAATTTTAAAATATTCAATTCTATTCAAATTTTCATTTCATTTTTCAAAGTGTTACTTCAATTTCAATTCATTCATAATAAATTAATTTCATTTATATAATTCAAATAATATCATTCATAATCAAAACATTATTTTTAGGTTTATCTTTTTTTCCTAATTCTTTCTAATTTCAAATTTACTGGTTAAAAAAAAATTTTTTTTTAATTACATTATACTATGTATTTTATTTTTAAATATTTAATCAATCATCTTCTTCGTGAACTCGCTTAGTGGTGTATTTCGCTTTACCCAGTCCGGCAGTTCATTAAAATCTCTACAAGATGACGATAATAATCAATTTTTCAGGTGATTTGTTCTCGGTTTATCTACTCTTATATTTTATTTTCTTCTTGTGTTATGGGTGTGTTGTTTTGAAAAAAAAAAAACTATAAACACTATTGGTTTGTTTAGATTTATTTGCAATTAAAGAAAAATGAAAAAAAAAATATATATACTCGTATATTATTATCAAAAATAAAGGATTTAACAAAAGTCCCCATTTCACCATTTATCGGAATGGAAAATTCAATTGGCGGATACTGACTGTGGTTTCTAGTTGCGGACAAAAATATTTTGTTCAAAATACTTTGAATTGTCTTAGCAGCTTCATAATTTTTTTACTGAAAAGCCACATTTTGTTAAACTGATTACCCAATCTAGTATTTCCTTGTCCTCACTATCAGATAAAAGAATCTTTGGATCAGTTTTCGGGTCTTACAATTTGGTTATCATTGGCGGACTTTAAATTATTCTATTAATTTTTTTTTTGTCTGAAAATCCATTCAAAGTTCTCTTTGTATACTAAAAAACTTATTTTTAATAAAAAAAAAAAATAATTATGCTTAGGTTTTGAAAAACCTCCTTCACTATTTAACAATTAGTACATTATCATTGATGTCACTAAACAAAATTAATTTTTACATGTATATTCATGTAAAAGAATGAACAAAGAAATCTTTTTCAGAGAGAATAAAAACGTTACTAGAATATTACAAAACAAAATAAAAATCAAAATTTGATTCGTTACAAAAATATTTAAAAGTTATATTTTTCGAATTTGTCCGCAATATTTGGTAGTGTTCGCCAATTGGAGCAGTTACCCTAAGTAAAATTTAATGGTTTTGATCACGAATGGCGATAAAATCGTCAATTGCCTCGCCTGAAAAATTTTTGTATCATGAATCATGATTGACGATAATCGTTTATTTTAGGCGATTTAATCGACAATTTCAGGCGATCAAATAATTGATATCGCCTAGCTGATATTTAAAGTTTAATTTTCATTTCATTAGTTGTGTTCATCATTTGCTTTGTTTGTGTTTCAACATCAGTGGTGTATTATAAAAAATAATAATTTATGTATTTTTATTTATAAATTAAATTTAAAATATATATTACTCGTATAAAATAATGAAAATTATTTTTTCAAGAATTAAAATTTCGGAAAAAGAGCAATTAGAAAAACTTATCGAACTCATGACGACTAATAAAGAATTTGCAAAAGGGCAAATTCTATGACAATAGGCATTAATTTCATTTAAAATTTCCACAAAAATATCTTTAGCAAATCTAAATTTTTTTTTCTATAACTAAAAATATAAGATTATTTTAAAATTTGTATCTTTTAAAATTAAAATTCACAATGTGATATCCATTTCAAGAGGATTCGACGATATACAAAAAAATATTTTCACAAATTGTTTACAATAATTCTGCCAAAATAAAATTTAAATTATCTTTTTGGCATTAATATCAGTTCGAAACATATAATATTACACGTTATGCATGGTAATGCATATTTGGGCGAGACGATGGCTTTACGTGATAGGTGGGTAATACTGGTAATACAAACATTTTATCTTCTCGACTCGCCTAAATTTTGGCAATTGGCGATTTTATCGCTATTCATGATCATGGCCAATATTTCATTTTTACCAAATTTTTTAAATTATTTGATTTCAATTTGATTTTCTAATTTTATTTCTAGAAAATGTCAGTGCATTTTTGAAAAATTTATTTCAAAATTTTTAAAAATTGTGGAACTCTTTCATTTAAAAATTGTCTTCATATATTATTCTTTACATAAATAGTGGTTCTACACTTTATAATGATGTAGTATAGTGTATCTATATCTATACAGTATGTATAATATACTAATACATTTAGATTATTATTTAATTAAATAATCTAATTTTAATTTCAATTCATATTATTATTTTCAGTTAATTGATATTCTAAATACATATAGATGGGTAATACATTTACGTACTTTTATGTGCAATTATTAATATTTTTGTTCATAATACATATATTATTCATTATTTCATTAATATGAATGTATGTGTGTATATTTTAAAAGCGAAAATTTCCTAAAAATACTGCAATTGCAATTTATTAATTTACATTTTTCTCTACATAATTTCTGAGAACGCGCACTTTTTGTTTTCTTTTCTTTTTTTTTTTGTTAAATGTATTTTTTAAATTGTTTTGTGTCTTTTGTTTTTTTTCAAACATGAAATAATCACTTTTTTTTTTCGATTTAAAAAAAAATTTTCAACTTTCTTTTGTATCTTTCAAAATTTAATCACATCATTTCACATCTATTCTCAATAATTTTTTTTTTTTCCAAATATTAAATTTTCACTTTTTATTTCTACGATTTGTAAATATGAGTATCTATATATACCACCATTTATATTTTTATTATTTAATTAATCATTAAGTATGTATGTTAATTCATAATTTTACCCTTCATTTTCATCAACTATAAATTCTAATAATTCTAAAACACTTAATAGAATAATACAATAGTAGTATTAGTATTAGTATTAGTAGTAGTAATATTAGTAATAGTAAAAATTGTTAATGTTATTTCGGCTTTAATTTCATTTCATTTTAATTTTAAATACTTTTTTGGTCCAAGTTTTTCTAATTAAATTTTTTTTTTTCTGTTTTAATAAAATTTAGATTTCAGTCGGTAAAAAAAAAATTAATTTTAGAAATTTTTATTTTTATAGAAAATTTCAATTTTTAAGTTTTTTTTTTTTTGCCTTTATTTTCCGTTTTTATTTTATTTATACCTTTAATCATTCGACCGAACTTTACGTAAAGAGCCTCGATTAAATCGACAAATCGATTCCAATAATGCTGATCTATTTTGATCACTGCCACTTCCTACAGCCGCTCCAACATTCGAATCATCTATTGAAGATGTCAATTCTGGAGTTGATCTTTGAGTTGATTGCGGTAACGGTGGCGGTAACGGTGGTGGTTGAGGTGGTGGCAAAGGTGAAACTACATAAATTCAGAAAAAAAAAAAAATTGTTTTTGATAAAATTTATTTAGAAATTTTTCTTTTAAAAAAAAAAAAAAATTTCAAAATTTAAAAACTTTAAATTTACCACTTTGCACCGAAGTTGGTGGTGTTGATATAGTTTCATGTGAAGCATTCACACTCAATATACTATCCGATCTATTCAATGGTGAATTTGGGCGTTCAGCTGCTGGTCCGTTATGCATTTGTAGTGAACTTTGTTGCTTGAGTTTAGATTGTTTATGTTCAAGTTTCTTTTCAGAAAAGAATTCAATAAAAATAAAGATAATTTCAGTTTATAAACATTTTATAAGATAATTTATGTATTGTAATGTAAATGAATGGGCTAGAACTTACTGCTTTTTGTTTGGATTTTTTCTTTTCTTCTTCTGAGCTCATTAATTCTTGTACTCGAACAAGCCTTTTCTGATTTTTTACCTAAATTATTCAAATTCAAAATTATATAAAAAATTATTTTTTTAAAAATGTAAAAATAATAACAGTATGAGTTTATTTAATACTAACTGATTTTTGTTCTTCTCTTAATCTTGTTTCAGCTTTCTGAGCTGCAGTTTTTATCTGTTCTTTGGCATTAATTGATAATTTAAAGTGACTCTTATTCATAATATTTTGTTCATGTGTTGTTTGATGTTGTGACGATGTATTCGTAGTATCAGTATTGATACGAGAACCAAATTCAATAAAAAATTTATGTGTAGCCAATTGATCTAATGTTGGTAAACCTATTTTACATGCTTCTTTTGATAAAATTGATTCAAGTAAATTTTCTAAACACATATTAACGAAAACAAAATACAAACAAAAATTAATTTTATATTCAATAAAATATTTTTTTTTAATTTAATTTTGTTGTTAATTACTTAATGAATCGGGACAATCAGTTATTTGACGAGTAACAGATTCCTGTAATGGATAACCCATACTCATTTCAAATAATACATGTCCAAAGCAATATACATCGATTGTCTCTGGTAAATGTATTTTACTATGCTGTACAAAAAATGGTCTATAAAATGCTGGTACACCCAAAACAAAATTTTCAATATCTAATAATCGTACTGTATCATCAACAATTATAATATTTCCAGATTGAAGATGACCTATATTTATGTAGAATTTATATTATACATTATTTAGAATAAATATTAATTTAAATTTTTACCATAAGGCATTCCTTTTGAATGAAGAAAACGTAAAGCTTCTAAAATTTGCGAGCCATATAATGCTACTTGATTTAAACTGAGTGCAGTTCTTCCTTTTGGATTACCATATTTTGATAGGAATGGATTCTTTGGTGTTGACATGCATACAATATCTTTCAAACTGCCTTGTTTATAAAATCTGTTTATGAAAATTAAATAAATAATATATATGTATATTATAAATTATAAAATGAAAATGTACTACAGATATACATAATTACTTTCGAATTATTAAACATCCACTATCATTAGCTATAGCATATCGAATTGGCTCAATGTATGGATGTTGTAAACCGACTAAACTTTTCAAAATACTATTCATTTCTTTTTCATCAATATATTTATCAGGACCATATTCTGTCCATGTTAAGACCAAATCACAAATACTACTTGAATTATTATCGATTCCACTTGATGATCCGGATACAGATGTTGATGTTACATTTCCGTTCGTTGTTGTATTTGTTGTAACAGTCATTGTTGAATGATGTTTACTATGCGATTGTGAACCAGATTTAACAAGATGTTTACTACCTGATTGCCCCGGCGGTTTTGGAAGCACTTTAAAATAATGCTTTCTTAAACGCCATCCAATTGGACCCATCGTTTGACCAAGTACATATAAACCTTCAGTTCGAAGACACATTGACACATTCTGAACTGCTTGATCTGAAAATTAAAAATTATTTTTATTTTTTTAATGTAAGTATTTATTAAATTAAAAAAAAAACAAATATTTTTTTTATATTTTTATTTCACCATGAAATGACGATGAATAACTATCTGGATCGACAAATTTTTTAGCTGGAAGTGATGAGGCCAATATAGGATTCATTAGGACTGTGTTTATATATATTTGTAATGCGTGACGACGTTCAGCTATAAAATCAGGACGCATATTACCAATAACTTTTTTTCCAGGCATTGGTAATGAAATTCCAGATTTTTGTAAATGTTTATTAAGTTCAACGAAATCATTGTAACGGCGTAATATTTTCCATGAATTCTCTTTTAAAGGTCCTCTTTGGATTCGAAGAACGTATTCCTATCATGTGACAATAAAATTCAATTTAAAAAAAAAAAAAAAAAAAAAAAATTCATCAAAAACACACAACGTAAATTAATTGTATATGTATATTTAAATAACTCGTACATTACACAAATTTATTAAATAATTTTTTTTTAACAAAATATATATATATATATTTATGAAATTAAATTAAACTTTTACCGTATGTCCATTAATTTTTTGTGCTGTCTCAATTATGCACGATATTGTTTGAGTATCATCAAGAGTTATTTTTTGTTCGCTGCGTTTTTCAAATATAGCCATTTGTTAAATAAATCGAACGAAAACATTTTCAAGCGTATATTTCAGATATGAATTTTAAAAGAAATATTTATTATACGCAATGAAAATGAATTTAAATTCGATTTCGATGATTAAATAAATAAAAAATAATTAAATAATTATAAATTACATTTAAAACACTACCACCACTAATTTTTCTTTTTTTAATTATGGGCCGCAGAAATTTGCTTACTATTTAAAAAAAAAATTGATTAATTTGCATAATTTTTATGATAAGGAAAAACTACACACAAGGAAAACAAATTGTCAATTTTAAATGTGTTGTATTTTATTTGTATTACATATATTATTATTACATATTATATTTTTTATCTTTTAACAAGTCCATATAATATAATATAAAATACCATATAAAATATATTTTTTTCGTTTATATGAATGAATTTACTGTTGATTGATACTTGACACTTATTAAGCTAGCACTAGACTATACTAACTACTAACTAGACTAGATTTAGCTTAATATCAAAATATCAGAATCAAAGAATCAGAAGGATTTATATAAAATGCAGAAAATGCAGAATAATGATTTTTTTTTTATATTTTAAATAAATTAGATAAATATCGATTTAATTTATATTTTGTTATTATAATTTTAGTAATTTATTAATTACATTTTAATGTAAATTTAAGACGTTCATATTGTGTTCAAATCATTATAGAATTAAGCAACAAAAGCAAATGATACTTTTTTTATCATTAGCATTACCACATCACATTATATATGAAATAAATTTACAATTATATGGTAACACTAGTCAGTAATTCAAAAGTCAAAACTCACTTGTACATGAAATTAAAGTAATAATTTATGTTTGAAAATGAAGAAGAAGAAACAAAATTACTACTTCTACTACTACTACAATACACAATTCACATACACTACTAGTTCTACTATTCTATTCTATATGTTTTTTAAGGTTAGTTTAGTTTTATTAACCCAAAAATCAAAAACCAAGAGGGCCAAAAAAAAATTGTTCAATTTTATACTGATCTTAAATTTAATGGTCATTTATTAATGTTAATTTAATTGTAATTGTTGGTGCAGGTGTATAGTGTAGCATATAATATCACAAAATAAGCCCAAAAGATTCAGATTCAGATACAGATACCCATATCATATCAGATAGCAGCATAGCAAGTACAAGGCAACTGGCACAAGACAATTGCTAAGTAAATAATTTGTAATTCATTTCATTGTTAATTACATTTTTAAGTTGTAAGTTGTAATCACCAAATTAAAATTATATTTTAGATTATTTTATCGAAATATAAATTGAAAAAAAAAAAAAAAGAAAATTAGATAGGTATCTTCACAAAGTGAGAAAACTATAATTACAAGAAAAATGTCCGATAAATGTTTTAAATTTGAAAATATAAAATTGGGATTTGTCGAAAAATGTTCACCAGCATTATGTACAAATCGTTATTTTCCTTGTAAAGTTGGAGGAAAACCAGCTTGGCTAGAATTAAAAAATTTGCCAAAAAATGAAGACATTTTGTGTCCAAAATGCAATGAGCCAAGAATATTTTTGTGCCAGGTAAAAATAAAATACAGTAATTTTGTTTTTAATAATTATTTTTATTATTTTTTGTATTATTTATTTATTATTTTTTGTAGATATATGCACCAATTGAAAGAGATGATTGCTTTCACAGAACAATATATATTTTTATTTGTAGAAACGAATCATGCTATGAATTGAATTCATCAGAGTACGTATCGTGTTATTTTATTAATATATGTATATATATTATATATATTTCTATGGACATTAATGTTTATTCAATTATTGTGTAGGAATATTGTTGTATTTCGTAGTCAATTACCTCGAATAAACGATTTCTATTCGGAGCATCAACCTGATGAAAATCTAGAATTGGTAAGTACAATAAAAGATAGTATATAATAACATATTACATATCATATAAAATAAATGAAACACTTATTATATTTATATTTAGCCTGAAGTTAAAGGTCCATTAAATCTGTGTTATGTGTGTGGATGTAAAGGACAATTGGAATGTCAAAGATGTAAAAAAGTAAATTATTGTGGACAAAAACATGAAGCAATAGATTCTGTTTTTCATGAAAAAATTTGTGGAAATGATAAAATTGATGTACATACATCTCAAAGGCCAGAAATATTATTTCCTGAATATAATGTATATTCAGATGATGAAGACGACGACGACGACGAGGAAGAAGAAGACGGCGAAGAAGAAGAAGAAAAGAAAGGTGTATATTCAAAAATAAAGTCAGAAAATTTACCGAATTCAGTAGGAAAACTCAATGATTCTGACGATGATTCAGAAAATGATGAATTATCTGAAAAAAGAAGATTGCAAGAATTTGAAGAATTTATTAAAACTGGAAAAGCTGGTGATCTAAAAGATATACCTGAATCTGAATTATCAAAATTTATAACGGATAACGTTGAAGATGAACAATTTTTAAATTTTAAAAAACAAATTGAATCAAATCCAAAACAAGTAATAAGATATCAAATATGTGGACATCCGCTTTGGATATCTAATGAACCAACGATTGTAAAAGAAAATAAAATTCCAAATTGTGAATATTGCAACAGTAAAAGAGTTTTCGAATTTCAAATAATGCCACAATTATTATCATTCCTAAATAATGATAAAATAGATTGGGGAGTAATAGCTGTTTATACTTGTTCGAATAGCTGTGCAACTAATTCACAATATCTAAAAGAATTTGTCATAAAGCAAGATATATTACCTGTAGAGTAAAAAAAAAAAAATTTTATTTTTTCTCAATTAAAATTTTTATTTTTTAATTTTTGATCAATATCTTTATTTTTTATTTGAAAAAAAAAAAAAAAGAAATATAATAAAAATAATTTTCATTTTAAAACAAGAAAAATAAATGCAAAATTGGAGGATTCATTTGTTTGTTGTTATTCTTTAACTGTGTTCGAGTATATATTTATGTATATCAGATATCAGTCATTGAGAAAATAAAATTTTAATTATTTTTCTCATTTTTTAAAAAATCATAAATTACTGAAAAGTCCTTATTGCCCAATCCTTTTGCTTTTAATGTACGATAAATTTGATGGGCCATTGCACCAAGTGGAATAGGAGTATTTGAAGCAGTTGCAACACCAGAGGCAAGCCCTAAATCCTAATTGAAGAAAAATATTTAAATTTGTGCATATTTTTAAATAATAAAATAATTAAATAATTTATGTACATAGCTATTTGCATACTTTTGTAATTAATTCCGTTGAAAATCCACCTTTATAATCATTACTTGCTGGTGCTGTTGACACTAAACCAGGAACTGGATTATAAACTTCTGATGACCAACATCTTCCAGTAGATGAATTTACTATATCCATAAATAATTTTGCGTCTAATCCAAGTCTTATTGCTAAATTCATAGCCTCTGATATACCAATCATAGAAATTCCAAGCATCATATTATTGCATATCTGTTTATCTCATTTAAAATCAAATTATATAAACAGCAAAATAATTTTTCAAAAAATATATGTATATACCTTTGCAGCTTGACCCATACCATAACTACCGCAATGTGTTATACGTTTTCCCATACATTCTAAAATATTTTTTACACGATTAAATTCATTTTCGGTACCTCCTACCATAAATGTTAATGTGGCTGCTTCAGCACCAGGCACTCCACCAGATACTGGTGCATCAACAAAGCTAGCCCCCATCGATTTAACATATTTTTGAATTGATTTCACAACATTCGGATCAATTGTACTGGAATCGATGAACAATGTATTTTTATTAATATCATCTTGTACCATTTTTTTATATGTTTCATATACAATATCATTATTTGGTAGCATTGTTATAACAAATTCTGATTGTTTTGCCAATTCAATTGTATTATCATAAACGTTTGCTCCTTTATTTTTTAATGCATCACATGCTTGCTTTGATATATCATATACATGAAGTTTATGACCCTAAAAAAGTATTTATAGGCAAATGAAAAAAAAAAAAAAAAAAAAATTATTTTTTTTTTCTTTTTTTTTTTTTGATAGATAAATACAAATTTGCAATAATATGCACACCACGTATGCATAGGTACAGTAGTAAAATAAACACGAATAATTATCTTAAATTTATTATAACATATAGCAACAAAAAGTTTAATATGTAATATATTTTTTTTTTTTTTTTTGCAAAAATTTTCCATTATATACATACGTATTCAAATTCAAATACAGTATTTTCAATTTTTTTTTTTTTTTTTGTTCAATTATCGTCAACTGAAATTTAGGCCAACTTGCAATTTTATTTTATAATTAAATTCTTGTGAACAATATAATGTACATAAATATAATGATCATGATTGTGATTTTATTAAAAAAAAAACACACCAATACATACACAGATATACCTATACAAACGTGTGTATATACATACATATATAATTTAATTTTAAATTATAAATGTCTCTATAAATATATATATATAAATTTAAAAAGGATATATTACTAACATTTTTCATTAAATTATTAGCCATATGCCCACCCATATTTCCTAAACCAATAAAACCAATATTTTTTGATTCGACATTTGTTGCTAGAAATCTTGCAAAAAATATTTTATTATTTTCGATATTTTTTGATACTAGTACATATTTAATACTGTTTGAAAAATTTAAAATTCGGAATGCCATTTTATTATTATTATTATTTTTAAATTATTTAAATAATTTATTTAGGTATATAATTTATATTTTTTTTTGCTGATAATTTTGTATCGTTTTTCAAAACTATATAATTCACTTATTAAATATATGTAGGTATATATCTATAAATATATAAAACTTTTTAAACCAAAAACAAAAATAATTCTTTAATAAAATTCTTAATAGTTTTACGATTTACGATTTGAAGAAAGCTGCTGATAACATTAATTAATTTAAATTGACTTGTTGAATTTAAAAAAAAAAAAAAAAAAAACTGAATTATATTTTTATATTATATAATGATGTTGTTTCTTCGTTGATTGGCAATCAATATATGTACATATGCATATATTATTATTATAATAATACACAAAATACAATTATCTATTGAATATTTTGCTCTAAATGTAGCTTTGATACCTTGCCTATATAGACCCGCAGTGTCAAGAACGCGATAAATGATAAAAATGATAATATGCCGCCGTATTTACGTATTTTATTTAATAATAAAATTGTTTATCAAAGAAAAGAATATATACGTATATACGTACATATTTCGTAAATTTTGTAAACTTGTAGTGGCACAGCGAAGAAAGAGCTTTATTACTAAATAATAAAATAAAATAAAATTTAATTAAAAATGATACAAAAAAATATTGGTGACTCCCTCTCCCTCTAAAAACACGTACATATGCTAACAAAATAAACAGAAGAAAAAAATACATACAGTAAGATAATTCCAATTTCCAAGAAATTGAATTTGTATCGTGTATATATATATAATTAAATACATATATGCTGTTATTGTATATACGCTTATATGTTTATTTTTAATTTTATTATTTATTTTTTGTTTTTTTTGTTTTTCGTGGTTTGTGGTAATCGTTAAACAACTATATAAATACATACATATATATAAAATTGTTTAACGATAGACGACAGTTTGTGGTTTTCAAACGACAAACAATAAATAAACAGACAGAAATTACGGATACGGATGCAAAAATAAAATCAGAAAATTCAAATTAAATTTTGCATAAATATGGGATGATAATTTCTTATACGACATACGGCCGAACGACCGTTAAAATTAAATAAATCATCTTTAGCTGTTTTTCTTTGGTCACGATGGTCACGATTATCTGATAATTCTCAGTTCTCAATTGAGCAATGCCTTTGGCAATGCGTTTCTTTGGTATGCGATTTTTCTATTCTGTTATAGGTGGCAGCAGCAACGAAGTGAGATTTATATACATAATCCAACTGAGGAAAAATATTTTTGCTCAGTTGATGCGAGGAACTGAGAATTAGAAAAAAAAAACAATTTGGACAATCTTCGTGTTCATACTTCGTAAATTTTTGGATATAGGTTATTTGTAATAAATAATTTGTAAAAATAAAAATTTTTTTAATTATTTCTTTTCAAAATGACAATCAACTGAGAATAAAAGTATCACTTTATTTCTTTCAGTTTGTTTGCTCAGTTAATAAAAAGAATAAGATAAATGATCTAAGTGAGATGTTAAACTGAAAATTATCAGATAATTGTGACCAAAGAAAAACAGCTATTATACGTTACTTTGGTTACTTATTAGCTGTTTTTCTTTGGTCACAATTATCTGATAATTCTCAGTTCTCAATTGAGCAATGCATTTCTTTGGTCGGTGTTTTTTCTATTCTGTTATAGGTGGCAGCAGCAACGAAGTGAGATTTAAGTAATCCATCTGAAGAAAAATATTTTTGCTCAATTGATGTGAGCAACTGAGAATCAAAAAAAAGACACAATTTTGACAATCTTCGTGCCCAAAGAAAAACAGCTTTGCACATTTTTGTACATTGTTGATAAGATGAAAAATGAAAATTTTTAAGTTCAGTATGTTTGCTTTGCAGAAGAAATTGCTCAAGAAATTATGTGATACACCTTTGGCGAAGTAATTTTGACAGTGGTAAAAAAATTTTCTTAGCAATTTATCTACTTTATTTTAAAACTTTTCCAATCCAATCTCTGCCTATAACACACACAAAATGTCAAAGTTTCTGCTCCAAAAAAGTATCGTGATACATCTTTGGCGAAGAAATTATATATTTTTTTACAACAACGCCATCTTACCTGCAACATAAAAAACGCATTTAATTTATTTCGAGCAACGTATGACATCAAGAAAGGAAAATATGAAAATTTTCTACACCACTTTCTTGAGCGTTTATTGAGGGTGTTTTTTAAATAGATTTTAAATTAGAGAGAACATTTTCTTCTGCGCAGCATACTAAGCTTTAGTAGTTAACTAAAATTCTAAAATCAAACGTGAATGGGAAGAAAAAGAAATTATGGTATTCCCGAACAAAAACTGCTTATTACATCAGTTCTATCAGTTTTATTTTTCTTACTTTGGAATCTGGTAGCAGATATGATATTTCTTATAAAATATGAAATATGATATACCCAAGAAAATGCTGTTGACATAGTTCATCACATTCCATTAGGTAAATTTATACTTAACGTTACAAAACTTACAAAAAAACGGATCTGAAATTAGTTAAAATATGGTGTTTTGGAGTAAATTCAAACAAGACATAACATTAATATTTTTCAGTAAGAAAAGAAAATTTGGGAATTTCAATCTCTTCAGTTTTTTTCAATGTTAATTTAAAAATCACAGATGAAGTAAAATATGTAAGTATTTAAGATTAGGATTCGAGATATCTGCTATCTTGTGCACCACATATCTCCGAAGTTACTTAGTCGATTTTAATGAATTTTGAAACATAGATACTTTGATAAGAATTATGGTCATTGAATGTAGCGCTGTCTTAAAAATGTCCTTGTTTCCTCTTTACAGGGTGTTAAAGTTGTCAAAATTGCGATTTTTCGGCTTTCAAATGCACCACGTACAGCAAACACTGATTGATCAATTTCTTTGAAATTTTGAGTATAGAAAGCTTGAAGGATATTGTGGTCCTTGAATGTAGCAAATTTTTGATTTTAAGTCCTGAAATTTAGTTCTAGTTCTTAAAAAAGTAGAGGGTATTTTTTGAAAAATTGTTCAACTTTGACTTCTGTTTTCATACATTAAATCTTCATATTTCTATGCGTATTTGGTATCAAAATAAAATTTGGACTTTTCTGAAGAGTTTACAAAAAAAAGTATAAAAATCCTTGTTATATTTCCATTTTTATTAACAAAATAAAATTATGTTTTTTTCCATCAAAATATTCAAAAATCCATTTTTATTAACACCTTAAAGTTATGCAAAAGCATTTTTTAAAATTTTTGTACGTAAAATCATTGTTGTTGTTTTCGAAATTTTTCAAAGTCGAATCCTACTCTTAAGGATAATTATTCTAAATGCAAAAACATAAATTTGTACTGAAAATTTGTAGTATTTGTCCAAATGCTTTTTTGAGTCAGTGTACGTACATTATGTTCATACATTATTTTAATTTAAAGAAAAAATACAAGTTTAATTTTAATTTTTATTATAAATACATATAAGTTTGTTTTATTTAATTAGTTACATGCATTTAAAAATATACTTAGTTCAAATAAAAAAAATATATAAATAAAATAATATAAATAAAAATAAAAAAAATATTCTCCAGTTTTTTTTTCTTTCTTTTATTTTTATTTATACATAAAGTTACCGAAAATTTTGTAGAATTAGTGAAAGATAAAATGCTAAGGTGTTTGTGGAATGGGATCAATATAGAGTAGATATTGACAATTTATATGAAAGCATTGCCGAGTGCCGTTCATATTTTAGTATTTCAAATTGTTTAATTAATTTCCAAGTGTTCACTATACTGCAGTGCATGGCGGCCGGCATGCATAGTAACTGAAACTGACATAGCATAGATCAGGCTAAAATTGTGACTTGTGCTTGTGAGTGGTATAACTTTCCTACCTATAGATAGGATAGGAGGTTGGAACGTGGTTGGAACACTGTCAATCTCACTTCGAGAAAACACTCTATTATCTTCAAACAGATTGTTGTTTGTAACCAAGACTCGATTTGGACTTTGACTGTTGAATAATTATAGAGGAAAATAAAGAAAGAGAGAGAGAGAGAGAGAGAGAGAAAGGAAAAATAATATGTATATCATAATAGAATGTAGCGTAATATTACATCAGAACAGAATACTTACTCCTAGCTCCTAGCTACTGCTGCTGCTTGTTTGAAATGCATAACTTCCAGGACATCAATATTAACAATGTATAAGTTATCTGTATTCCTAAATTTTACATGTAAAAATATGTAGTACATAACATAAACAATAAATAATATAATTTGATATCTACATAATACATAATACTTATGTAATGTATCTGTATAATATTATTCTAATACTTACGAATGTTTAAAAGATAAAAATTTCAAATCAAATTATAATTTAGTTAAAATGTTTTTTTTTTTAATTAAATTTTTAATTATTTTATGTAATGTATCTTATTTTTTGGTAAAAAAAATTAAAATAAAACAAAACAAAACATACATATGTAGGTAATGATTGTTATATAAAAATTTTTATGTATGAATTTTATAATTTTACTATACTTACACTACACCCAATGTGAGTACCTATCTGAAAATATAATAAGAAGATGAATTAAAATATGTATGTATACACATACCTAATATACTATTTATAATCATATAATACACTTAAATTTTGATAACATTTTTTTTTTTGTGCAATTAACTATGATTTATATTATTTTTTTTTAATTTTTTTTTTTTAACTCTATATATTTATGCACTTGTATGCACGAAACCCATAATCACATTATATTATTATTGTTGTAAAAATTGTTCTATACTCGTATAAATATGTTGTATTTCGAATAGTACATAAAGAGAGCAATTCCATGACAGTGAACTAATACCCTACTGTCGACGGATAGCTCTCTTTATTTTCGTATTCGTTTGCATCGTTGTTGTTTTTTTTTTTTTAATTTCAAATATGTTGTGCAACTAATAATAATTTGAAATTACAGATATAAAACACAAAAAAAAAAAAATATGAAATTATGAAATGAAACGGAACGAAAATGCAATTTTTCTAAGCAAACAAAAAAAAAAAAACACTTAAAAAAATTTTTTTTTCTTTTAAATAATTATATGAACACGTGGTGGTGACATTAGTATTACTATACCACACACTACTGATTTTGTTTTTCTTTCTTTATTTAATTTAATATTAATTTTCTTGGAAATTTTCCGATATTATTACGTATACGTGTAAGCATCGATCACTATAATATGATATATAGTATGTAGGTACTAAGTATTTAATGTAGATTATTATATATGTATAGATTTATTTTTATTAGTTTCTATTGTTTTTATTTATTTTTTATTTTTATTTTGCTTTCATTTATTATATTTTTATTATACATATTTTTTTAAATAAAAAAAACAAAAATTTTTTTAAATAATATAAAAGTAAGTTTTTTTTTTTTTTTTTTTTAAACATTAAAATAGTCACTTACCGGCACCACCTGAACACTTCATAAATACAATCAAAATATAAGTAAGTCTAGTATTATGATGAGTAAATACATAGTAAAGTCTGTACGTACATCTAAATTTTTTCTGTTTTTCAATCATAATTTCTACACACATATACATATATATATAATAAATGTACATCATATACATACATATATGTATATATATACCCAACCCCAACCGTTTTATAAAAAATGTACCTATACATATATTATTTATTTATTATTGCTTTGCGGTGTTTCAAATTGTAAAATTGATAAAATGTTTAGTTGTTGCTGAATTATTTTCTTTTTTCTTTTCTTTTCTTTTTTTTTTTTTGTCACTTATTTCATTTTAATTTTTTCACCTATTTTTTTGAAGTACATTACATATACATATGCATATATTTATAACTATAATATGCATGTACCTGTTAATAAAATTTAAAATAAATAAAAAAATAAAATATGTTTTACTGATATATTTTTTTTATTTTTTTAATGTTTGTACATGCATATATACAAACATGCATGTTATATATGTATGTATAGATATACCTATCTATATAAAATTATATACATATTTTTGTTATCAGTAAAGTAATAAACTGAAATGAATGTTCGTTCATTATCTACTTTATCTTTTTAATTTTAATGTAATATATAAGTATTTTAGAGTAAAGTAAAAAGTACATTATATATGTATGTATGTATGTATATGTAGTAGGTAGATATGCTATATATTATTACGTGTATAACAATTTTTATATATAATATTATATATATGTATGTACTATATATAATTTATATAAATGTATATAGTATATATAAGAAATTTTTATAACGTATATATAAACCTTTACGTTTATTTTATATGATTTTTTAATAATACATATAGGTATATATATTTTTTTTATCAGAAAAATACAAATTTATATATATATATATATATATGTATGTATTTACATTTTCTTTATGTACCTATATACATATGTATATACATAGTTATAATAAATAATATTTTGTAAAATTATTATCAAATTTTTTATATTATTTAATTTTTCTTTCTTTATATTTATTTCTTTTTCAATTTTTTAATTTTTTTTTTTTTTATCAAGTAATTTACTTGTATGTATTCTTGAATTTATTTTATGTAAGCATTTGTGTATATGTATAAATTTTTTGATAATTGAAAAATATATATGTAGATGTATATACCTATATATTTTTTTCATTTTACAATAAAATATAATTTATATGATTTGTATTATATGTACATATATACATATAAATACGATGTATATTATAACTACGTGTTATATTTATTATTATTCTTTGTTATTTTATACTCATATTCGGTATATATGTACATACATATATACCTATGTACATATTTTTAATTTTTAATAAAATAATTTAAAAATTATTTTTAAAAGAAATTTTTTTTCTTTTTGTTTTGTTTTATAAATTTTTATTTAATTCATAAATTCTTGATTGAATTGAAATGTAAATATTATCACAGACAATAATAATTATCCTTATCTGTGATATTAGCTGTTTTCTTTGGTCGCAACTCGCAATTATCTGATAATTCTCAGTTAGTTCTCAATTGAGCAATGCGTTTCTTTGGTAGATTATGTAGATTGATTTTATTTCTTCTTATACTAATTTATATGAATGATATAATAATGATTAATGATATATGTATATACATATTCAATGTACTACATATATATGTATTATGTATTAAAAATAATGATTTTTAAATTCATCATTCAGAAAATATTATTTAACTTTACAAAAAATATAATATGTACCTATATATATATACCGTTATGGTGTATATATGTATGTATATATGTACGTATATACATATGTAATATGAAATTTATAGTAAATACCTACACTTTTTATGCAAAGATAATATACATAGATAAATAATTACTATGTATTTTATGAAATTTTTCACTGTTATAATATAGGTATATTATTTATTATTATCATTATATATAATTATAAAGTTTTTTTTTTTTTATTATTATTTTGTTTTTAATCATAAATATTTACTATATATAGACAATCATGTGTTATAAATAATATTTAATTATAAGTTTATATACTATTTGATGTTATTATTAATCTTTATTGATTTTATTAAATTATATTTTTTATTAAATTATTTCAATTTAATCAAAATACTACTTAAAAAAAAAAAGAAGAAACAAATTAAATATTTTTTTCTTTTAGTTTAAACGGTTTAAACATGCGGTAAATTACGGTAGTTATATTATATAGTACATACGTATTGTAGTAACTATAATAAAAATTATATGATAAATAACTATTACTATGCTACTATACATACTATACGATCGATACTGTACTGATTAGTGATTACTGATATTACTTACTCTTACTACTACTGTTACTGGTTGCTGTTATTTATTTTTGCCCCTATAACGAAACGATATGCTCATATTTTATATTAGACTTGAATAATTTTTTATCGTTTCTGTTGTTTTGTTTGTTATACATATTTATATTAAATAATATATACATAATTTATATTTAAAAAACATTGTAATAAATACATAATTATATACTATATTTTTGTGTCTATTAGAATCAAAAGTGTGATATTTGGAGTTTAGAGTGTTAAGTGAAATTTGAGATAATCATGAAAATGTTCTCATATCCATATTACTGCTAATATGTCACACATTTTTAAAATCTATATCCTTTTCTTTATCACAAATAAACACGATATTCAACCAAATAAAAAAAAATATATATATTTCTTACGGTTTTAGTTAAAATTACATATAAAATTTGAAAAAGTTTACTTTTTGAAACTGATATATACATATATGGAAAAGGCTACCTTTGAAATTAAATATCTAAAATGAAACTCATGAAAAAGAAGAAAACATATGTATCTACATACATACTATATAAAAAAAATACAAAAACTTAATATTTTTTTAGCAATAATTCATAAAAACAAAAAAAAAAAAATAACAAAAAATAATTTCTACAAATAAAAATGATTATATAGGTATGTATAGCATTTTCAATTTAAATTCAACTTTTTCCAACTTAAATTAAACTAAACTTTTTCCAATTTAAATTCAACTTTTTCCAAGTTAAATTATACTTTGTCCATTTTAAATTAAACCTTGTCCATTTTAAATTAAACTTTGTCCATTTTATGCTTTTTCGATTGGATTGAGCATTGCAGAATATGGTGGCAAGTACTCCAACCGAACTCTCAATGAAATTAACTCTATATTTTCATGTGTTTCATGGATTCTGGCATTATCCATAATAATCCATGTATCACTCACATTTTCAATCTTTTTCAAGTGTAATTAAAAATTGACAAAGTTTAATTTAAAATTGACAAAATTTTATTTAAAATGGACAAAGTTTAATTTAACTTGGACAAAGTTTAATTTAATTTGGACAAAGTTTAATTTAACTTGGACAAAGTTTAATTTAATTTGAAAAAGTTGAATTTAAATTGAAAATGCTATAAAAAGATTTATACAATTTTCTTGTGGTTTACATATACATACATATCTATTCATCGGTAACATCTTTGATAAAAAATTACGGTAACAACAAAAATGCAAGTAACTCAAGTATTACTCAAGTATGGAATGTTGTACTCTAAAGAAAAAGAAAAGATATTTTTTGAAAAATAAGTATATTTCATTTTCAGTACAAAACGTATAGGAAAAAGCATGCTTTCGAAGTTTAATTCATGTACAGGAAAATACAACTTTTTGATATTTCAAAAATATGGAAAAGATTACCTTTTGAAAAAAAACACTGATTTTCGATTCGATTTTTAAAGGAGAAATTGAAACTTTTTCAAATTATTTAAAATATTTCTGACTAATAAAATGGCATAATTAGTTTTTTTTTTTTTTTTGAAAAATTCCTATTATACCCTTTTGATTCTAATAGACACATTTATGCTATTTATGTATATGTACATAGTACCTATATAGTACATATTTTATTTTTACTGATCGTCAATATATTATTTTGAATAAATCATAATGCAGTAGCACACAAAAAAAAAAAATAACAACTAATAACTAATAAAATAAATAAATAAATAGATATATAAAAATTTAAATAAGTGAATAAATGAACTACATATACATATATATAATGTACTATGTATATACATACATATGTAAAAGAATGTGTGAATATTATACGAGTATATAGATATTATACTTACATATAAAAATGAAATAAAATAAAATAAACAATAAAATCTATGGGTACTCGACCGTCTATGTAAAATTATTTATTTTTCGTTTGCGAGTATATTATATACTTACGTATATATGTATGTATGTATTATTATATTTAATGTAATTATCGATTTACTATAATATATAACTGATATAATACACATAGAGCTGTTATACTTACAATATAATACTCGTATACTACATAATATTCATAATTCATAATATTTTATGTACATACATACATATGTATAATGTATAAATAGTAATTTTTTTTAGCGATCCGCATGCAAATGCAATTAATCATATTTTTATATACATATGTGTATGTATGTACATATACTTACATATATATATATATATACCTACTTATGCGATAATTTACAATATACATACATACACATATACTATATAAATATATGCAAAATATATATCATACATTTAAGTACACGTATATAGTACACATAATATGTATATATTTTTAATAATTATATATTAATTAGATACCTACATATTGATATTGAATAAATAATATACATATGTATGTACATATGTACATTTGTACAAACATGCATATACATATATATTATAATGTATGTGTATGTACTCGTCGTATATGAAATAATACTTAAAATTTAAAACATGGTAACAAGCTAATCAAACAGAACAATCAAAAAAATGTTTTCTTTCTACTTTTTTTTATATACATACATTTATATATTATGTACTACTATATGAATAACATGTGGGCAAATATTGTATACGTGTATTAAATATTATACTTGTGTATTATGTATATATGTATCCCGAAAAAAAACATTAAAAAAAAAATACATAATTATATAGGTACTATCTATAGAAACATATATGTAGTAGAAAAAAAAATATTTGCATTCTTAAATTAAAAATAAATTAGAAAATATAGAAAATTGACAAAAATATGGTCTTTTTTTTCTCAAAAATGTACACTAACTAATGATAAATGTATGTACATAGCTATACATTTTTTATTATACTTATACATACATACATACATACATATGTGCATATATTACAGGTGTTAAATTAAATTGAATAACATACATACATTATATATATACAATAATTAATAATTACATATATTGATAATTTTAACGTTACCTATATTAAATAACACGATAAATACAAGTATGATTGAATCTATATAATAATTTTTACATATACTATTTATGTATACATTTATTAGTACAGTACAATAACAAATATGGTGTCTATTAGAAGCAAAATGGTATGTTTTCCACGTTAACACGTTTTGAGAAAAACACGAAAAATGTTTTATTTGTTTATTAGTCTAGCATCTGTAAATATGAAAATTTGGTATTTTTAATTATAGGTATATAGCATTGTAAAGTAGAATAATGTTGAAAATTTAATTAAAAAATGCATATATCAAGAGAAAAGTTAGTTTGAAATTTGAAAAAGAGTACTTTTTGAAAACGACTTCTGAAAAAAGGTATACCTTTTAGAAACTAATTTTTTAGAAAAGAGGTTGTATTTAAGCAAAATTGTGATTTTTTTATTTCTTTATGGATCAATATGACATTCAAATTTATTCGATAAAAAAGAATAAAAATCTACAAAAACTTAAAAAAAAAAATTGGTTAGAAAACGAATTTAATTATGTTGTGTACGGTAATATTTATCCCAATTATAATTAACTGGAGGTTTAAAGTGTGTAGAACTTTTACTTTTTCCATAGTCTTTTATTACTATTATTATTATTATTATTATTATTTTAAAACCATTCGAGCATTCTAACTGATTTTGAACGAAAAAAACTGAAAAAGGAAAACATACCATTTTGAAAATGACGTTTTGTATCAATAGATCAATTATTGCATTGGAATAAAGACTTTTTGATAAATATACATAGTAGTATTCACTGGAAAAATCATCTTTTTGGAACTAAACTTTTTTGGAAAATATGCCATTTTGAAACTAATGGTGTTTTTCAAATCAATTTTTTAACAGTTATATAAGACATTTTCGAAATATGTATTATAGATAAAATAATTAGATGCGGTTTTGAAAAATTTACAAAATGTGATATATGTACCATGTATATACCCTCACATAAATCGACATAAAATGTGTCGACATAAAATAGACCCATGATATAAACGCTTGTTTATATCGAATTAACGTTTAAATCGATTTAAAATAATTTGATGTAACTAACCGGTTCAGTCGATTCTTAAAAGGGTATAAACGGCTGTCAGCTAAATATCGGTTTACACATAAATCAAAATTAGCTGATGTAGAAGAAGAAAGTGTTTTTTGTGTAAAACTATTTAATTCAATTCTTTGGAAAATTTCGTAGTAAGTAAAAATATTTTTGAAAAATCTCGTATTTTTAAAAAAATATAACTGTTTGCAAATGAAAATGAAATGTCATTTTTAAATCGATTTAATTTGAACCGCTTAATTACAAAGTGTATAAACACATTGAGATGGTTTCAGAATAAAACCAGTTATAAATCGATTTAAGTGAGGGTATATACATGGTAAATATAATAATAATAATGATAGCACTATATTATTATTATTACATAATAAATTGAAAATGTAACAAATTTAAAATTACGCAAAATTAAAAGAAAGAACATTTTTTTATAAGAATAAAGTAAATTGTACATGAAAATACATAAATTTATACGTATATACATTTATGTACATTTGTATATGTAACCATTATTTATTAGAAAATGACTTTTTGCTTCTAATAGACACATAATTATGATGTTATATATTATATTCTAAACATTATAGTATGTATATAATTTATTTTTTAAATACATAATAACATATTTACATTTGTACCTATACTTATAAATATGAAAATTGGAAAATTTTATTTATGTTTTTTAAAAACTTTATAACAAGTGTATAATTGGAGTTAGAATTCATATACATACATATACATACATACATACATATACCCTTATCGTAGATCGTATATTATCATGTATGTATATATATCACAATGAGTACAATACATATACATATATATAATGTACTTACACATATAGATTCAAATATTTATTTGTATATACATATAGTATTTTTATGATATTAAGAAAAATAGTCGTATATGTACATTATTTATAACTAATATAAAATTATTTATCAAAGCTATATATGTACCTACATATAAACATTAGTACATATATCTAAAAGTATATGAGTAATTATATTTTTTTCATTTTTGAAACATGTGCTTATTTACCTTTATTTCTATTATATATATATGTATGTATGTATATGTACATACTTATGTATTCTAACACTGAAATACGAGTATATTCCATAGGTTTTATAAAAACAAAAGAAAATATTTATGTGTTATTGCAAAAAAAAATTTTTTTTTTAATTTTCAAGTAGGTACGTTAATATTACTGTTTACTAGTATATGTACAATACATATATACATACCTACAATATAATTTTTCTTTTTTAAAATAATATTTTAAAAATTTTCAAATATTTTCTTATTTATTTTTTTTTTTTCAATTAATTTCAAAAATAAAATTTGAGAAAATATACATAGTACATAACTAATATCTACATACATTATCTATGTATACTATATATGTATATATATGTATATGGTATATGTATGTATGATTATACGAATATTCGTTGTCGTTCTGTGAAAATTGAAAATTGAGACAAAAATTTCGGTTTTGAGATAATGAACTTTTAAGTTTCAAATTCAAATTAAAAATTAGTAATTCTCTGATTTTATAAATATGTATGTACATATAGATTAATCTCAATGACAAATTATATTGACTATAGTAGACGTTTTATTAAAAGAATAGAAGTTTGTAAAATTTGTATTGGGTTTTTAATTCTTTTTTTGGACTTAGTAACTTCAAAGAAAAGAAAAAAAAAACACAATAAATCACTAAGTACAAATGAATATATATAGTATAATTCACTGAAAATGGGCTTAAGTATTTTCACATTCTCAGTAAATCTTAAGTCTCATAGATAGAGAGACTTAGAGAGTTTTTGTAGATAAAAATATGAAGTTTGGAGATTCTTTTCGCATATATACAACTCATTTTCAGATTTAGTGACTTTTCACAGAACGATGACTAATAATGTACTTACATACAGTATAAATGTAAAATTAAAAATTTTTTAATTTTTATTATTTTTTTTCTTTTTTTTTGTATTTTTAATAATTTATCATTTTTTTTTATCTTTTATAGATATATCTACATTTACATATATACATACATATATATATATATTTTTATTTTGTAAAACTGATAAAATGTATACTATATACATAGAAATTGGGTATAAATACATATACATATACATATACATATATATGTATTAAAATATAATAAAAAATCATAATGTAGTATAACAATATATACCATAACAATTACTTTAAAATTTCAAAGTACTAAATACATATATAACAAACAACGACGATTACATCATGCATATTCTCATTAGAATAATCACTAACAAACAACACACTATTATATACATATTATACACAAATACATATATACATACATATGTATGTGATTATGCGAGTATTTACCTGTAAAAATTTTTATCTAATATTATTTGTTTAAATGATTATACATATACCTAATACACATCTTATATATGTGAATATACTTATATGTATGTATATATGTACTATATGTACATATATGAAATATGATAAAAATGAAAAAACAAAAAAAAAAGAATTTATGTTATATAGATATTTACAATGTGATAATTTGTAAAAAACGATTTCGACCTATTTTAAAAAAAAAAATATACAAAATAAAATTTTTTACATAGAAAAAAATTTCTATGACTTATTGAATAAATTACTTACACATACACATTTATTGTATTATAATATAATATGCAAATTATAAAAAAAAAAAATTGTTTTTCTTTTAAATTAGAAACACATACATATACATATTTATTAGGTACCTATAGTATACATATACAGTTTACATACTTATTATGCATGCAATTAGCTACAATTTATTATTTTCACTTTCATTACCTATATAAATATTTTTATGTTTTAAAGAAAATTATATATATTTTTTTTATAAAGCCCTAGACAGACATCTAGTATCGATACCATGGTATGAACAAGGCAATACTAGCATGGTGTGGTGACAGACATCTAGTATCGATACCATGGTATGAACAAGACAATACTAGCATGGTGTGGTGACAGACATGTAATCTAGTATAAACCTGTAGTATCATTTGACATATTTTGTGAATTTTGTTGTGGTGTCATATAGAAAATTTATATTTGCATTACATATATTACTTTCAACTTAATGCCTACTATATGCCTATATACTAATTACTTTCAACTTGATGTTAAAACTACTATAAAAACTATAATTTCTATAATTTCTGCAGCATTAAAATGGCGCTACGTTCAGTAAATTTTGTGAATACTAGATTCATACTAGTCAAATCATGCTGGTTTCAATACCACGTTTATACCAGCTTGTTTTCCTGGTATAAAGCTAGTATAGGGTGACAGACATCAGACATGCACATGTAGTATAGCCAATACCATAGTATCGATACCACGTTTATAATAGATATCTGTCTAGGGCTTAAATCTTTTCAAGTACTTACATATATGTATGTATATATACAGCATAATAATATGTACACGTAATGTACTTATATATACAAATATATACCTATACTCGTATTTATAAACACTCACATATTGAAAAAATTTTCTTTTTCAATATATTTTTCTTTTTTTTTTTTGAATTTTCATACCAAATTTGAAAAAAAAAAAAAAAAACAAAAAATAAAATTTTTTTCTTCTCTCAACATTATTACTACATAATGTGGTCGGTCACAAGCGATAACCGCTTAAGTCGACATAAGGCAAAAATGAGTTATGAGTTCTACTGCATTCTCCGCATCAAGCTCTATAGATGCACACAAAATTTGATTTTCCTATCACTTTTGTAACCAAAGTTATTGCTTAAAAACATTATCGCTTATGTCGAATAGCTCGTGACTTACATATACAATAGCCGCCTAAATCAACATAATAATTTTGGAGAGATATTTTATGTTTAAAAATACAGGCTTATCTAAACTTAAGTTATTATTGCACAATGTATTTGGAAAACAGCTTCTCAAAATTGTATAAGGTTTATCATAACATTCTATCTCGAGTTAAGTGTTTTTGAAACGTAAAAGTTTATCACCGAACTTTACAATATAAGTAATGACTTAAATCAATATAAATCTAGGAAAGTAAAAATAGATTTTTACAATAAACGCCTAACTTGACATAAGTAACAAAAATGTAAAATTACAAATTTGCATAAATAGCATAAATTTCAAATTTTCAAATATTTTTGTTCTAGAACATACTCAATTTTAAATATGTAATTTCAATTTTTAATTGTTTAGTTATCAATTTAAGAAAATTTTTCTCATAATAGTCTTCCATTCAATACGAAATTATTGTTTTTTGACCTTCAAATTTGTGCAAAAAATATGTTCGATTTTTTAAACCGTCTTTACTCAAAACCACAATTTTAGACTTAAGCGATTATCGCTTGTGACCACAGCATTATTTTTATGTACTTAGATATTATCATATTAATATCCTCTTGCTATATAGTACATTTTATAATACGTAACTTTGTATAATTTTGAATGAATTCGAAAATTTTTTCGTTATATTTAAATTTTTTTTTGGCGCGGTAAATTCATATCATCGTCATCATCATCATCATCATCATCATCATCAACATCATCATTTTTCGGTAATATACACGTGTCTACATGATTTAAATATATGTATGTATTATATATATGTATATGTATTGTATTTTATATTAATTATTATTGTATTTTTGAATTGATATCTTTTAAAATTGAAATATAAAAATATGTAGGATATTTTAGATTATGTATAGCAATATATTATACCGAAGACAGACCAAGAGCTTAATCTAGATTAAATTGATAATCTATAAATTAATTTTTCAGTCTGTCAAATTCAGTTATGGATTATCTATTTGTACAACTATACATTATATTAATTTAGTTATGTAACTGTAAACTGGATTTGTTTTGCTAATTCGATTAACAATGAAGAAAATACAATTTGACAGTTAAATTATATATTAATTAAATAGAATTTAAGTATATTAATAAATAAGAAGTTTAGAAAAAAGAAAACTAAATTTGCAATCTGTCATACATTATTATTTATCGTTAATCTAGATTCAATGTACGAGTAATTTAGATTACCTCAATCTAGATTAATTTTTGGTCTGTCTAGACTATCATACTTATACAGGGTGTCCGGTTTCAGGTGGTCATCCGGCACACAGTAGATAGGTCTCACCGAGACAAACAAAAAATCGTTTTAGAGGGAGGGGGGTAATCTCAACCGTTTAGCCGCTAGAGGGGGATGAAGATTTTTCACACTCAATCTACGAAACACCCTTTAATAACTACGGGGTACTAGCTAGAAGAATCTGGTCTAAGAAAAATATGAGGGAAACTCCCCCCTCTCTTCAATGATACCTTATATGCTTCTCTACGTTCTTTGTTTCAAGAGTTATTGTGTTTAAAAGACAGAATTTAGTGATTTTTTGCCATTTTTTTCAGAGATAATACAGGCTGTTGAAGTACAGTGCCCTCTATATTATTTTTTACTTAAATAAGCAGATAGCCCAAAATGTCTGCTTCATTTTAGTACTTTACAGTAAAGGTCTATCTCTTACCGATTCAATATCAGCACATAATAAACAATGTGTGAAAATCCATTTTTTAAAAAAATACGTTCTTTGATGAGTTTTACATGATTTTATATGATTTTACACAATTCAAACACTAAAAAGATAGAACATGGAAAAAATTTTGAGAGATAGATCTTTACTGTAAAGGGCAAAAATGAAGCAGGTGTCTAAGGCTTTCTGTTTTTGTAATTTGAAATTAATATAGAGGGCGCTTTACTTCCACAGCCTGTATTATCTCTGAAAAAAATGGCAAAAAATCACTAAATTCTGTCTTTTAAACACAATAACTCTTGAAACAAAGAACGTAGAGAAGCATATAAGGTATCATTGAAGAGAGGGGGGAGTTTCCTTCATATTTTTCTTAGACCAGATTCTTCTAGCTAGTACGCCGTAGTTATTAAAGGGTGTTTCGTAGATTGAGTGCGAAAAATCTTCATCGCCCTCTAGCGGCTAAACGGTTGAGATTACCCCCCTCCCTCTACAACAATTTTTTATTTGTCTCGGCGAGACCTATCTACTGTGTGCCGGATGACCACCCGAAACCGGACACCCTCTGTATAGAGAGTATATATATATTTGTTTTCAAATATACATATGTATATAGAGAGAAGAAGAATAGATAGTATATAATGTATTTTCAATTGATGTTTTTTTTTTTTTTTTTCTTTTTGTGATGTTATCTGAAAAAATAAAATTGAATTAAAAAATAAATAAAAAATAAAAATAAAAGTGCAAAAAAAAAAATATTTATAATTTATATTTTCTTCATTATATATTATAATAATAAATTATATGAATAAATAAATATCTATATGTAGTTATAATAAAATATAATATTTAATTTCCTAAGAAAAATAAATAAAAAAATGAAAATGAAAATAAATATATATATATATATATAGTACATATACAGTATTAAGAAATAAATAAATATTTAACTACATAATTAGCAGTAAAAATATATAAATGGAATATCATTTTATCACAGTGACGCGCATAATATATTTATTATATGTATGCACTTATATTAATATTTTTTATATTTTTATATGTTTATATGTTAATAATGATAAAAAAAATATGTACATAAATAAATATATGAACATAAATTATTAAAAAAAAAAAAAAATTAATATGTATAATAATAAAATAAATATATGTATATACCTATACAATACTTCTGTTTTTCTTTGAAAATGATGTAAGTTAAGTTTTTAATAAACAAAATATTAATTATATACATATAGGTAATTAATATGATTGATATGTAATGAATGCAATATCTGCAATATTAGCTTTTCATTTTATAAAGATCAAAAATTAATAATAATAATAATATTAAAAGAAAATCATCATAATATTTATTATTTTGCATAAAAAAAAAATTACAAAAAACCTATATGTACCTATGTATACCTATAGGTTACATTAATTAGTTTTTAATTTCGAAATTTTGAAAAAATTACATTATCATTCAAATACATTTTATAAAAGCACATTAAATACCTATACCACCTACCTACCACCATTTAATTAACTTACACTGCTTACACCATTTTCAAAGTAAATGTTGAGCCGCCGCACGGCTTTGATCTAAGTATGTATGTATATATGATATGATATAGAAAAATTTCGAAAATTATTATTAAAAGCACATGATCGTTAATTTTCTTCTTCGTTTTCTTCTTCTTATTATTTTCTTCTTCTTTTATAATAATGTGTATATGTATAATATATGTAATTTAAATTTATTTTACAATACACGTTATACAATAAATTTTTCACACAAATATTTATATATATGTATGTATGTATTTAGATTCTTCTCTTATAATATTAATAAAAATATTATATGATTATTAATTGAAAATTTGCTAAACAAAAAAAAAAGAAGAAATTAAATTTTTTTTTTTTTTTTTTTAATTTCAAAATAAATTTCGAATATGTACTAATAAATAATGGTTACATATACAAATGTACATAAATGTATATACGTATAAATTTATGTATTTTCACGTACAATTTACTTTATTCTTATAGAAAAATGTTCTTTCTTTTAATTTTGCGTAATTTTAAATTTGTTACATTTTCAATTTATTATGTAATAATAATAATATAGTACTATCATTATTATTATATTATTTACCATGTATATAACCTCACTTAAATCGATTTATAACTGGTTTTATTCTGAAACCATCTCAATGTGTTTATACACTTTGTAATTAAGCGGTTCAAATTAAATCGATTTAAAAATGACATTTCATTTTCATTTGCAAACAGTTATATTTTTTTAAAAATACGAGATTTTTCAAAAATAATTTTACTTACTACGAAAATTTTTCAAAGAATTGAATTAAATAGTTTTACACAAAAAACACTTTCTTCTTCTACGTCAGCTAATTTTGATTTATGTGTAAACCGATATTAGCTGACAGCCGTTTATACCCTTTTAAGAATCGACTGAACCGGTTAGTTACATCGATTTATTTTGAATCGATTTAAACGTTAATTCGATATAAACAAGCGTTTATACCATGGGTCTATTTTGTGTCGACACATCATTTTATGTCGATTTATGTGAGGGTATATACATAGTGTTATCAATTTTTTTTTTTAAATTATTTTATTGTTTTAATTTTTTTAAGTTTTTACGTTTGATAAATAATTTCTTTATTGTCTTATTTATTATTATTATTATTATTATTATTACTTATATATAAAAATTGCACAAATCTATCAAAAAAAAAATAAAAAAAAAAATATAAAATAAAATAAAATTATATATTTATATGTATATATGTACATCATTTTAATATGATGTGTTGTTATTTTTTTTTTTTTTTTATTTGTATATTATTGACGACGTGGAAAAATATATTTATGGTATATATGTTGTAATACATACATATATATGTTATGTGAAAAAAAAATTTTTTCATTGATTTTATATTAGATATAATATTCCACAATATAAAATTATTATTATTATTATAATTATTATGAAAAAAAAAAGAAAAAAAAAAAATTTTAATGATAAAATATCTATAAAAACTGCACGTTTAAAAATGAATCGTATCAGACCAATGATTTTCTTTATATACTCCAATATATATAGAATTTTAACAAAATATCAATATTAACTACCACATTATTATCATATAAAAGCTCATACAATACATATAATTAATAAGAATTTTTCCTTATATATAGTACATACATACATACATTCATATGTACATATGTACATACATATTTTCTTTTGTATATACTATACAATAATATTTTTATTATCTGGTATAATCTTTTTTTTTTTTTTTTTGTCTTTTTCTGGATTTGGTTTTCCTTTTTTCGTTTTTTTTTTTTTTTTCTTAATTATTTTAAATTTTAAATTTATATTTTTCTCAATACATATTTACATAGATGTATATGTATAAGTATATATATATACTTACTTCATTTTATTTACTATTTTTTTATTATTATTTTTTTTTTTTTGTACATATTTCTGCATATAAAATTTTATGTACAGTCATGATTTTGATATTAAGATAAAATACATAGCTATTTCAAATTTATTATCTACACTCATATGAAATATAATTAAATAATAATACATACAGTATATATATTAATATTTATACTTTTATTTTTATCACCTAAGTATATCTACCTTTATGAATACATATTTGTATTTATATATAATGTGTATTTATGTTAGGTATAGATAGATAAAATATAAGTATGTATATGTATAAAATAAGAATTAAAAACTTTATGAAATTTTATATATGTACTTAGTATATATGTATGTACATGTATATGTTACGCATATATGTTATATATTTAAACATATGTACATATGTATGGTTTTTTTGAGTAACTATATAATTATTATATATTGCATGTATATGTATATTTGTATATGTAAATAAAATGTATAATTAATAAAAAAATATATACATATATGTATATATTCGTACGTAGTATATAAAACAGAGTACCTATGTATATAGATATTATATCGTAAAGTATATAAGGTACATATCTGGTATATACTTACATATGTATATACATTGTTTTGTACATATAAGATGGTATATAAGAAGGTATGGAAATTAAGTATAATCACGTATAATATTTATATTATACAATAATGTATATTTTTATTATAATACTCATATGCATATTTTTCTGAGATAATGTAAGATAAATATATAATTTGATTACAATAAAGTACAAGTTAATATGATGATATAAATGAAATTTATATGATAAACATAAAAATTAAGAAACAAAACGAAATAAAACAACAACAACAACAAAAACAATAACATATTAACAATAAGACAAAATAAATTTTCTAATATAATATCTTCTTCTTCTTCCATGGCTTTACAATCCGTGAAGGGCCCGAACCTGCCTCAAAAGATCTCTTCATCTTTCTCTGTCTTCCGCAAATTCTCTCCATCTATCTATTCTGATTCCGAGTCATTTTATATCTTCTCTCATGCTATCCCACCATCTTAGCCTGATGGGTTGTCCTTTAGGTCTTCCTACTTCTGGCTTGCTTTCCCATACTTTTTTTGGCACCCTATCGTCCTTCATTCTGATTAGATGGCGCAGCCATTTTAGTCTATTGATTTTTATAAAAGTTATACAATTAATATCATTGTACATATTACTTATATCTTCGTTTGATCTTATTCTTCAGGTGCCTTGTATATTTATATCGCGCCGAATATTTCTTTTAGGATGGTATTCACCAACATGGATATATCCGTCGGATATATTTTAACTGGATACAATTTCAGCTTATTCATAAATTAGATAAAATTTGTTTTCGAGCTTCGTTTTGAGGTCGAAAATGTGTGTCAAACATGTCAGCTGATTGCATTTTTATATTACAAAATGAAAAAGAGATTCTGTAATGTGATAATTATATGCAAAGATGATAATACAGTTCCACTACATTATCTTCGTTTGTGCTGTTGCTGTTAATAACAAGATTATGTTCGGACGATATTTATAATATACCACTCCGAGGATGTCTTAAAAATATCCGAGTAGTGTTTTATCCAGGTTGATGAATACACTTTATCTCAGATAAAAGATAATCTATGTTGGTGAATACCAGCCTTAGTGTTTTTCTTTCAAATACTATATAAGCATATCTTCTTCCATATTCGTGAGTGTCCATGTTTCTGAACCATAACAGAGAATAGGTTGAATTATTGTTTTATAAATTCTTATTTTGCAGCTTCTATTGACACATGTTTAGATTTCATTTCATTATTGGCATAGCAGTGCAAAATATGTTTTATTTGCTGCTGCAATACGGTGTTTAACATCTAAATCAATTTTATTATTTTCATTCAGCACCGATTCTAGGTACTTGAAACTAGACACCACTTAAAAAGGGAAGTTACCAAGACTGCGATTTGTTGTGGGCGTAAACCTCTTCCTTTTCTGCTTATAATCATATACTTGGTTTTGGAATCACTCACTTTCAACGCCATTCTGGCTGTCTCTTTTTGAAGGCATTCGAAGACTTTTGTAACATCCTGATTTTTATTTCTTCCAAATATAACAATATCATCGGCATAACCCAATACTTGAGATTGTTTCTTGAGAATATAAATTTCCAGTGTTGAGGATTTCAGCTCTTCTAATACTTATCTCAAGCGCTATATTAAATAAAATCGGTGTTACCGCATCACCTTGTCTCAGACATTTCTCAATGTTGATTTTTTTGGAATATTTATTTCTTCCACGCCTTCCCACAGTCCCTCTGTATCTATTGTGTCATATGCAGTCTGGTAATCAATGAAAAACACATGTACGTCGATATTGAACTCCCATGCATTTTTCCATTATCTGACAGACTTTAAATACATGATCAGTAGTGGATCTATTTGGTCTAAACCCGGCTTGATAATCCTGCAGGAAACCTTTGGCTATTGCGGTTAATCTTTCATGTACGATGTATGAGAATCTTTTGTAACTGGTATTTAGCAAGGTGATGGCTCTGTAATTCTGGCAATTCGTCACATCTCCTCTTTTATGAATGAGGCACATAATTCCTTCATACCAATCCTGCGGCTTCCTTTCGTTTGTCCATATGTCTTTTTTTAGAAAGTGTATCTTTACCCAAAGCTCATTATTTCCAGCTTTAATAATTTCCTTGATTTCCAATATTTTTGAAACTTTGCCGATAGTAATCTGCCCACACCTCCAGTATGTCCATCTCATTCGTCAGTATTATTCCATTTTTATCTTTCAACAGCTTGCATCGAGGTTTGAAATTTTCTTTGACTGCTTTTACTTCTTTGTAAAACGTCCTTACCTCTTTAGCCAGATAATACCCTTTTACTTCCTTGAGTTTAGCTTGAAGATATAGTCTTTTTTTCTTTCTAATTTCCTTTTTTGCGTTTGATCTTGCTATGTTGGCTCTTGTTCGTCTTGCTATAACCTTTTCTCTTGCAGTGTTTCTGTCTTTAATTAAACGTTTGCATTCTGAATCGAACCACTCTGCTCTCCGTTTTCTTACTTTGGAACTGAGTGCTTCATCTGTCGCTTTCTCTATTATACTTTTTATCCGTAGGCATTTATCATCTACAGTGTGCATATTATAATTATATCCGCACATTTCCTTCATTTTATTTATTAGGCTATCTTGAAATTTCAGCTTTTAGTCTTTGTCTATGAAATTTTCCGCATTCCAAGGCTTCTTCATTTCATTTATGTCAGCATGATCATGTCTTCTTATTTTCAACCTTACTTTCGAAATTACTAAGTAATGATCAGTGTCTACATACGCACCTCTAAAGCTCCTCACATCTAGTATATTGGATACATGCTTTACGTCGATAAGTACATGGTCTATTTGATTTTATACTTTACCATTTGGGAACCGCCATGTAACTCTGTGTGTCATCTTATGTTGGTACCATGTAGATGCGTATGCTAGGTTTCTCGAATGTGCAAAATCTATTATTCTTATGCCTCTATCACTCAATATATAATATCTATATGCATATATAAATATGATCTAGATATTTTCAATTATTTTCAATATTTAAAAAATAAAAAAAAATGTTTTTTTATTCAAAATTCCGTTAAGGAATAGATTTTTTCTTGTAAAATTTGTAATTCGCATGCATTTCACTTATGGAAATGATTATAATATATAAGTAAGTAAGTACAGAATAATGGTTGTAAAGGGTTTCCCAACAAGAATGTCAGAACTTTCAAATTTTGCAACGGCAACACTAGTTGAAGTATCAAAGCCAGACTTTGATAGTTGTGCTCAATAGAGTCAGGCGAGTCATCATGGAAAGATATATGAATTAAAAATGCGTAGAAATTATTCGAATTTACTATTAAAATTCGTGTTCAGTTCGACAGACGTTTCGTTTCGTTTTGGAAAAAAATCATCTTTTCGGATGAAGCGCATTTCTGACTCAATGGATTAGTGAACAAACAAAATTGGCGGATTTGGGGTGTTAAAAATCCTCAAGTGATTCAAGATTCGTCTCTTCATTTCTAGAAAATCACTGTTTGGTGCGGTCTTTGCGGGCTCAAGGCGTTATCGGCCCATATTTTTTTGAAGACGAACAAGGAAATCATGTCACTGTTAATGGCCGACTCTACAGGAATATGATAACTTAATACTTTGGACTAAACTGGAAGATATTGGCATAAAAAATGTTTTCTTCCAACAAAATGGCGCAACTTATCACACATCTTAACAAACAATTGATTTACTGCAAGAAAAGTTTCCTGGGCGAGTTATTTCCAGAATTACCAATGTCAACTGGCTACCAAAATCATGCGATCTACGAGAATACGCCATAAACAATTAGTGACCTTAAATGCAACATCCAACGCAACGCATTGAAGATTTGTAACGCGATATGTGTGAAAAAGTACTTAAAAATTGGGGCAAAAGAATACATTCAAGTAAACAAAGCCGAGGTGGATATTTAATTGATATTATTATCAAAACATAATGTAATCCATTGTTCTTTGAAATAAAATAAAAATGAGTTGATTTTCACTGCCAGTTATCACTGTGTTCTTTTTTTAAGTTCTGACGTTCCTGTTGGAAAACCCTTTATAATATTGAGATTGACAAAATATTATTAATTGTTGTAATATTAATTTGGAGTACATGAGTATTATAACAAATACATATGAGGAGATACTTTTAAAAAAACGACATGTCACATTTATGTGATATTTTGAAAAAATGAAGAAAACTGCTGACACACACTCATAGTTTACACACACAACTGAATAAATTATAAAATTTGAAAAATACAAGTAATTTACCCCCCTATTCTGAAAATAATCACTGACAAGTCACAAGTCACAATTGTAATGGAGAGTCACAAGTTGTGACTTTTTTACATTTTTTGTGACTTTTCGTATTCCGAGTTGTTAAAGTCACAATTTTGACATTTAAAGAATGGATCACAAGTTGTGATCATCAAAATAGCAGGTCACAGTAGTTATAAATTGTAAGTTTCAGAACAAGTGAAGTGAGTGTTTACAATTTTTTTTGTAAATTATGGAAGAAGTTTTGTTATTATTATGTCTTCTTTTAGAAGAAAAAGAAAAAAAGTAAAAGTGTAGTTTATTGCATTGTTTACATTTTATTCGATTGTAATTTTTTTTGTTATTTTTTTTATATAATGGTAGCTACTTGCTTTCAAAATTTTCCATCGTACTCACTTTTTTTTTATATTTATTAATATATTATTTTTTTCAACTATCAGAATGCAAATTGTTTGATGTTTAATATTTTCATAGCAGTTAACAAGTCTACACAGAGTTTGGAGAAAATTTGTGACTATGCTTGTGACTTTGATATCAGAATACGAAACAGCTGATTAGTCATAATAAAAGTCACAACTTAAATATCATAAAAATAGTCACAAGCAACTGTGATCTATGACTAGTCATAACTTCAGAATCGGGGGGTGTATCATTTTCAGGAAATTAAGTATGTAATTAGATTTGTGCACATGCTCTCCCTTAACATAATTCTGTAACTAACTCAAAATGGACCGAAATGGACATGTCGCCTTTTGAAAAGTAGCTCCTCATACTATAGATATATAGATGCTTTTTGTACTTGTACGTATAGAACGTATATGAATGTTTACACATGATTGTTTTTTTTTTTTTTTAAAACGAAAAAAAAATACTCTTATGATGCAACATTATTATCAAATTTTATTTATCTTAGAATATTAATAACAAATAAAGCAAAAAAAAATTATAATCTTATCTATATATAAAAAGATTCTGCGTATATATTCACGTCGATCGTGGAGTTCGATTCGATAATATCGAGCTCGTAAAACTTCACCTCGATACGATTTTTTATGTGTATCGTAGAACTCGATAATATCGAATCGAACTTGCTACCAACTTAATAAAAAAAAATTAAAGATTACTCGACATTTTTTGAAGTTTATTCATTTTAAGGATTTTGAAAAAATAAATTTTGCTGTTTGAAAAAATAAAATTAATTTTTTTAAAATAAAAAATGATTTCGACCGAGTTATTTTGGACAGATGAAAGTGAAGAAGAACTAGAAGAAAATCGAAATGTGATTAGAATTCAAAGAAGGAAAATTAGAAGCGAATTCAATTTATTCCAACTACCAGATATTTCGTAACTTTTTAGTCTTTTATGTGATATGTCCTATTATAGTCCTACACAACATATGTACGTAAAGTACATGTAAATTATATCTAGGATTAAACAAAAAAATCATGATTAAACTGATTATACCTTTTTCCATTCCTCAGTACTTTTTTGTGGAGGTCCTAAAGAATTTAATGTTTCTTTTAATTGTTCCCACAATTCATTTTTATTAATTTTTATCAGTCCAGTTGAGAAATTCCTAGCGAAGTCTTGATTTTGATCCATAAACTCCACTAATTTTGCAAATTGGTCTGAATTTGTATATCTGGCAGTTTTCCTACACATACAATTTGTTTGTGAGAGAATTTTATATATAAAACAATTTAAAATTATAGTCAACTTACATTTACCCCTTGAAAAATAAATTTCTTCGATTAATTAACACGAACAAAATTAGAAGAAAGAAAACAAAATTTTAAATAACACAAGCACGATAACAATTATACTGTCGAGAAAAAATTCGATATGATCGTCTGACGTTTAGATAATATCGAATTCCACGATAACCTATTTGTTCGACAGATCGAGGTAAATAATTCGATATCGAACTGCATGATCGGCAATGCTCGATATATCGAAATAAAGAGTTCGATATCGAACTCCACGATCGACGTGAATACAGATCGAGGTAAATAATTCGATATCGAACTGCATGATCGGCAATGCTCGATATATCGAAATAAAGAGTTCGATATCGAACTCCACGATCGACGTGATTATGTACATACATATATTTTAAAGTTAACCGCATTGTGAATAATAGATTTTAATATAATTTTATATTCACGTCGATCGTGGAGTTCGATTCGATAATATCGAGCTCGTAAAACTTCACCTCGATACGATTTTTTTTGTGTATCGTAGAACTCGATAATATCGAATCGAACTTGCTACCAACTTAATAAAAAAAAATTAAAGATTACTCGATATTTTTTGAAGTTTATTCATTTTAAGGATTTTGAAAAAATAAATTTTGCTGTTTGAAAAAATAAAATAAATTTTTTTAAAATAAAAAATGATTTCGACCGAGTTATTTTGGACAGATGAAAGTGAAGAAGAACTAGAAGAAAATCGAAATGTGATTAGAATTCAAAGAAGGAAAATTAGAAGCGAATTCAATTTATTCCAACTACCAGATATTTCGTAACTTTTTAGTCTTTTATGTGATTTTTTAATTCATGCAAACTTTTACAGATTTATAAAGCTTGTACGTTTATCCAAACCTGCTTTTCGATATTTGCTGGATGAAGTGCAAAACAAATATACACCAAAACTGAGCTCGTGTAGTATTCCACCTGAAGTGAAATTAGGTGCAGTTTTAAGATTCTTCGCTCAAGGTTCTTACCAACGAGGGGTAGGAAATGACTATAATTTTGGTTTAGGTCAGTCAACATTCAGTGAAATTTTAGCCGAAACCTTAAATATTTTTGAAAATCATTTGTGTCCTAAATGGATAAATGTTTTGATGAGTCACGAAGAAAAACAAAAGCTCAAACTAAAAACTTATAGAACTACAGGTTTTCCCGGAGTAATAGGCTTTTTGGATGGGACACATGTGAAAATATTTAAGCCACACATAAATGAAAGAAATGTTTACTTCAATCGTAAGGGATTTTATAGCATAAATGTAATGATCGTAAGTAAATCAAGATTAGTTTCGAGTGAATGTTTAAATTTTTTTTTATTTTCAGTTTTGCGACTGTAATCAAGTAATAAGATACGTTAATGCAAAATATCCTGGATCATGTCACGACTCATTAGTATGGAATTCAAGTGATTTGAAAATTTACCTGAAGAGTCAGTTTGAATCTGGAGACACTAATTCCCGCATTTTGGGTAATTTTTAAAATTTTTAAAATTGTTTATAAAATGTATATTTCTTAATTTTAAGGTGACTCGGGTTATCCGCTGGAGAAATTTCTAATAACCCCATACAGGTCAGTGACAGATGGATCACGAAAAGCACAATTTAATTCAATTCATGCTAAGGCACGAAATTGTGTTGAAAGAACGATTGGCGTTCTCAAAAACCGCTTTCGTTGCTTACTCGGTGCTCGAGAGCTTCATTATACACCAAAAAAAGCAACGCAAATAATAAATAGTTGCGTAGCGTTACATAACATCTGCCGCCACTTTAGTGTGAATGATAGTGAATATAATCAAATTTCAGAAGAAGAATACGATTCAGACGAAACATTAGAAGAAAGTGGTGAAGATTGTAATGAAATAAGAGATAGATTATTGAATGCAATAACATTTGACACTCGTGTTTAATATATTTCAAATATAATAAAATAAAAACAAATTTAAAAAAAAAACAAAAACAATTCATCTGTAAATTAAATCATTTCATTTCTTAAATTTAATTCTTCTTTTTTAAGTTCTAATTTTTGTTTTTTAATTGCCAACTTTTCACTATTACTTTTCTTTTTTTCCTCATATATATCTTTTTTTAATCTGTACTTTTTTTCTTGAAGATAATAATTTTTTTTGGCATATTTTAGTCTTTCCTCTCCCTGTTCAATTAGTTTATCTAATTTTTTGTCTAGCTCTTCAAAACCTGATTTATAAATATTTATTTGCGTTTGCAACAAATCCATTCTTTGTTTAGAATCAGTTTTTTGGCCATCATGCATTTTTCTTTTTCTGTTCTCCGATTGTGTAGTTTTTTCCTTAATTGTTGTTTCTTGATGTTGTTCTACTTCTAATTCGTTGCTCGTGTTTTCATTTTCTTTGTGAATAACATGCTTAGGCACCCCAAATTCTTGCCCTTTTCCTCCTTCTACAGCTATTTTAGAATTTAAAATTCTCATTACCGCCTTTTCCAAATCATTAAAAACAATCTCCTTTTGTCTTCCTCCACCTGTTTGTTTCATATCACAAAGTTGTTGTTGTTGTTTTTTTTTAATATTCCATTTAAAATCAGTCCACACCTACACAACATATGTATGTAAAGTACATGTAAATTATATCTAGGAAAAATCATGATTAAACTGATTATACCTTTTTCCATTCCTCAGTACTTTTTTGTGGTGGTCCTAAAGAATTTAATGCTTCTTTTAATTGTTCCCACAATTCATTTTTATTAATTTTTATTAGTCCAGTTGAGAAATTCCTAGCGAAGTCTTGATTTTGTTCCATAAACTCCACTAATTTTGCAAATTGGTCTGAATTTGTATATCTGGCAGTTTTCCTACACATACAATTTGTTTGTGAGAGAATTTTATATATAAAACAATTTAAAATTATAGTCAACTTACATTTTCCCCTTGAAAAATAAATTTCTTGATTAATTAACATGAACAACAAAATTAGAAGAAAGAAAACAAAATTTTAAATGACACAACGACACAAGCACGATAACAATTATACTGTCGAGAAAAAATTCGATATGATCGTTTGACGTTTAGATAATATCGAATTCCACGATAACCTATTTGTTCGATAGATCGAGGTAAAGAATTCGATATCGAACTGCATGATCGGCAATGCTCGATATATCGAAATAAAGAGTTCGATATCGAACTCCACGATCGACGTGATTATGTAATACATAAAAGTATATAAATACACAAATATACTATATACGCATACATATATGATTATATACTATGCATCAAGGTTAATAGAAAGATAAGGTTAGACATTCCGGTATATGGTAATAATTTTTATTTGTTTTTTCTATCAGCTGTTTGACAAATGTGACGTCACATTGATTAAAAATTTTGTTTATATTTTTTGATAATCGTATTAGAGTAATTGTGTTTTTTAATTAATTTCGAGTAATAAATATAATAAAAAGTGATAAAATGGTTAAGTGTGCAGTGAAAACTTGTAAAAATTATAATAATAAGAAAAACAATGATATAAAATTAAGATACTTTAGTTTTCCGAAAGAACAAGAACTATTAAAAAAGTGGATTAGTGTTTGTGGATTAGCACCAAAACAGGATACAAGATTTAGTCGTTTATGTTCAAGTCATTTTAAAGATGACGATTATTTATTAAAAGACATTTTATTGAACACTGCTCCTGAAAAAAGAAAATTGAAACATGGTGCCATTCCTTCTGTGAATTTACCAAGTTCTTTGATCGAGTCTGAAAGATCAAAAAGAATTAAAAAAAGGTGTGTGAAAAATTTGGTAAAAGAATTATTGTCTACTTCTACTTCAGAAAAGTAAGTAAAATATTTATTAATAATATGTATGTGGTTATTATTTTTTACCATAAATGCATTTCTTATAGTGGTGCTACAGAAGAAAATGTTTGTAGTAGTCCACAAACGCAAACACATAAAAATCCGGGAATTATAGAGAAGTAAGATTTTTATAAAACAATGAAATAATTTTTTTAAAATATATTTTTTAATAGCAATGATAGAATGGTAATGATAAGTCATCACGAAGTTTTTGTGGAAAATGAAAAGTAATTATTTGTGACTCAATGTTGATAATTTACTTTAAATAGTTATTTTTCAGAAATAATAATTTAAGTGTAAGTATAAATCAAACTGGAAATGTCTTTCTAAGAGATACAGGAGTTCAGACAATGTTAGTATTAATTACAATTAAATAACTGAAAATGTAAAATTATTAATAAATGTCTCAAATATATTTTAGGGTTAATATAGAAAATGCTCAACAAGTTCGGATATTGGAATTGGAAAAGGAAATACGTATATTAAAGGCAAAATTAAAATACCAGCAAAAAAACTCAACGATTTGTAGAAGCTTAAAAAAATTTTTGACCAAAGGTCAAATAAATAAATTATCTAAAGATAATAAAAGAGTGGTTTGGGAACCTAAAGATATTTCCAATGCCATATCATTACATTCAGCTGGACCTCGCCTGTATAGATATCTTTATAAAAAAGGTTATCCACTACCATCTACTTCTACGTTGAGACAATGGTCTGCGAAACGACAACTCAAGCCTGGAATTTTAACTTGTGCATTAGAAGTCATGAAAAACATCGACTACGATGAACGAGAAAGACTGTGTGTTATTTCATTTGATGAAATGAAAATTAAATCTTGCTACGAATACGATAAGGTAAGCGACTCGGTAATGAAACCTTCGAACTTCGTCCAAGTAGCAATGATCAGAGGACTGTTTAAAGGATGGAAGCAGCCCATATTTTATAATTTTGATTGTCCAATGGATGTTGAAACTGTAAAAGACATAATAATACGGCTTGAACAAATTAAGTTCACTGTAGTTGCCATAACATCGGATTTAGGTTCAACAAATTCATTACTTCGGAAGAACTTAAATATTACAATTCAACATCCGTTTTTTGAACATCCAGCAGACAAATCAAAAAAGGTATTTGTATTTTCCGACGTGCCTCACCTGATAAAACTTATTAGGAACCATTTTTTGGACAATGGGTTTGAACTAAATGGCAAAATAATAAATGTTGAGCCAATTAGTCAAATCATACAAATGGAAAAGTCTGATTTAAAGATCAACCATAAAGTGACACTGACACATTTAGAAGTAACGCGTGCTGCAAGGCAAAAAGTTAAATATGCAGTGCAACTTTTTTCACACTCGATGTACGCTTGCATCAAATGGTGTGTGAGTACAGGAAGTTGTGAAAGTTCAAATGCGTTGGAATGCGCTGACTTCATTAAAAAAGTAAATGATTGGTTTGATCTTTTTAATAGTAAGTTCTTGTCCTTAGACGCTTATGGCCTTTCAATTGAAAAACAAAAAAGTATACTTACTGACATGACAAGCATAATGGAAAATCTAAGAGTTCGAGGCAAGAAAACCTTATTACCTTTCCAAAAAGGTATCTTAGCAAACAATATTGCACTTGAAGATATGTTTTTGTATTTAAATAAGAAATATAATATTTCTTATTTGCTTACAAATCGTCTAAACCAAGATTGTCTTGAAAACTTTTTTGGAATTATTCGTTCTAAAGGGGGTCTTCATGATCACCCAACCCCAATTGAATTTAAATATCGTTTACGATCTTTTATTTTGGGTAATCAAGTTTATTTAAGTTATATTTAAATTTTTCGAAAATATATATTACATATTTCTAAATATATTTTACCAAATTTCTTTATGTAGGAAGATCAGACAGCAATCTACAGGTAAGTATAGAGTCGAATACATTTCAAGATCATCATGAAAATGATGACACACAAGAAGATGATGAAATGTTAACATCTAACATCTTCTCAAAATCATTTGATGAGTCTCCAGAAAAAGTTGTATTTGATGATGATCATGTTTTTTTAGAGGAATTACCTGCATATGTAGATAATGATGACGACTTTGTGGACGACTCATTACAATATCTAGCAGGATATATTGCAAAAAAATTGAAGTTGAATGAAAACTATATCTATACAAACGACGATATTTCTTCAACATATACGTGGCTAGATGCTATTAGCAAAGGAGGGTTGAAAAAACCTAAAGAAGAATTTGTAAATAAAATTAAGGATCTTGATAATATTTTTAACACTTTAAATAGAGATAACATACTAATAAGAAATAATTACATAAATTACCATTTAAGTTTAAGTAATAACATAGATTTAAGGAATGATATTAAAATTTTATTTTTTAAGACTAGAATGTATTTTAGACTAAGGTTTTTAAATAAGAAAAAAGAAAAAAAAGATTTTAAAAAATTGAATTTAAAAAGAAAAAAAATTTGCACATAACAAAAACAGTGTTTTTATCTTGGTTTTCATTTAATTTAATTCATTCGTATATTTCGTCTTTTATTTATGTTAAAACCTATACCTGAAATTAATAATACCTTATTTTTGCTCTTAGAAGTATTATTATGATATTTCAAGATTATTAAGTATTTAATTTTTAACTTTTCATTCAATGTGAATAATAAACTTCTCCATATAACTTGAACAAAGTATATGAATGATTAAAAATGATCAATGTGACGTCACTATCACATTTATAGGTTATTCGTATGGGAATGTCTAACCTTATCTTTCTATTAACCTTGCTATGCATGTTCATATCTACTGTACGAATATATATTATATACATTACATATATATTATTATATATTATTATATATTATTATATATGTATTATATATTATATATATTATATATGTACAATTACACATACTTATTTGTAACAAAAAATTAATTTTATATAGGTATTTACCCAGTCAGCCTTTTGAAGAATCTTCTTGGAAGAATATTAAGCGAATGTTCTTCTAGAAGAAGAAAATACGAACACTTTCAATTTGATTGCATGAAAAACATGATGCTATTAGAAGATTCTTCCAATGGTATACAAAGCGAATGTTTTGTACGAAAATAATGTAAACCCACTAATCAAACACTTGTAGAAGGCAGAAAGTAAGAACTCGCCTGAGATTCTCAAATGATTCGTCTGCGAAATATTCCTCTAAGAAATGGAATATGAATCCACAAATGCGACAAGTTCGTGTATGTCTGGCGATTGTCGGCTTTCCCTTTATTTAACATGCAGTTGTTGAATATATTCAAGTCAAAATCAAATTGTTCATTTTAAAAGTAATTTTTGTAGGAATAAGATATTGTGAAAAATGATAATTGTTTGTGTCATAAAGAATGTAGAATGTGGAGATTGTTAATAAATTATTTAAAATTAAAAGTTGCTATTCTAATTTCCAAAAAACTATTTTGAACAAATTTTTAATTTATTAATTCTATTCTGTACCTAAACATATGGAACCTGTCGGTACAAATTAAATTTTTAAATTGAAAATTTGTTCAATGTAGTTTTTTGGAAATTAGAATAGCAAACGTTTACATATTTTAAAATAATTTCTTCAAAAATTCCACATTACAATAATTAATCGCACAATATTCCTCATCAAAAATTGTAGATTATTCTCCGTAGAGAATCGCCTTATATTTTCCAAGAAGATTCCTAGGCGAACATTTTTTTGGCATTTGTGGCGATGTCAAATAAATCACAAGAAAGGTGGTTCGTCTGAGAAGATAAGTTGAATTCTCCTCAAATGAAAGAAGAATGCAAGAGAATCTAAGAAGAATATTTGGCGAATCTCTGTGTTGGCTGGGTACATACTATTACATTGATGCATGCATGTATATACTATTATGTGGGTATGTATACATAATATACATATATGTATGTAGGTGCTTTTAACAATCATTGTATGTATGTATGTACTTACAAAAAGAAAAAAGAAATGCCACGCGTTAAACGAATTAAATCAAATAATTAGAATTTTTTTCTGCATTTTTCTTATTTTATATAATAATTAAAATGTTATAATATAAATGTATTTATTATAAGTGCATATACATTACATTATGTATATGTCCTTATATGTATCTAATTTGTTTGTATAAATAATAAATTAACTCCTTGTAGTTTTAATTGTTTAAATAAATATTGAGTCTGAAATGATTATTTAAAAGAAAATTTCGTAACAGCAAAATTGATGATTTTAATACTATTTATTAGTAGGACTAGTGGTTGTTTCTCAAAGTATTAAAAATAGAATAGGTTCACGCGAATGAGTCTCGTGATTAATGCACAAGGGTTTAATAGTTGAGTCTTCTTCTTCTTCTTATTCTTTTGTTTTTATCACCAGGGGTCGGTTTTAGCATCCCTGTACAATGTCGTCCCAACATTTCCGGTCCCGTGCCACTTGTTTCCATAATATCTTAGATTCATCCTAATTGTATCTTGTTGGATGTTATCAGACCATCTCGTTTTAGATCTTCCTGGATGTCTTAAGCCTTGTGGGTTTGAATTAAAAATATAAAACGGTTTTCTTGTACGATCTATACGTGTTACATATATATGACCTGTCCATCTTAGTCTTAATGATTTCGCATGTATTTTACAATATCTTCATTATTAATCAAACAGTTTAGTTCATCATTTAAATGATTTGTCCCTTCTTTTAGTTATCGATATAGAGTACTGCATCACTATCGGGAAGCGAAATTTATTTATGAAAACGTTATATCGTTGTGCAATATCATTTCGATATTCGGTTAATATTGAAAAAAAGTAATTGAGATACTGAAAATTTAAATGCGATTTTCGTTATACATTCTACACTCTATCGAAACTGTGAACCAATATGACGAATTTGAGTTTCTATGGACATTCGACTTTCAATACTGATTTTCCGGTATGGATGTATTTTTATATGGGTTGTTCTTTCCATATATATACGCATAATTGCCTAGATTTTTAGGACTATGCATAGTTTTCAGAGTATTTTCCTTCTAAAAATACGAAGTCTATTCACGTCTGATGCAGTTATAGTCCAGGTTTCAGCACCATAAGTTCATTACTGGCCTTATCAAGGTTTTATAAATTCTCATTTTTGTCGTTCTTAAAAGTAATTTTGATTTTAAGATCTTCATATAGTATTTGACCATGCAGTAACATTGATTACTATTTATGTAAAACTTTATTTTATTTTCTATACATACAGTCTACATGTATTTACTTATTTGCTTAATGGGTGATTCTCTGAAAAGTGAAACAAAAACCTAAAAAAAATATTAAATTAGCATACAATCGGAAAATATTTTGCAGATTCTTTTCAAAGATGAAACAAATTTTAATTATCTAAAATAATTATGTAAAAAACATCAATTTAGTTCCTACTCATAGTAATGCACTACAAACACTTATGTTTTCTAAAAATTTGCACAAAAATTGTCTTAAAACATGACCAAAAATTTTTTTACTTTTTTTTACAAAACTTTTTCGTATAGTGTAATGGAGTACGAAGAAGTTTTCTTTTTTTATAGGTGATCTCTGATATTTTACTCAAATATTAGTATTGATCATTAATAATTTCTTTACTCGTTTATATCTTATTCATGATTATAATTAAAAAATTTTATGAAATGTCCTTTGCGCGGTAACTTGTTTTGTCTTCTGCATTATTTTAATTTTAACATTTATTTTTCTTCTAAGTTTTTTATATAAATGTATGGAGTAATAAAATTATTAAAATGGCAATTATAAAGTGTTTAACAGTTAGGAGAATTTTATTAGAAAATATTTTGTAGTGTAATATTAAAGTTCGAGTCTTCTGCGTTAACGCCCTTTTAAAAAAAGAATTGAAATATTATATAAAAATGTATGTAATATATGATATTGTTTTAGATGCCTAATAGTCTAGAGTCTAGACAGATCAAAAATTAATTTAGATTGAGGTAATCTAAATTACTCTGAATCTAGATTAACGATAAATAATAATGTGACAGATTGCAAATTTAGTTTTCTTTTTTCTAAACTTCTTCTTTGTAAATCTAGTTTTCTTTTTTCTTAATTTCTTATTTATTAATATACTTAAATTCTATTTAATTAATATTTACTTTAACTGTCAAATTGTATTTTTTTCATTGTTAATCGAGTTAGCGAAGTAAATCCAGTTTACAAAACTAGATTAATATAATCTAGTTGTACAAATTGATCATCCATAACTGAATTTAACAGACTGGAAAATTAATCTAGATTAAACTCTTGGTCTGTCTTCGGTATAACTGTTGTTATATATAAAATGTGAATTATTATTAAATGTGACAGTTAAAATTTATATTTATTTTTCAATGAAAAACTTCAGAAAATATCCTGTGTATTACCAGAGAATCGTCCTAATATACTTTTAATAAGTACAATAGTTAAATCAAAAATCTTTTGAATTTTTTTTCCCTGAATCCATAAGGATTACTTTAAAATTGTATTTTTATTTATTTATTTATTTTTTTTTTTGAAACGTTTATTACCTAATTATTTAAAAAATTTTTTATAAAAAAATGGACATTATTATTTTTTATTTTTTTTTCGATTTTATCAGGCTCAGACTCGACATGAACTGTAACGTCATTAATAATGATGATATATATTTTATTTACATAATTTATTTATTATTATCAATGACACAAAAATACTTTTCTTTTATACACATACATACATACATAATATTTACCGAATAAAAATATCACGATATACTTATACTGATAATAATGATGATAAGTATAATCTAATCATAATTAAATTTACATGATGAGATAAAAAATAAGATTCATTTTTGATTTGATTAAATTTAATATTGTTTAAAAATTTTTAAATTGAAAATAAAATTTTTCAAATTACAATAATATTATGTAGGTACTTATATACGACAAGACTTTTGTTAATATGGTACGAGTATGTACATATATATGGTATATGTTATATGTATACATGTACGTATATTCAAATATACTATACTAATGTTTCCCATATGGTTGAAAATCGATACGATATAATTTCAGAAATATCGTTAGCAAAAAATATCAGAGAATATATTTTGATATCGATAATATTAATATTGATATTTTTTCTTATTCAAGAGTAGGATTCGACTTTGAAAACATTTCGAAAACAACAACAACGATTTTACATACAAAAATTTAAAAAAATGCTTTTGCATAACTTTAAGGTGTTAATAAAAATGGATTTTTGAATATTTTGATGAAAAAGAAAGTAATTTTATTTTGTTAATAAAAATAAAAATATAACAAAGATTTTTATACTTTTTTTTTGTAAACACTTCAGAAAAGTTCAAATTTTATTTTGATACCAAAATCATATAGAAATATGAAGATTTAATGTATGAAAACAGAAGTCAAAGTTGAATAATTTTTCAGAAAAAAATCATCTCCTATTTTAAGAACTATAACTAAATTACCGGACATAAAATCAAAAATGTGCTCCATTCAAGCAACACAATATCCTTCAGGCTAACTATATTCAAAATTTCAAAGAAATTGTTTAATCAGTGTTTGCTGTACGAGATGCATTTGGAAGCCGAAAAATCGCAATTTTTACAACTTTGATACCCTGAAAAAGGGAAACAAGGACATTTTTAAAAAAAGTGCTATATTAAAGGACCATAATTCTTATCAAAGTATCTATGTTTCAAATTACATTGAAATCGGTTAAATGTATGTGGTGCAAAAGATAGCAGATTTATCGAATCCCATTCTTAAAAAATTTATCTTTATTTATATGCATCTGGCTGGCTCTATCTATGCACATAAAGTGATATTGTAAAAATAAAAGACAAAAAGTATCTTGAATAATTTCACTTTATTTTAGCTTTTAATGATATCGATATAAATGTAACAAATAAAAAATGTGAAAAATAATTTATTTTTTATAAGAAAACAGAATTTGAACAAAATAAAAACAAAATAAAAATACAAATAAGTACATCTATCTCTCCGAATGTATAGAAAGTTAAAGCAAATAACAAAATTATAAATCATTTCACTAAACTTTAATTTTAAATTTCAAATCAAATCAAATCAAAATTTTGGTCCTCTGATGATTAATCAATTGTTACCAAATAAACTACACTGACAAATTAATGATATAAAAATTGAAATGAACAGAAAAGTTATTCATGTTATGTTGATATCTTAAACATGTATTATAAAATGTACGAAAAATACTATTAGGCTGGTATTCACCAACATAGATTATCTTTTATCTGAGATAAAGTGTATTCATAAACATGGATAAAACACTACTCGGATATTTTTAAGACAACCTCGGAGTGGTATTATAAATATCGTTCGAACATAACCTTGTTATTAACAGCAACAGCACAAATAAAGATAATGTATAGTACTACTGTATTATCATCTTTCCATATAATTATCACATCACAGAATCTCTTTTTCATTTTGTAATATAAAAATACAATCAGCTGACATGTTTGACACACATTTTCGACCTCAAAACGAAGCTCGAAAACAAATTTTATCTAATTTATGAATAAGCTGAAATTGTATCCGGTTAAAATATATGCGACGGATATATCCATGTTGGTGAATACCACCCTTAATGTTAGCTACTTTACTTTTATGAAAACAAAACTGCTTATGATATTATGAAGTTATGATGTCATAATTGTAAAAATAATATAATAAAAATGATTATAAAAAAACATAAATTCTCTGGCTATAAGTATATTATAAAAAGATGAAAACTTAACGTTTTGATGTTTTACTTTACAAAATAAATAATTCGATATTCGATATATCGACCGAACGACCATAAAATATCGTCAATCGTAATATCGAGATAATTTCGATAATGTAGAGTGGCGAATTTCACAAACCCTCATGTCTGAAACCGGATGGTTTGCTCAAATTCAAACTTACAGGGCTTGAGGGCTAACACTGTAAGCTTTATTTTAAAAAACAAAATTTGAAAAAAAATCAAAATACCAATTTTTTGAGATATTTAAAAATAAAAGATACTTTTGATATTTTTGATATCTTTTTTGCATTCTATATCCTTGATAATTTTTTTGTATGTTTTTTAAACCGTCATCTTTCAACTGACATAATTATTTTTACTCTAGTACTACCACACGATCGATTTATGTATATCGATTTTTAAAAATGCCCTGGAACGCTGGATTTCTTCAAATTTCAAGACGCCATTAACTCAAGAAAAACGCAATATTTTGCAAAATTAAAAAATTAATTTTTTATTTTTCACAAATTCTACCAACCATCAAAATTTCAGACAAATCGAAGAAGGTCGTGTCCAAACTTTGGTCGATATATATATATGTATTTAATGAGATGACCCTATAGGGAAGCCGAGAAAAAAACTTTTTTGTATTTTGTAATGTTCATCATTTTTATTTTAATTATTTCAATTTTAGATTGATTTAGTATGCAAAAAGAAAAAAAAAAATATAGTTTTAGGAAGAAAAAAAATGTACGATTATATATGTATGTACTATAATTTGTTTTATTTATTTATTATTTCTTTTTTTAAAAAATGTGCTACTATATAAAAATTTTAACAACAAAAAAAATACTTGATAATATAAGGTGATATCACAATAATAATTACTATTTTTATCATTGTCAGATAAAATATTTTATATATTACCATGTCATTTATAAAATTATATGTACACAACATATACATTATACATATAAGTACATATATGTATGTGCATTTTATATTATTTTCTTTGATATTATTATACAGATAAATACATACTTATATATACGAGTATGTGTATAGGCAAAAAAATAATGACATCTTATATTGTTATCAGCATTATCTATATATATTTAAGATTTAAAGTAAAGATAATATCTTTAAAATGAAAATTACTTAGTATTTATTTTTTCATCCAGTTTCAGTTTTTTATAAGTACAAAATATAATATCTATATGGGTATATGTATGTACAGATGAGTGTGTGTGTGTGTGCGTGTGTGTGTGTGTTTGTAATACAGAAGTAGATATACATATACACATAATCAAAAACATATATAACGTACTTATGTATGTATTTTATACATTATATACATACATACCTATACCTATATAATGAAAAAATCTGAATTTATACTGAATACATAAATACATATATTTATATGTATATGTATATATATACATACATAATGATAATATATAATATGCAAATATTAATATCAAATATTTAATTTAATTTACCAATTTTTTTTTTTCTTTTCAAATAAAAAATAAAAGTTTCTAACAGATTAACATATTATGTACATATAAGTACATATGTGCAATATACATACTATACTATGTACATATACATACATATATGTATGTATATTATTAATACCGGATTTTATTGTTTTTTAGGGCAAATAATTACTCTCATTTTATACTTGTATTCGCGAGTAAACATTTAATGATACATATTATCTTATAAATTATTATTATCTATTATATACTCGTATAATTCTATCATTTTATATATGTACATACATACGTATATACATATATATATATATGTATATATATATATATATGTATATATTTTTCTTTAAATATTTTTATACAAATACAAATACATAAGAGTATTAATATCTACTTTTATATTATAAAATTCATTTGTATTTACTTAATAATATTATTATTTTTTTTTTTTTATCATAAAGACAACATTAGCAAATAAAAAAAAAAATTAAAAAATTTAAAAGAATGAAAAATAAATAAAAAAAAATATAGAAAAAGAAAAATTTCATATTAATCAACTTGAAAAATTTATTACAGTCACATTTTATAATCATAAAAAGTCATTGCTGATATTTTTATAAATTTCATAAATTATTACGTTTTTTTTTTTTTTTTTTTTTTTGTTTTTTGAAATGTAATTATATTTCATCCTCTTTTCAGAAATGCAAAAAAATAAGAAGAAAAAAAATTTTTTTTCTTTTTGAAAGACACTTAAAACAAGATCAAAAGAAAAAAAAATTCTCTATCACTAAAAATAATAACAAAATACATATTAATTATTATCATAATGTTTATAATTTGACATAAAGTAAATTATTGTTAGGTAAATAAAATGTTAATTTTTATATAATTGAGTATTATTATGTTATATTGTAGACACACAAAGGCAGTGCCGTTCCAAGGACTTTTAGCACCCGGTGTAAACCAAATTTTGTCGCCCCCATCCTTTTCCACACCTCCCATATTAGGTACGATAGGCCTGCACCTCTCTGCTATTAACATATTAAAAGTTAATAATACTGTGATCGGAATATAAGGTGAATTTCCATCATGGGATTCATTTTCATTTAAAAAGGCCAACATTTTAACTCATGGTATAAATCGTCACCATTAATATCGGATAGTGCATCCTTTTGTTAAAATTTTCTCTAATTTTTAACAATTTTCTAAAAGAGAATTTGAATCTAAGGAGTTGAAATTTTTAAGAAAAAGAAAATTGGTGACTTTATCATTTAACTGATTAAATCTTTCACTTGTGAAAGTAATTATTTGATCTAAAGTCTTGAAATAAAACTCAACTTTGAATTTACTGTATCCATCCAAAATTACTTTCTCTCCTTCTCACAAGCGAACAGATTTTTTCTACGTCTTGGTGTAATGTCAGTATTTAGACTAAATTGAATTTCTATATTTAAATTTCAAGCAATGGCTTTCCCTTTTTCTAAAAACAGATTTAATTCAACCTCATTACACAAACATTCTAAATCTATTCTGACACACTAATGGGCCCCTGCATTTAAATGACACTCAAAATAATGAAAACGGAAAGACGATTAAATGTTGCATGTCACCCTTGCGCAGGGCCCATGATAAACTTTTCTGTACGTTTACAATTTCAGTATTTGTCACGATTTTGCGTGTAATTACACAATATAATTACATACAAATACTATCATGCAATGTGATGAAAATAAATGCATTATTTTCTTATTAAATTTATAATATTTATGTGGATAGTACGGTTTCCGTAGCCCCATGATTTGACAATGATTTCTTAAAAAACAGCCCAAAATAAGCTGAAAAACATAAATAAAATTTTTCGATATCTCATCACGAATCATTTTTATGGCTCATGAACACTCAGATATATTATGATTTGTTTTCTTTAGAAAGTGGTGTAGGTTCATTTTATATTATATGGAGTGCAGATAATAAAGATTTGTATTTGAACTTAGATTTTGGCGCCCTTTTGTGTTGGCGCCCGGTAAGAGTACACCATTTACACATATGGTAGGCACGGCTCTGCACAAAGGTTAAAATTAAGTATTGACACACAAAGGTTGCTAATTTCAGTCTCGAAATCCGGAAGAAATGACAAATTTGGGCCGAAATCTAATCATAGTGAAATTACATAAAAAATATGTAATAATACGTAATAATAAATCTACTCATGTTTTGCTCCTTACGTAGAACAGAGACATCTACCAACAAATTGTAAACAAAAAAAAATGTTTTTTTTTTTTTTTTAAATTGTCATTAAGAAATAATTGAATATTAATAATTATTAACAGTTAAATTTAATAAAAGAAGTAGGCGTGACACGTCCAAATATCCCGATAAATTTATCCCCCGACAAAATATCCCAACAAAAATATTCCTAAAAAAGTCTTCCTATACAAAAAAAATCCAGTCAAAATTGTATGTCAGAAAGACAATCAAATGTTAATCCAATAAAATTTTGTAGAATTGTTTGCGATTATTTAGAACATGCAATCCCGTGTTTGAGGGCAAAACCAACGTTAATTCAACGAAATTATATATGCAGTGTAAGAAAATAAAATGATTGTTCAGTAGAGGAATATTTTTGTGTTGAGGGAAATTTTGTCGGGGATTTACAATACAAAAAAATTTCAGTCAAAATTGTATATCAGCAAGAATATGGAGGTTTAAGGTGGAAGGTGGAAAGAGATGGTGGGTTGTTTTTGTTTTCATTTGTAAATACATATTTAGCTTGAAACTAATTATTTGTATATGATTGTTGGACTAAATTCTTTTTTGTAGTAAATATATTGAATTGAAAGCTATTATAAATTTGTTGAGGAAATAATTTTGTAGGATTATCTCTGTTAGAGTTGGTAAAGTTGTCTTGAACAGTCTCTAAAATTCTACGAACCGAAAAAACAAATTGATAATGAAATGTACACAGAGAAATTTCTAATATGAAAAATTGTCTAACTGTACCTTCTACCTCAAGAAATTATGATCGACTTTGAAAAAGCATTCGTGAAGGCTCTTAATTCTCTCTAAAATTCTACGAACCGAAAAAAAAAATTGATAATGAAATGTACACAGAGATATTTCTAATATGAAAAATTGTCTGGGGGAAATTTTGTTGGGGATTTTTTGTCGGGGTAATTTTGTCGGGGGATTTTCAGACATGGAACCAGAAGTAGGGTATGTTCAGATAAATTAAATTAAAATTAGATAAATTAAATAAATTAGACAAACTGTCAAAATCGCTGTGTGTCACCTTCGTAATTTCTAATCGAAATTAAAATGAAATCTACTTAATTTCAACCTCTGTGTGTCTACAATATTAGATTACATTTGTTGTCTAAATCATTATAACAGCTGTGTTTCTTTCCCGCGAGCGAAGTACTTCTGAGCAATTATTTTAGCAATGACTCAAACTATTCAAAAAAACATAAATAATTTTGATAAGTGAAGCAAAAGATAAGCTTAAAATTATTTTACTTTAAGTTTGAAAAATTTATATAAAACACTCCATATGATATATGATATTTGTTTATACCAAGAAATCTAACCTAAACAGTCAATTTCCATTTGTTGGATAATCTGAAACTAAAAAGACATCTGGTAGAAAGAAATAACGTAATTACTTACAAAGTATGAGTGAACTACTTTTGAAAAATTGTTTGAGCAGTTCCAAAGATAATATAGTTCTTCGTCTCAATAGATGTTCTTTTTAGTGTAAGTGGTAATTTTTCCAAAAACGACACACTCACATATATGATAAAGATCGAAAAAGCTTCATCAAAATCAAAAAAGTTTTTCAAAATTTTTCGAATTGCTTTTAGTTATGTACCCTGTACACAATTATAATGATTTCAATAAATGTGTCTGACAGTCTGTGATATAAAGGAATTGTTTTTGTAAATCGAGTTATCAAAACTAATTGTGTAGACGGACCATAGTGTTTCGAATTTGTTCTCATTTATTATAAATATTTGCTCTCACAAATGAAATGAACACCTGACAATGTTTAGCAGCACTAAACAATACACAATGCTATTTAAAATGTACATTTAATTCATATGATATTCCACACATATAAGTGTTATTTATATGCAAATGTATATTTTGAGTATTGAAAATAGAATAAATGAATATCATTGGCTGGAACATATAAATATAAATTTGAACATTTTTGAGAGATTTTGATCATATATATTTATTCTCCATGTATGGTTTATGCTCGTGCATAAGGATATATAAGGATCCATATTGAATTGAAGACGATCTCGTACACATACATACATAAAGCATATAACATGAATAAACAAGTTTGATATAACCAAAGACCGATATATAAAATATATTATATCATGGTATATTATATTGGTCTTTGGTATAACATTGAATGCGATGTAAAAACTAATTCTAATACATACATAATAGACATTAATAACAACATGCTGCTTGCTTATGCAGAATAGATAATAGTAAATACTATATGCAATGAATGTGCTGTTTATGCGATATACATGATTGTATGTATACATCGTATATATGGTATTTTGTGCACATACATACAAGTGTAATTATAAAAATAGATTGTTCAATGATGTATATCGGGATCTATAATGTATATAGTATCAATGACCTTTCTTAACATATTTCTTTATGAAAATATTTGTGTGTAATGTTAAATATGAACCTTTTATTTGTTATTCATAGATATATGAATACATTATTTGGTAATTACATATACACTTTCGCAATCAGCTGGTTTTTTACTCATAAAAAATTGAAAAGTCAACCTTTTTGCTTTTTTTTCAACTTTGGTTTGATTTCGGATTTATGAATAGAATATAATAGTGACTGTTTGATGCGGTGGAGTGGTGTGGGTGGTGGTGGGTGGTGATTACTCATGAGTAATTTTTCATTACTAAGATTGAAAAATTTTATAGAATGAAAACTAAAATATAATTGAAAAAAAGAGAATTTTGCCAGGTGGGTGCGGGGATGCTAAAAGAGTATGAAAAGTGCTGTATAATTAGCGTCATTCGTTAACACTGATCAACATTTTTGAACTGAATTAAACTGATTTTTTCATATGCTCTTTTAACTATCTACCCACACTCTCCTACGCATCAAACTGTAACTATTATACTTTTTTCATAAATCCGAAGTTAAATGGAACATTTTGAGACTAGAATCATGAAGATTCATATATTTTTCGATTTTTAATGTTTAAAGAAAACTAGCTGACAGCGAAAGTTTATAATTACCGAATATTTATCAATTACACTGCAATCTGATGGTTTTCCTCTGAAAAGAATTAAATAACAATTTTGATAGGAAACAGCCCTCAAGCAAATATCCTTTTAAGATACCACAATATCTATATTTGAAGAATATATCATTCATTTACTACGTTGCCACTATTATTCAGGTTGCGTAAATGGAAAATCCACTTTGATCGTGATCAAAATTTTTCTTCTGCTTTGCTATGAGTTTCTTAGATATTTTTATACATAATTTGCATATTAATATTATACTTTATAAATCATATTATAGTAATATATTTAATTTTAAAATTTTTAAATTTGAAAACCGTCTTCCAACTATAGTTAAACTAAAACTGGATGTACAGTATTGTTCACAACTACTTTTACACGGCATTTAATTTCTAATTAATTAATAATTGGAAATGCATCCTCGAAACATTATAAATACATAAATATAATTTCAACTGTATTAAAATATTGATGAGAACAATTGATAATTCATCGCTTTTTTGTCCGAATTCATTAGGATCATTTTAGTTCAAAACAAAGTTACATATATTTTATAGAAAAGAACAGAATAAAAAATTAAAAAATTAGAGTTTATTTTATTTATATAAAAAACATGCAATTTTAAAAACTTTTGTTTAAAAAAAATGCTGTATACAAATATTTATGAATAATACTAAATGTCAAAGGCTATTCAAATTTCTGATAATATATTCTAAAGTAGAGACAGGTCAGATTAATTTCCTCTTCTTTGCCAACACCATGACCGCACCATGCAGAACTGACCAGTTCTCGCGCTTTTAAATGAATGCATCATATTAAAAATTTTCATTCAAATTTATAAGTAGAAATATATTATAAATTTTACAATTTTATTTTTTATTGCCGGCAATTTTGTTTAGGAATAATATTAAATAGTTTATGAGTTATCAATTTAATAGAAATGTTAAAATACAAAGGTAAATTTTGAATTCAAAAATCAAATAAGCAATTATAATTTACTATACGTAAACCTATTCCACGTTATTTTCAAACATAATTTTTTGAATCACTACTGAAGATATTTTGATAATACGGATCTCCAAAATATTTCTAGGACTAGAATTATAGGCACATTCTACTTAATAATTTATTTTCAAACAAACATAAATGAAAAAAATTTGATTGCATTCAATCATAAAAATCCATAAATTTACAAATAATTTATTTTCGACTTCATGACATGTTGTTTATTATATATACCTATATATATAATATTTTTCAAGCTACAAATAATTATCAATTTTCATTGAATCTAATTAAATGTTCATCAGCGCTAGTATTTAGAATTTTTTGAGTATATACTTTATACCACACACAAAAAACATCAACGAAATAAAATTTAAAAATTTTGAAATAAATATTTTTAAGCTTTTAATATTTATATGTAGTTATATAGTATCTCTGGTATAATGCTACAGCAATTATAATGTATGCATACGTAAAAACCTCTGTTGCCAAATATTCTACAATGCTACATCAGAAAATAATGTAAACCTATACAAGTAATACATATAATCAAAGACCATATAAATGTATAGAATAAAGTACAAATGCTACAGTAATTATAATGTATGCATACGTAAAAACATCTGTTGCCAAATATTCTACAATCCTACATCAGAAAATAATGTAAACCTACACAAGTAACATACATATAATCAAAGACCATATAAATGTATAGACCAGAGTACAGTACAAATGCTACAGTAATTATAATGTATGCATACGTAAAAACCTCTGTTGCTAAATATTCTACAATCCTACATCAGAACAGAAAATAATGTAAACCTATACAGGTAATACATATAACCAAAGACCATATAAATGTATATATTTAAATGTCTTTGATATAAATACAATTCTATATATGTATTTCAATTAGAAGTAGTAGTAGTAATTTATGTCAGATCATATAGCACGCGACAAGGCATATTAACATAACAACACATACATACATATATAAAAATACATGAAATATGAAATGCCTCCTTTCTCAAGTCATTCATATATTAAATACGACGATCAACTCAATACAATAAAAAAAAAATTTGAAACAGCCCTATTGTCAATTGTTGTATTCTAAAGCATTTGCGTACAAAATATCCATTTATTTTTACTTATTCAAGTATAATATCATATCAAGGGTGCGTTCATAAACGTTACTATAGTTAACTATAGTTATCACTTGTCGTTCAGAATAGTGGTGGTATAGTAAAACATAACTACCAACATAACTTTTTAGCGTTCATAAACATCTGAAGTAAAGTAAATTTTTAACTATTTGATGTCAAAAATTAACCCTGCTCGAGAGCATGGTTAACGATAGTAACGATAGTAAGCCCTTAAGTGGTAATGACATTGACAATAAAAAATCGTTTGTCATTTCAGTTTTTGTTGTGAATTGTGAAAATTTCAATTTAATTTATTTGAAATTTATTAATTTTGTTTTAAACTTCATTTTTAAAAAATAATTAATTTTTGACAAACAAAAAATATAATAATTATAATATGTAAAAATTTTTTAAACTTGACTTGACAGCTGAATGATAATTTATTGCTACTACTATGGTAAAAATCGCGTTCAAAAACCACTTGAAGTTAACATAACTATGGCTGTAGTATAACATAACTTTGCTTAAACTATACTATACCATGACTATGGTTAAAGTAATGTTCATGAACGCACCCCAAATAAGTGATGGTACCACTCAAAACCATATAAAATTTAGTAAACCAGTCATGCAACTCACAAACTAATTCTTCTATATAAATATTCTTATTTTTCTCTCATATTTACATCCCTCCTGAATTATAAACTTTCGCTCTTTTTCGATATTGTTTCGAAAAACTTTTTCGATCTTTATTTTTGGCAAACATACAAACATTTAAATAAAAAAAATGAAATGGTTCATCTAGTAGGACTGTATTATCTTTGGCAGTTCACACATAAAAATTTAGTGAAGTATTAAACCAAACTGATTTTTAAGTACTTTGCTCATGTGAAAGAAACACAGCTAATATGTGTATATTAGAGACAAAGTATACAATGAATTTTTGTAAAGACTGTTGTAGCTTTACATTGTATATAATTATGATTTGTTATTTGACTTTACATATGACGTATCAAATGTAAATGTGATATTTCGTTTACATGATTTGTCACACGACATGCGATTTGACTTATATTTAAAATTATATGTATATATGTAATTGTTTCTATTTTTGTCTGACATTTGATTTGATTCAAAGTATTTTATTATTATGTTTTTTCAGGTGATTTAGATAATTTTATTTTTATAATTCAAGCTTATAGATATCTTTTTATCATCATAGTATGTGCCACTATATACTGATTAAGTGACTAACAAGGTAAGCTATTTCCGGAGCTTTGATATTGAACTTAAAATTGTGATGTCATTCAATCCGATTCCGATATTACGAAAGCTTCTATAAATTTATACATTAGATATGCATTAGATTGCATTCAAATGGATTATTAATTCTCATATTTTTAATTTCTTTGAAGTATAATTTTTTTTTCAAGTGGATTAAAAAATGTGTGACATTATTGAATTTAATACGTCATTCAAAATAATATTACAGTTATATTACACGTAGTTAAATAAAAATGCCAAATAAAATGTAAAATGCATAATTAGATATATTATTCATGTACAATTAGTTTTCTTTAATTTTATTTTTTTATTTTTTTTATTTTACATATTTTGTTTTTTCTTGTGAATTATTCAAATGATTTGCTCTAAAATACATTCCGCATTTGAAAAACAGTTTTTTTATAGCTAGTGACAAATTAATAATATATAAAGGATTGAGCCGACGAAAACGTATACATATTTTCCCACTACGTTTTGTGTGATTGTACTTTTATTCTAAGTAAATTAGTTCTAATATAATATGACTGATACTTATTCTGTAATAAAAGATAAATTTGATTTGAATTAAAAATTATTAATTTGTCTTCAAAATTGTTGAATTTCACTTGAAAAAAGTATACATATAACACTCTTAACATTACAATAAATAACATTCTAGCGCGATATATTAATATACAGTACAGACAGATTACACAGTGATTCGTAATTAAGTATTACAGCGTTTACGATTAGGTATTTTTACGAAAAACTCTTCCTTCACCCCTTTTTTAAGAGTTGGAATTTCTGTTCAAAATAAGACAAAAGTATAAATCAGATTTCTATAAAAAGTATGCATTATGAGCTTTCCAACAGTAATTTACACGTCCCGATCTGTTGCCAAATGTGGCAGATATGACCCTTCAAACTTGAAATTTTAAAAAATTTTAGTCAAAAAAATTTCCTTTTTACCCTTTCTCATTAAAAATTTTCATTATAAAGATATTATTTTTTTTTTCAAAAAAATGAGGCCTTAAGATATTTTTCAAATAAAAGAAGAATCATGTCAATATCTTTAGCCTCTCAAAAGTTATTAATAATTTTGTGGAATCAAAGCATAAAAAATTGGAATTTCTTCTTTATAATCATATAAATTTTTTTAGAAAGCTTTCATGTTCGAGCAGTGTGACGTTTCACACAATTTAAAATGGCACTGTAGATGTTGGGAATGGAATGGCTTACCTTGTTAGTCTGTATATCGTGGTATGTGGTATGTGCATTAGGCCGTTTTCGGTAATTCAGATCTTTTCTGACTTTTCAGTCAGATCTGACTTGTTTAACACTGACTAAAAAGTGTATGTAAATTTAGTTGAAAAAGTTCTGTAAGCGCTGTGTAGTCTGATATATCAGATATTTCTAACCTGTCAGTCAAGTCAGCTGCACTAATCATGGCGAATTTAAATGATTATTCAAATTTAAATTTGGTAATTATAACTGCGGTGGAAAATGAATTTAAGAATTATTTCCTCGAAAACATCAGTAAGCGTACTGAAAGCAGCAGAAATTATGGAAGAGGAAATAGTTACCATAAGAAAAAAATCGCGTTATTATTAACAAAATATTATAAACATCAAATAACAAAAATACCAAAAATAAATAATTATTTGGAAACAATTCGGGAGTTTGATTCTTTTGTTTTTTATAGACACTTCAGGATGAATAACAACACTTTCAAGGTACGTATTTTAGTTTACTATTTAACTTGAGTTAGTTTTTATAAAACTATTGATTACAGATTCTCAATGATATATTACAAACACATTTTATTGGTGGAAAAGGTAGGCCAAAAATATTAAAAGAAAGATTATACATAACATTGTGGGCACTTGGAAATAGAAATAGTTTGCGAGAATTGTCGGATAGGTTCAATAAATCAATAAGTACAATATCTGCGATCATTTATGATACTTGCAAATTGATTAGTAAACTTAAATCAAAATTTATACAATTTCCGAAAACAAATTCTGATATAATTCAAGTGGTGTCAAAATTTAATTCCTTACGAGGACCTGATAGTTTTCCCAACGTTATAGGCTGCATTGATGGTACCCATATTTCAATATTTCCACCCAATGCAGACCCATCTAGTTATTATAATAGAAAGGGTTATCACTCCATGATCTTGCAGGTAAATATTTAAATATTTCAACTAGAAGATGCATAAATTATATGAATATGTACATATGTATGTCTTTTTTACTTTAGGGTGTGTGTGACAGCGAAGGATTATTCATTGATGTATTTTTTGGTTGGCCTGGAAGGTCACATGATGCTGAAGTATTTAAAAACAGCTGTCTTGCTAAAAATGTAGAATCCGGGAAGTTGAAATTGCCTGCAGATGTACATCTTTTAGGTGACTCTGCATATCCTTTGACTTCGTATCTTCTCGTTCCATACAAGAATAATGGTCATTTAACGACAGAACAAAAGCAGTTTAATACACGATTAAGCTCTACCCGCGTCATAATAGAACAGTCGTATGGAATCTTAAAATCAAAATTTCGTATATTAGAGAAAATCCCCTTCAGAAAAATTGCAACGATAAAGTATGTGGTAATTGCATCCGTAATTCTTCACAATTTCATTATTAAATACGAAGGGCAGAATTCGATAGATTCCATTGATAGTGTCGTAGCAGATACAACAGAAACAGATTCAAACATTTTTACAAGATCAGATATATCAGACACTGAAAATGGCCGTAATAAAAGAAACAATATTTGTTACCTAATGACAGTGTAATAAAAACTTATGATATACCTATATGCAAATATTTTATTAAAAAAGCAATTCTTTTCAGAAGATGTATTTTTATTTAAAATTTTTTGAAATCAATTTTCTTCAATATATTGAATGTTATTATTAATTAAAATATGATCTTTTAAAACCCTTAAAATTTCCAATTTTTCTTTTTCAATCTGCATTTTTTCCCTCTCCAAGGCCATATACTCTTCATGTCTTTCTTGTTCTATTTGACTTAATTCTCTCAAACATTCTACAGTATCCATCCTTTTTTTCTTTTTTGGTGGAGTTTCAGTCAAACTTTCGTCTGATAAAAATAAATCGCTGCTTGTGTCTACTAAACTCGTTGTAGGTGGATTTATGCAGTGTTTTGTACCATAATTTTCATCAAAAACGTCAAAGTACTCCCACCGAGTTGATTCTCTACCTGATTGTTTGTTCTTTTTCTTAATTGATTTATATGTGCCATACATATTTTGAAATTTTTTTATTATCTCATCCACAGAGAATGGAAATGCTTCATCCGTTTCCTTGATTTTTCTTAATACAGTATTCCACAATACTTTTTTAGTTTTTTTTCCTGTGTTGAATTCAACCTCCATATCAAATCTTGATGCCAATAAATTCTTCGTCCTCTCTCGATTCCAAAACTTACTGCAAATTCAAATATATTTAAATAAAAAAATGATTTATGAAATAATGAAATATGAAATGCATGAAATACATGAAATGCAAATGAAATGTGAAAAACAAATAAAATTATGAAATAATTGTTTGACTTACTCGTCGCTATGTTCCATTAAGGCTATCGAAATTATGATAAAATAATGAGCAATTTATTATTCAATTTTTATTTGAAAATTTTATTGTCACTTTAGCAATAATAATTGATATTTAATTATAATAACTGTTATCTAGTTTATTTATTATAATTAATTTATTAGTTAATTTATTTTATTTAATATTTGACGAAATTTGGCACTTTAAAAGTCAAGTCAGATGTCTATTAATAATCTATCTTATCTATGTCAGTGCTTATAGATTTCTGAATTTTCGAACTATCTTACCTTTCAGATCTACTTTACCGAACACACTTAATATTCATATCTGACTTTTCGAACAGCCTTACCACTAAGATCTTCTTTACCGAACACGCTGAAATTTAATATCTAACTTAGATCTTAATTACCGAAAACGGCCTTATTCATTGTTCTCATACGACATAATGTATGTTATACATATATGGGGGCGTTGTAAAGATTCACGAAAATTATTATGAAAGCAATTTAATATATTAATTAAATATGGTGCAATGTATAAAATCATATGACAAAATGAAGTAATGTAAAGTACTTAACTTTATTTTAAATTTCTGTAATAATAATAATAATACGATTTAAGTGTATCTAAATATATACTATTATATACTTGCCTACTTTATGTATATAGGTATTCAATTTTTGGTTTTATACAATATTATATATGTAAATCATATACATATATATTTTTATTATTTTAATTAACTTCATTACATATAACTAGAACAAAAAAATAAATGAATACTCCTTTTTTTGTATGAACAAAAAGTATTCGCTCATTTTGAAATATGCCCTTAATCTTAAATGATTTGTATAAAACTAAATAAAAAGAAAAATAAATTGCAAAATTAAATGATATGTATTCATATTCTATTGAATGTTTCTCCAGGTTTCTTTTAGACTATTTCTAGAATTTTGTATGTGAGCGCATACTTTTTGTACTCTGTGTATAGTTAGCGGATTTCGGATTTAAATTGACAGTTTCTTTAAAATTCCGAAATTTTTTAATGATCAGAAAACAGAAATTTAAAGAATCTGCTACAAAATCAAATACTTAAACCATTTAAACTAGAAATCTGTAAGCTAAAGGAATCTGCTAATTTCACCAGAATAAGACTTTTTATATGTATATTTTTTTCTCTATACAGGGTGAAGGCATGTAATGTAGTGTACTACTTGAAACATTGTACATATATTTTATAGAATTCATCAACTATTTATCGGATAAGAAAAATATCGTATATCAGGTTTAAGATAGGGCAATTATGAATCGTTTAGCCAATGGATGATGTCAAAGATTATGGCTCACATTTCACTTAGATAATGACTTTTTATATTAAAATGAGTTTTATATCATATAAATAACAAATTTTCAAGTTGTATAATTTTGTGCTACAGCGAAATTTTATTTCATCGTCTTATTTTAGGATTATACCTACCTCCTTGGTCATATATTCTAGATACGTGATACGAGTCAAAATCAATTGAATTATTTCTCTACAATCCGCGAAAATTAGAAATTCGTATTTAAAATCATTTTTTTTTTCACATTGCTTTAAATAATAAAAAAGTTATAGGAACAATTAAAAAGAAATTCTTTCACTATTTTAAAAATGGAATTTATTTTATTTAAACATTGAATTATTTAACTTTTAAAAGATAAGATATCGAGCATTAATTTTCACAAAATCGTTGATAAAATCTTCGTAATCTAAGCTTTTTGCCAGCTATTTGTCTATTGAAAGATTCTAAACCTAAACTTAATAATCTACCCTGAGCCATTGTGGTTTTTAAATAAATTTTTAATTAATTTCAACTTCGAAAAACTTTGTTCTCTTGAAGCGACAAATGGGGGTAATGTGAAAACTACTTTTAAAGCTACCACTATATTTGGAAATGCAGTTTCTAGGTTGTTTTTTTAAAAAAGATATACTGACTGCAGTACTAGTCTCAGTGTGGTAAATCTTCTTCTAACATCAGAGCTGCAAACATTTTGATCTTATCAAGCAATTTATCCCCGTTAATATCGCTTTCATTTTCATGAGTTAATTTTTTCTCTAATTTAGTGCAATGGGATTTTATAATTGAATTTATACATCATTTTTGAATTTACCTATATTATATTATGTAGAAAATGGAGTGCACTATAGCTCTTGTGGTATTGGGTTTGATCGAAACGCTCTGTCACGGATGAAATCGCTTATATAGGAAAAAATAAAATAATAAATTCGTGAATTTTACATAGTACGACAAATAATCTACGAAGAGAAAGGGGACTATTCCCATTTTCTTGTAGACTTTAGCTGAGAAAATGATAGAGGTGTGCATAAAGTGCACACAACACAAGCGGACAAACGTAAAGATCCGATGAACGACGACAAAAAACGAATCAAATTGAATTTAGGAGATCAATAGCCACAATGAGGTTGTCGGAAAAGGAAAGAAGAAGATGTTTGAACTGTTCGAAAAAAAGCAAAGAGAGTAGAACTAATCAAATTTGTAAAGCTTTATTATTTCATGTTCCTCTTATATTATGTGGGATATTTAATCCCTGTTAACTATAGCATTGGGACATTTTTATCCCACTTAACTGTAGCACTGGGACATCCCATATTCTTCACGTGTCTTTTAGCAGAAAGTAAAAAAATATTTGAATTTTCTGCTTAAATTTAGTCAAAGCAATTAGCTATATGAGAAATAACAAAGCAAAAAGAAAAAGTTTTCTTTCCGAAACGGTTAGAATTATATAGTATATTAAAAGTTATTGGGTATAAAAACAATTAATGTATATGATTATTTTATATGTATACATTATACATACATAATACATATTATGCAAATATACACTCATATTCACCCATGTTCTGTATTTCACTTTTTCTAAATTCCATTTGCGAAAGTGGAATTGGGTGTTCTGCATTCCACTTTCACTTATTTTTAGTGAATTTGATTCTGTCAAGTTTTTGTAAGTGGAAAAAATTAATTTATATTGAAATCAAGTTTGATTTGAATTTTTTTTTTGTTTGTTATACATTTCATTTCAAATTTTAATCCTAATAACAATTTTAATATAAACTTTAATACTTGAAGAAAGACTAAATAAAATAAAAATAAAAAAATTTGACAGTTTGCGATATACAAATTTAAATTTCGTGTTATATGATTTCGAAATTTAATTTTCGAACTCCATAATTCCACACGGAATGCAGAATACCAATTTTCATACCGCGTGGAATTGAATTCGTATTCCACTTTCATTTTTTACGGAATCTAGAACATGGGTGATTATTATGTAAATATGTAGATAATAACATTATTTATTTTTTAAATGAATTTTAATTAGATTTGTTTTTCAAAGTATTTTATTGAATTTGTCTGTATAAAAAAATACAATCAAATGGTTGTATATAATAATAATAATTATAATTGAGAATAATTTACAAATTACAAAAAAAAAAAAAAAATAATAATAAAAGAGAAAAAAAATAATTTTCTCTTTTTTAATAATAAAAAAATATATAAAATATTATATTTATTAATATTATTTTATATAATACTACATCATATACAAATACATATGCATTCAATTTATTTATTTATTTTTTTTTATGAATTTCATATAATAATAATTATTATTGATTCTTACATGCGTATTTTAAAAATTTCAAAAATTTAAAAATAATTTTTTTAATTTCATTTTTATTTGATTTTTTTTTGTGTTTACAATATAAAATATAATATACTTATATACTAAGTTAGTATTACAATAAATTGTATATGTATAATATTATTATATGCATATAGTCATTTATATTCATTTTCCTCTAAGAAAAATTATATATATATGTATATAAAAAAAATTAAATTACAAAACAAAAAAAAAAAAAACACACATTATAATACATTTTGTTTGTTTGTTTTTTTTGTTACATATTTTTTTTTTTTTTTTTGCCAATCAATATGACAAAAATTTCATAGAAAAATATAATACAGTATTACCAATTTAAATGAAACTTTGTACAAACCAAATGAAACTTTTTACAAACCAAATGAAACTTTTTACAAAACAAATGAAACTTTTTACAAACCAAATGTACAAATGAATCATAACATTTGCACAATGTTTCATTTAATTTGTATAAAGTTTCATTCCATTTACATAAAGTTTCATTTAAAGTGGTAATGTTAAATATATTTTTTATTTTTTTGTATTGCGAAAATAATTTGAATTTTGTAGATGTCGACGTTGAGCAACAAAAAAAAAATATATGTATATAATTGGCAAAATTTATAATAATTTTCAAAAATATTTTCATACTTTTCAGACTTTTATTCGTAATTTTTATAATTTAAATATCAAATTTTTAAAATAAAAAATCATTTTTTGTTATATACGTATGTATCAAAATACTTTAATATTAGATAGTTAGCCAGTAATAAATATCATAATCAAGTTACATTTTGATGTAAGTTTTTTTTTTTTTTTTTTTAAATATGAGAAAATTATCGTTTTTTAAATATACATTAAATTTTAAGTACATATGTATATACACATTTATGTATGTATATTTATATGTGAGTATATTTTTCGTGTAATTCATTATTTTCAATTCAAATTTTTTGTTCACTATATAGAAAAATAAATTCGATTGAATAATAATCAAAAATATAAAATTTATCATACAACATATTCATAATGAAAAAAAAAAAACAGAAAATACAGGATACCAAAAACAGAATACCAAAACAAAAAAAAAAAAGAAAATGAAAAAAAAAAGATAAAAATTACAATACAAAATAAAATAAAAAAATTCTTACATTTAAATACTTTCATTATAAATTTGACTTATTTAATTAAAAATAAAATAAAAAATAAAAATTAATAAAAACATAAAAATATAAAATAAAACAAAATTTCTATATATCCTATAATTGTTTTGCAGCCTTTACACATCGTCCTCGATAGCATATTTCTGTTTCATGTGATATTTCTGTTGATGTTGATGTTGCATACACAATATTTTTCATTAAATTTTTATGAAATGGTGATATTTGTGTGGTTGTTGTCGTTGCAAATGAATTTTCTATTGATTTTGATTTATTTCGATCATCACTATTATTTGTATTAGTTTTTATATTTTTATTTATATTTTCATTATCGTTCGTTTTATCATTATTATCTGAATTCGAATTTTTATTATTTTCTGGATTATCTGTAACTGCTCTGATTCTTTGGATATTTGTATATTCATGTTTTCTTGGTTTAAAATTTGATTTAATTAAACTTAAATCATCATCATTATCATCATCATTATCATCGATTGCAAATAGATTTGTTAATTTTTTTCGAACTTCATCAAATAAACTTGGTTGACTATCTAAATCTTCATCATCATTTTCAGTTTTTTTACGATTATTTTCATTTTTATTAATATTATCTAAATCATGTTTACCATTATCATCATCATTATTATTATTATTATTAATGCTTTCTGTAACTATTTCTGAAAAATTATAATCATTTAAGTTATCTATTGTTGTACTATCTATTTCCTCATTATTTTGATTGTATTTACTATTAAAAGTGAATGCTGGAATAGCTGCAGTACCGGATGCATGTTTTATAATATTTTTTGGTGTAGTATGAGTTGTTGAATCCCTTAGAATTATTAATGACGCTGAGGACGATGATGATGATGGTAGTTCAGTTGTTGTATCTTGTAATTCCATTTTGTGATTTTCAGATTTTTCTTGTATTATGGATTTATCTGTTTCTGAATTATAATCATTTGGAATGATTGTTGTCATCTCACTGCTATCATTTTCATTATCTTCATTACTAGTCCGATCTTCAAAATAATTACTTTCATTCTCATTGCTTCCTGTAAGTTCGGTGCTTGTTGGTGTATCATGATTGAAATTATTATTATTAGAAATTTTTTCATCCATATATTTATTTCTTTGATTATTGTTATTATTATTATTGAAAAACAAGGAATTGTAAATTTGACTGCCAAGATTTTGAGATTCAGCCGTTTCGAAACTATCACCTGAATGAACTCTTACTCGCCTCCACACGCCACGACGATGTGATGACGCTGTTGATTTTATTGGTGCAGATTTATCTTCATTATTTCGATTTCTTCTAGTTTCAATATTTTGATATTTTTTTAATTGATTTTTAGTTGAAAATATTTTTTGTTCATTGTCATCATTTTTTTCATGATCACTATCGATAATCGCTTCATCGATTAAGTCATCCAATGTTGTATCAGACGATTTACTACTAAACAAATTGTAAATAAAATTGAAATTTAATTCAAAATATATTTGTATGATATTTACTTTTTATTTCCATGTTTTAGTTTTGTTTTCAATCCATAACTGCTACCTGAAGAGCCAAATCCAGCGGACACGTTAAATAGATACGTATTTTGATCATTTTTCAGTTCACTGCTATCAGATTGTGGTCCAGCTGTAACAATTTCTGGTTCAATTTCAAATTGTTTGTTATCTTTCAAGAATTTCGCTTTATCTTCGGGATCAAGTGGACGAAAACTATTGGCATGGCTTAACGATGGAGACCATTTGGATTCTTGCGTATCTAAGTTGAAGTTAGATTTGTGTTGACTTTTTTCTGATACCTGTTAAAAAAAAGTATTAAAAAAAAAAAATGAAGACATAAATTTTGTTATTCCTACTCTATTTGCACGATCGTCTTGGAAAAAGTCCTGATTGAATCGACTCAATTCTTGATAGCCAAAATCATGAGATTTAGTTTCAGGTTCAGCAGTTGTAGTTGATGCAGGGTGCGGTTTACGTATACGTCCTCTAATTTTAACAACCCTTGGTCTTTGTGAAATTTCAGGTCTAACTCTAGGTCGAACCTAAAATTATTTTAGTAAAGAAAAATTTATTATGATTTAAGCATAAAATTTAAACAATTGTTTGTATTACCGTGTATCTTTCCTCGGGAACTATAGTGGTTGTTTGTGGACCCTCCGTTGTAGTTTTTATCGGTCTAGCAGGTCTTCGAACGAAAACTGGTCTACGGGTCGTTTCCTTAGTTTGTTCAGTTGTTGTAGTTATTGCTGTGTACACGGGATGAATTTCATTTTTTTCCACTTCTATTGGCTCTGTTGGTGATGTATCTTCGGCATTAGGAAAATATCCTGGACCATAATTTGGTGATTGTTGATATTCGTGAGCGATTTGCATTGGTTCAAGTAAACTAGCAAATTTATCTTTTTCATTGCTAGGTGTTACTGTTACAACTGGTTGTGGTTCAGTTACTCTTTCTGTACTTGTAGTTGTGGTCGTGGCTGTGGTTTTCTTAGATGATGACTTGAATACGGGATAGTTTTGCTTTAGAACATCTCGTTGGTATTCAAGATTGTCTTCCTCATCCTTGTTACCTTTTGAGGATGTTGTTGGTAAATTTGCTCTGATCCTTGGTCGATATCTACGTCTCTCTTCCGGAGTGGGATTGTAACGATTTCTGTTAGGATTACGAACTGTTGGATTTCTAGTTGTTGTTGTCAATATTGTAGATGATGAAGTGGTCGAAGAAGCAGTAGTTTGACCATTATTTCGGGGATTATATGGACGACGATTTCGATTAATTGGTCGACGTGAAGTGTCTGATGATGATGACGAAGAATATGAAACTGATGTAGATGAAGAAACTTTAACAGTTGGCTTCTTAGATCGATGAATTGGTCGTCTTGTAGGTTGAAAAGATATTAAAGGAGTAGTTGTTGGGTTTTCTGTTGTTGAATTTTCTTTTTCAATAGCATTTAATCTATCTTTTTCAATTAAAGCATTGACAAGTCCAGGAAGATTTGGAGTTAATGGTGGTAGCTCTGTAGGAAGCTTGTATGGATTTGGTTCGTATTCAGGTTCTTGTTCTTCTTCTTGCGTTTTTAAATCATGATTGTATGTGACTTCATTACTGTAAGTAGGACGGTGATTGCTGGGAACATTATGATCTCTTATTTGTTCATGAGTCTGATGGTAACGGTGATATGCTGTAGTAGTTCGAATAGGATTTTCAGTTCTCGTTGAGTGATTACTATCATCATGCGTATATTGTACTGGTTCATCAGGTCTTTTAATATTTTCGACTTCTTGATTTTGTGGCGTTGGAGTGTAGAATGTAATTCGCTCCTTTGGAGTTGTTGTTCTTAAAGTAGATCCTTCAAAGTATGTTGGAGTTGAAGATGGGATCGAATGCAATTTCTGATGATCATAATCAAGTGATACAGGTGTATATTGTATACTTTCATACACTGTATCTCCATCGCTTGTTGAACTTTGAGCATGTGGTCGATTTCGGAACGCTTCTTGTTCACGGAAATAACTTTTCATTCGATATTCTTCTTCGTTGTTTGGTGCAGAATATTGACTTGTTGTTGCACTATATCTTTGATGAATAATTTCTGGTTGTGGACTAGAAACATCACTGAATATTTGATTTGATCGAAGTGTTTCTATTTCAACAGTTTGACTTTGAGGGATTGATTCAGTTAAATGTTGTTTTGGCTGTTCAGTGGTGGTCGTAGTTGTTGTAGTTGTAGTGGTTGATGTTGAGCTCGAAGTTAAAGGACTTACTTTAAAGTATTCTTCATTTACTACATGATTAAACATAGGTCTGAAATTCGAATACTGTTGAGCAGCACTATTCTGATTTTGGTATCTTTCTTCGGGTCTTTTTTGGAAATATGGTCTATTACTATTAACAGTTTGAGTTCTTACTGGTGGTCTAGGAGAAGTGATCGAATGGATATCTCGGAATTGTTCATTATTGTAGTATCCATTCGTTGATGTTTGCACTTCACCAGTGAACTGATGTCGATATCTTGCTGGTGTTGGTGGTGTTATTCTTGGTGTAGTGCTACGATATCTGCTGTCATCGACAGGAGTTATGTAGACTTGTTTATTAGGTTGAATAGGACGATGTGTAGATGTTCGTAGCTCTTGTTCGACAATATTTGTATCTGCAACAGGGAAAGGTTTATTTACAATCACGGATCCAACATGGGGTTCGGGAAGAATGATTTTATTAAATCCTGAAGGTGCTTTGTAGCTAAGAGGTGCTACAAAGAATGGTAATTCTTGTAAGCGGCTTTCTAAGTGGTTGCGATCAATACTTGATAAATACGGTAATTCAAATTTAGTGTATCCATGTGGTGTGGGTAGACCCGCAGGTCCAATAAAAACTGGAGGTGCCGATTGTGCCGGTGCATCCAGAACATTTATGGATTTAGCGTTTACTAGACTTCTTAGAACGTTATTAATGGGAGTGGATTGTGGTCGATCATTAGTCAGTGCAAACATAGCTAAAGGAGGCTGATGTGGTTTTAATTTCGGTTTTGGTTTTGGTGAAGTGAAGCGAGGATTTAAGAACGCATTAAATGTTGTGCTTGGTTTAAATGTTGTTGAAGTAGTCGTTGAAGGAGTCGGATTGAATAGATTTTGATCATGATTCGTTAGTGGTTCTGAAGTATAAAAATTATTGATTTGTGATGGACTGATTGGAGGAGGAACAGCACTAAATTTATTGTCTAGTGTAAATGGTTCATGACGCTGATGATACAAAGTATCATACGGTACATAGAGCAATTGAACTTCTTCGTCTTGTGTTGTTGGTATGGCTAATTGTCCTTGTGGATGGAATGGATATTTAGCTTGAAATGACGTTGGACGTTGAACTTGGAAATTCGTATTAGATGGGAATGGTGTCGGTGGTTGAGCAGTTGAAATTTCTGGTAGTTTTGTTGATTTAATCTCTTGAATTTTTTCTTTTGATGGCCTTTTAGTATCTTCGATGACATTTTGCTGAAGAACCTTTTGATTTACAAGCGGTTGAAATTGTGGATAAAAATCAGTTGGAAATACTGGTTTCTGGCTAAATAATGGCGATGCTACTACTGCTTGATGTGGAAATGAATGTTGAATTTGATATCCAGTTTGAACGGTAGGTAAATTATTTGGTTTTGTACCATCTTTATTAAATGTTGGCATTTCAAATTTGAAAAATGATTGCGATGTGGGTGGTTGCGGCTGTAAATTATGATTATGTAGTGATCCAACATTATTTTGATTTATTTGTTCGTTTGATGGTAACACATAACGTTGCTGGAATTGTCCTGGTGTTGCTATTGATGTTTGTTGTAAATGTGATGATTGATGTTGTAGTGTTGATTGTTGTTGTTGTTGTTGTTGATGCTGTAAAGATGATGATGAAGGTGGAGGAGGAGCAGGAGCTGGTGGATTTGAATTAAATAATGCTTGTAGAAAATGATTATCTGGAAATGTTAAAACACGTGCAATTTTTGTTCCATCATTATTATTATTATTTGGATGTGCTAATGGAACCCAATCATTTATTTCCTCTGGATTTACAGCTCCAGTATTTGTTATTTGTCTAGACCATCGTTCGGATGATACAAATATTACAAAGCTAAGTGTGGTCAGAAGAACACATCGGATAGTCATGGCTAATATCCTGAAAAGAAAAAAATAAATTTTTTTTTAAATTTTTTTTTTTTTTTTAATTCAGCATTTTATACAGAACTCATATAATTTAGTAGAAAGTTTTTACATATGATATATCTTACACAATACTTGCATCCAATACAACGTATTTATCTAGGTGATTATGTATCGTAAATATTTTTGTAAAATTGTTCAAATAATAAATACCAGATAATCATATACTTAATATCTGTATATACTGCGTATACAATGTGCGATGTATAATGTATTTTGTTTTTGAAAGTAAGTATTTATACTCGCTAATGCGTACATTACATATACTTACGTATATTGTATTTTTATTTATTTTGATTTCAAAACATATTATATAATTTTCATAATATAGAAGCTATGGCCTTTTTATTATCTGAAGGTTATTTTGTATCCACGATGTGAAAAATATCAAGAAATCAAGAAAATTAAATTAAAAAAAAAATAAAATCCATCTAACATTAAAAGATATAGTTATATATACATATACTATATATTATAATATAATTCATCTTATAATAACTAGATCAAAATGTACACATAACATATCACAATCACTCTAAATATACGAGTATGCACTATGTACTTACACATATTTTATGAGTAAATTAATGCATTTAATTGCAATTAATTAACGATTTACTGTGATTACAATTTTGTACGATTCAAATGGCAAATCAAACTACATACCAGTACATTATGTACATAATATGATAACATAAAAATAAAGAATATAAAATATGTATATGATAAAAAATTTATGTTTTGGGTTAATAAAAATGTATTAAAAAATTATTCTTTTTGTTAAAATATTTATTTAAAAATTATTAATAGGTACTAATATATTAATGTGTATTATGTGCGTAAACACATATGTTACACTTTTCGCGTGTTAAATAGGATGCATTTTTTATATACATTATTATGCATAAATGTGTAAGTAAGTTAATTTTTTTAAATTATTTTTTAATTAATAGATATTCGCCCCTGTTCCAAAATTCGCAAAAAGTGAAAACGAAATCCGATTTCAATTTCGTGCGATCTAAAAATTGGTGTTCTACATTTCGCACGAATTCATCAAATTCGAAATTAATCAAATTTCACTTTCGAAAACATTGACAGCTGTCAAAACAAACAATTTTTACTACAAAATTAAAAATTTGTTTTATATTTATAATTTCAAAATAATATATAAAATATAATAAAGGTATACATAAATAAAAATAATTTAATTATAGTTATAAAAAAGTTATAAAAATAAAAATTTTTGCAAGACCCTTTTATAAAGCCAACGGCTATTTCTCTGTTTTCCTCCATGAAATCAATAAACATTTTATCTTGTTCTAAAGTTTTTTGTTTTCTCCTGTATGAAAAATATGAGTTGAATTAATATTTTATTTTATCATGAGATTAATTAATTAATTTATCCTTTTATTCTTTTTTATCATACATACATTAAATATATATGTACTTTTATTCAATTTTTTTTTTGAAAATTTACTTACATTTTTTATTTTTTCAAACCAAAAAACACAAGACTAACATTAATGACGCTGGACCACATAAAATTTTTATCCATATATGTATAACCAATGTAAATATAACCTAAAATTTGACAAATCGTAATAATTTTATTTGCGATTTGAAATCGCTTAATTTTTACGGAAAGTGAAATTTGGAACACTTAATTTTACTTTTTCGAAATGAATTTGCAAAATTTTAGTGAAAGTGAATTTTGGAACAGGGGCTCTATTATCTTAAAATTTTTTATAACAAAATGAACGATGTAATTAATACAATTATAAAATTTTTATCACAAATATTATTATATTACAAAGTATGTAAAGTAATAAACCAATTTATGTATCATCTTCATCATATTATAATGAAATAATCATTAAAAATAATGTACTCGTGTGTAGTAATTATTATATTAATTTTTTTTTTAAAAATTTTAAAACTTCTTTTGTGAGTTGTTTTTTCTTTTGTCAATAATATAAATTTTTTTATTTTTTAACTATTCTAAAATAAAAAAAAAAATAAACAAAAAACAATTTTTTTTCTTTCAAATTTATTATACAAGTACTTTTCATTCATGATTTTACTTTTCACATATACATATATACATATTTTCAAGTATTCAATACTATCATACATTTTTTATACAGTGTATTTATGTATAATTTTTATATTTGAGAACGAATTATTAGCTGTATTTATACAATATAATACATACTAAACATAACAAACAATTCATATAAGTATACGAGTGTTATATATAGTATTTATATACATACATGAAAAATTGAGTATCTGCACTGTGTTCAACAAATGCAAAAATAAATGAATGAATTCAAAATAAAAACGATATACATACGAGGGTATTTCAAAAAATTCATATGTAACTAGGACTAGCAGGTAAGCAGTCAAGAAGTTTGATTATATTTTGAGTGTTTTGAAAAAACGTAACTGCTGTGTATGAAGAAAGTAACTCATTCTTTTCAAACTGACTTCTTCCTCTTGAATCGTCATTTTCGGTAAAATTACGTCATCACGTGTATTAATTTCATGTAATTTCATGTTGATTACGTCATTACATGTTTTGGTATTGTATTGAGTTGTAACACGTGATGACATCACAGTGTCATACGTAAGTTACTTTTATAGTCTTTGCATCATGACAGATACTTGAAAAATTAGGTAATTATTAAAACATGAATAATCTGCGATTAGAAATACTGGCAAATATAAAGTTTTTGATAAAAATAGAATAGCAGGTAACTGATATTATTATTTATTAATGCTTTGGTAAAAGCTTATGGATCTGATGCACCAAAGAAAACTATAGTCTATGAGTTGATAAAGCAATTCAAGGAAGGACACGAGGTAATTCAAGATGAACCCCGTGAAGTCCGTCCATAACCTCAATTACTGCTGAAACCACGGCTGCTGTTGAAAAGCTATAGTGGAAAAAGATCGCCGAATTAGTATCGCTGTAATTGCTGAAACTCTACACTTGTCAATAGGATCGGTTCATTCCATTCTAAAAGATCGCTCGGAGTTATCCAAACTTTCAGTTAAATGATTACCAAAAGTGTTCCGCGAAGAACACATTAAAAGATGTGCCGAACTTTCACTGGAGGTTTTGTTTTGAACAAATACAATTCAAATCCTGAAGACTTTTTGCATCGTATAGTGACTGGTGATGAAACTTGGTGGTTTATATGTAGAAAAATAAATCCATAAAAATCAACAACTTGTGTTTTTATTTCATTTTTTACGGGAATTTTTTGAAAAACCCTCGTACATACTCGTATATAAATTAAATTACTAAAATTTAAAAATTTATACAAATGTAAGTATACTCGTATATTATTACATATTATATTTAACAAATTGTATGCGGTTTTTTTCTTTTATTTTTTCTACTTGTGTGCTTCATTTTGATTTCTTAATATACTCATTTGTACACTACATACATAATATGTACATGTGTATGTATTTGGTAATTAAAATAAACAAATTTTTGTGGTAATGAAAATTATAAACAATAGATTATTATTTATATTAATTTTATTTTATGTAAATCAAAAGTATTTATGCATTTGTCTATTTAAATAAATATATAAATACATAATGTATATATAAAATTTAATTTTTAAACAGAAGAAAGGAAAGAAGTAATAAATTACGATAATTAAAAATGAAAAAAAAAACCCCTCATACTACATATAATCCATGAGAGTTTTTTGAAGTTTAATGTTGAGAAATTATTCAAAGTACTATATGCATTGTAAAATTAATCTTTAGAAAATTTCATTAAAAAATAAAAAAAATACAATTGATTTTTTTATATAATTACATACAATATTAATATATTCACGTATTATATATATGTATATATATTTGTGCATATACATACATATGTAATATATTATATACTCGTATACAGAACATTTTTTAAATTTCAAAAGATGAATTTATTTTTTCATTTTCAATGGAAAAATTCTTACAAATTAATTTTCAACTTAAATGTAGTACATTAGTACTTAAAATTAGAAAAAAAAAAAATAAAAAAAATTATTATAATAATACATATAGTATAGTAGTAATTGCGAAATAAAAATTAAGTAAGTGAATTATTTGTATACATACTTATAATGCATTTATATGTATTAGCAGTATTTAATTATTTATGTTTAGGTAATTTTATTTATTATAGTGACATTAATATGAATTAAATTATTAATTTTTTTTTATTAAAACTGTTAAGCTACGATTCCACTTATTGAAAACTGGTAAAATATTTGACACAGTTTGATGTCAAGGACGTGTAAACCCTGGTCAAATACTGTCAAAATTAATTGACGTCAAATATTTGCTGCCAAAGCTTTTTATAAGTGTAAAACCTTTCTATTTTTGTTTGACATTAAAGTTTGAAATGTTTGACCATCGAAAATTATTTGACAATACCAATGTCAAAGAGCTTGAAAGTTAGATATTAGTAAAATTGATAAAGTTGAAATAAAAATGCGTAAGATACAAAAATATTTTGGATAATTTTAGTTTTAAGGAAAATATTAAAAAAAAAATATCATATATGTATAAAAATTAACATTGCGTATTGTATTATACCTCTTCTTATTAGTACACAGTATGTAACAAAAAGAATAAAAGCGTTATATCAAAGAGAAGATGAAAAGAATCATTTATTGCATGTAAAATTTAAGATCATTAAAAATACTTAAGATCTTAAAATATTGTTTTTAATGTTTCTAAGAAAGACACAAATGTTATTTTTTATTTTCTTCCTCATCCAACAAATCCAATAATGCTATATTGCGAGCTTTAATACTCATTTTTCACTCACAAAATTATATGATCAACTAAATAACTTTTGAAATATAATAAAAATGTTCATTTCAAAAAACGCGGTAGTATCATAAAATGTAAAATGTCAAATAAAAAATGGCACTCAGTTGTCAAATAATGTAAACCAGGGTCAAAGAAAAATGTCAAAGATTATCTTTGACTATTCGCAAGTCAAAGATTTTGATATCAAAATGTATTTTAGTGGAAACCCTCTATGTCAAATATTTGTCATCCTTCAGTCAAATATTTGACCAGTTGTCAATAAGTGGAATCGTAGCTTTAGAGAAAATGTAATTTTGTATTTAAAAAGATAAAAAATGTATGACTAAGTACATAATTTTATACTCAATAGTTAAAATTAAAAGAATGTATTCAATATATTTGATGCATCATACATGATTGTTCAAAACATAGAAATACATATGTACGTACATATAAAATAATTCTATAGAACATAATTAATAACAAATACTTTAATATGATACCATGATACTATATTGCCTTTGATAGATATACCTTATCAAAATGTAATTTCTAAAAATATAAAATTTAAAATAATTTGTAATAATAACGAAATGTTACTGTAATTTGGAAATAATTAGAGATATACTTAAATTAATGATAAGGATTTAAGTGATGTAATATATGTATGCATGTATATGTATGTCTGTAATATATTAATGTTATAATATATTAAAATAGCAGATCATTTTTCATTTTTTTAAAAATTTCCTTTTTAAATTAAAAAGAATAATTTTGTTCATATTGATTTGTATTTTTTGCGATTGACTATAGAAATAACCGAATCCCAGATTTCGCTAAAATTTTCTCTTGGCATCATTGCTCTCCAATATTTCTTAATTATAGATTAAGAATTCAATTGTTGAAAAGATCGAAAATCGAGTGTTAAAATTACTGGATGTCCTAATAATCGTATATGTGTTATTATTGCTATTATTCTGATTTATAGTCTGGGGTGGAATTTATCCTCCATTACAATGTTCCTCCACTGTTCACTATCTTCCGCTATAGCGTTCTTCAGTTGCATATACTCGTACGTTCATTTTCTTTAGATCCTGCTCTACATTGTTAACCCATCTTTTTTTTTGACAGCCCCTACCTGTAGTGTGTTGTACTGTTTTTATATTAAGTAATATACACTTTGGTATTTGGTCATTTTGGTTACGATATGGCATGCAAGTGTCCTAACCATCTTAGTCGCAAGGACTTAATAAATCTTACTATATTTTCTCCACTTATTAATTGGTATATTTCGTCATTTGACCTTATTCTGTATGTATTGTCAGTTATTACCGGGTCTTATTATTATTTATATTTTTCTTATAATTTTACTTTGTATATAATCATCAGCTCTTTTTCTACTGCTTTGATTAGAATCCAAACATTCTGAACCATATGTCACAGTTGGCCTAGTTATAGATTTGACACTCATATGTATTAGGTATACACGAGTATAAATTTTGATTGTATATTTTTGTCTTATAAAATAATACATGTTATGTTCTGTACATTTTTCCTGTTTCAATAATTCTTGTAAACGTAAATTAAATTATACATCATCATCATTATCGGCTCCACAGACTATTCAAGTCCTTGATCTTCCCTATAGTATGTTCTCACATTTCCCTGTCCTGTATGTTAATTTTTGCCATCCAACTCCATTCTAGCATCCTCTTTGATATTATCTTTCCATCTGCTTCTTGGGCGTCCCAGAGGTCTTTGTCCTTCTATTTGCTCATGAAATATTATCTACTCTCGGGATTCTTTTGTTCTCCATTCTTAACAGATGATGTCCCAGCCATATACATACATACATACTTACTTATGTTATAGCATGAATTACTTACATAATTGCACATATGTACATTAAGTATCTTTATACATAAAAAAAGTTTCATTTTTATTTGTATATAAATATTAGAAATTTCATTATTTATGGTATCTATATACTCGAAATACGCACATATTATAAAATTTTTAATCTACAGATTTATGTTGTGTATAAATAATAAATAATTTTGTGTATATGTAAGTAATAAGAAAATATTTATTAATTTTTAAAAAAATATTAAAAATTATTTTTTTTACGATATTTAAATATGATATGGTTATTTAAAAATTAAATTCGTTAACGTTATGCAGTCAGAATTTATGATTTCAGTAGAGTTCAAATTTTATAATTATACACCTAGTATACATATATACACGAGTATAAAATGTATCTGCACATTTTATATACTATTAATACTAACATTATTGATGTGATATGCTGTGATGATTATATGAGTTTTTTGTATGTTTTAATCAGATTTCATTTTTATATTAATTATTGTATTTTATGAATATATAGAAGTTAATAATAGAATATACATGTAATTAAAAACAAAAAAATTAATGAAATGAAAGAAGAAGAAGAAGAAGAAGAAGAAAACAATAAATAAATAAAAATAAAAAAATTACAATAATAAAACAAAAATATAATGTGTATCGTTTGTATTATGTACAAAACAACTTTTACCTTTTTAATTTTTCATTTAATTTCATCATAAATACATACACACAATAATAGATCAGTCGTGGTTATTACTATATATTTATATATATCTATATATATATATATAAATATATATATATATATAAATATATATATATATATTTATATGTATATATAATACTAACATTATATTTAGATTCACTGATTATTTCGCATCCATTATATATTTTTCCGATATATTGAACAATTATTATATACAAAATATTATTATATACATTTGTTTGTATGATTGTACAAATGTATATATATGTATATATGTATATGTAATACAATGATAACAATAATAGTAATAATAATAAATGATTAATGATCAATTTTATTATAATTTCATGTGACGAGAGAAAGTTATACATGTATGTGTATACATAAATAAAATACGCTATTTTATTTTATATTTTTGTAGTATTATATGTATGTATATGTATGTATGTATGTAATTTTGAACTTTTATAATTAACTATAAAATTGACTACAATTAAAATCATAAATGTATAAATTTTCTTACTAAATTTTGTTATGTATATTAATTATATGTATACTCTAGCACTATATATGTATATGAATTAGTTATAGTGGGATCTGATTATTATATCAATTTATGATTTATTAAATTTTATATACACATGTTCATAGTTACATACATTAATTTTATGTAGAATTATATATACATACTTGTATACGAAAAATTTATTTTATTAATACATATATAAATTTGATTTATATAATTTTAATACAAATATAATAGTAAATATATTTGTTTTATTAAACAAATATTAAACATTATTTACATTATTTATAATACATAAATTGACATGACATTACTGACATTAATTTCACAATTTACATAAATTGTTATGTCACCCACAACTCGAAACGTCATCATTCGTTCACTGTAATATAAACTTTGACACTTGCAAGGCTAACTAAAATAAAAATAAAAAAATTTGACACTTTGATATATGTACAAAGTTTATATTATATATTTGGGGGCTTGAATAGCTCGATGGTTGGGTGTCGGTCTTGTGATCTTGAGATCATGGCTCGATCACCAGTCAGCGCGCTACTCTTGCCCAAGTGGATCATTAATTTCACATCAGCAATGTACACAAGTAACTGATTACTGATGATAAACTGGATGATATATCTGTCATAAATTACTGATCGGCGCCCGGCGGTGCCATAATGGACTGAGTATCCGCGTGCACTTAATATATACTATATACATTGTATGTAGATATGTATATTTGAAAAAAAAAAAAAAATAAAAACGTCAATTTTTTCTGGGACAATTTTTATATATAAAAATTCTTAATTTTATAATATCAAAATAATATGGTATAAGCATGTATAAGTGCATATTATTATGTATTTATATGATACACACACACACACCTACATATATTATATTGTATTTATATAAAGTGGTTACAAAAATTATTTATGTATACAAAAGATGTTTTCCTACTCTTGCACTATTTTGTACAATTGCATTTTTTTTTATTGAGGACTTGATATAAATTGATATTTTTGTTACACTTTTTAGCTAATTTTTTACACAGAAATATCATTGTTAT